>OU015494.1:38769198-39011181 GCA_907164885.2 Dolomedes plantarius | reverse complement strand
ACTTTTCATTTTTCCCCGTTTGACTACAGTTATCTATATATTTAAGTTGCTAAGCTGACTTTTTGAGCAGTCCGTGAGAGAAAACTACTGCATCAATATACTTAATTTTGGTCTTAAACGGAAGATTGTAATCTGTAGATTTGTCAAATTTGGTTTATGTAACCTCAATTTCTATTAATCAGCGATAATTTACAGTTAAAAATTGATTTCTGTTCATGCTCAGTGACGTTTTAATGATAAACACGTTTATTCCGAGGAGTCTGTCTAGATATTTCTCGGCCATTTTTTATGATAATTATGTCTGTGAAATATAAGATTAAACCTGATGGAAATTATTTATTTCACGCTGTTTAATTAGCGAGAATTTACAATAAAAAATTGCTTTCTGCGCATGCTCAGTGACATTTTTAAATCTGGCTTTAGATACTCACTAAGCACTAGGCCGCTTAAACACATTAATTTGTTTCTGCGCATTATTATGATTTTCAACATCTGGCAATGATGTGTTGAGTATAATTTGTGCATTAGTACAGTTATTTACTATCTAGCCGTCAGGTTTTGACGGGTACCAACTAGTTTGTGATTAATTTTAGTTTGTATGAGCTGGCAAATGGTTCTTTTTCTTTGTCATAGTTTTCCTACTGAACAATGAAAAATCCAAATTTTCAAGTTTGTTTGGGCTTAAAAGACATTTTTATTGTTCATTTTTTCTTGTATTTCTTATATTAATTTTAGTTAATGTTCACTTTTCTGAAATAGCAACACGTTAAGCTTTTGAATTCTGTTTAAATACCTTTGCAACTAGCATTTTTGTCGTCGTGTAATGTTTTAGCGCAATGATCTAGTTTAATTCAGTGGTGATTTTAACGCTGGCGTATATTTTAACTTAAATTTTTATAGTTTTAATCGTATTTGTATTTGGGATCAGTTCTCCCGTTCTTCGTTGTCACTCAGCAACTAAGCAGAATTTGGTTTTGGTAGTGGAGTACCTTGGCCTGACGGCTTTATCTCCTGTAAGTAAGATAATTGTTATCACGGTGGAAGTGCTCATTAGTTAAAGTTTAAAAGAAAAAATTAAAATAATTAAGGGTAAGGATACGCGAAAAAGTAAAAAAAAAAAAGTTAATTTACTAGAGTAATAATTAAAAATTAATTTAAGTAAAATAATAAGAAAAAATTAATTAATAAAAATTAATTAAGTAGTAGCAAAAACAAGTAAGGAGTAAAAGGCCCCAGAAAGCCATTAATTCATCGTACAGAACAAGATAGAATATAATTTTTTTTTTCCTGATTTTGTGAGTTTTACAATTTTTTTTTTTTTTTTTTTTTTTTTTTAAGTTTTAATATATTTTTCCGAAGTCGTGAACTGCAGTAAATAAAAAAAAAAAAAAAAAAAAAGGCCCGCAGGACCATACACTTCGAAAAGAAATAACTATGGCATACGCATTGGGACAGCTAAATGTAGCTTGAATTTTGGAAAAGAGAAAGGGCTCCGGCTGGGATCGAACCCGCAACGAGAGCGACTCCGAGCCAGAGCGAACGCGCTGTGCTATGATAGGCACGAGTAAGAGTTGCATGGTGCGATTAATGGCACGGTAAGGGAATAAAAGTTAGCTTTTTAGGAGGCACGCCCGAGGGCGCTTACGATTAGCTCTGCTAGAGTAATCGTAATCCGGATATTCCATAGTTATTTCGTTTGGAAGGTTGGGCAAGTTATCATAAAATCTCTTAGAGATTTTATGGGCTTGTTGTACGAAAGATAAAGTGCCGAGGTCTCTCCTAACAGTCACATTGGACATGTACCGAAAAGCTCGGCGGATTCGCCTGAGGGTTCTGTTTTGGAGTTTCTCAAGTTTAGTGATGTGGCTCTTTGCAGCAGAGAACCATACAGGAATTGCATAAAGGGCGATGGGGAGGATGCACTGTTTGTAAATTAAGGCCTTATTCTTCATGCTAAGGTGGCTACCGTAGAGAAGACTTCGGAGTTGCATTACCGCAGCATTGCACTTACTGATAGTATTATTTACATGAGTGTTCCAGGTTAACTTACGATCCAGGGTTACCCCGAGATACTTGACTGTGTTTTCCCATTCAAGTGGGGAGTTATGAAGATAGAGGCGAGGGGGATTCAGATAGCTATTACTAAAAAAGATCGCGTGACACTTAGAGGGATTGATTTTAATTTTCCAGCACGTAAACCAATTTTCTAAAGTGTCAATGTGACGCTGAATTTGAATAGTAAGGTAGTTGATATTGTTAGCAGTGGAAAGAATAGCAGTATCGTCCGCATATAGAGCAAGAAGAGTATTTTCACCTCTTGGAATCGAGTTTATGTAAATATTAAACAGGGTCGGCCCTAGAATCGATCCCTGTAAAATTCCAGAGGTTATGAAGTTACTCCGGGACAATTCCTTATGTATGCGGACGGAGAAATTTCGATTATGTAGGTAGTGGTTAATTAAATGAATGAGACTATCTGGCAAGTGAATTTGAATAAGCTTATAAATAAGTCCCGGATGCCAGACTTTGTCGAACGCGCATTTTATGTCTAGGAAAAGCGCAGCGGTAGGTCTTCGAGCTAGTATCCCGTCACGGGCAAATTCAACTACCCTTAAGAGTTGCTGCGTCGTATTATGAGAAGACCTAAAGCCAAACTGCTCAGGAATGATAATATCGTGCTGGTCGAGGTGATAGGAGATTCTGTTAAGAATAACGCGCTCCACCACCTTACTAAGGGAGCACAGTAAGCTGATTGGTCGGTAACTCCTGGGATCGTTGCGGTCCCCCCCCCCCCCCGGTTTGGGGATGGGGCAGACGATCGAAGTTTTCCAGCACTCAGGAAAATAATTGTACTTCAGTATGGCATTGACTATGCCAGTAAGGTAGAAGATGATATTTTTGGGGAGGAATTTTAAGGTGAAGTTGTTGATATGGTCATTACCAGGGGACTTTTTATTTTTAAGGCTGGAGATAATATCATTAATTTCGTGAATGGAGGTCGGGAGAGTAGACTCAGAGGGGGGGGGGAGGAGAGGAAGCTTTCGACCGTGCTGGTAACCAGACGGTCGTTGTCTTCATCTACCAAGTCCGAGTTAGGAGAAAACTGCTCCTTGTAAGTATCGGCGATGGCATTAGCCTTGTCCGAGTCGGTAAGTGCAACTCCGTGGGGGCCGTTAATGGGCGGAAATTGAACATGTTGGGACTTGAGACGTCTCATATAGTTCCAAAGGGAGTTATCTTCAGGCGTGAGGCTATTAATGAATTCAGCCCAGTTTTTATTACGGAAAACTCTAATATCCCGCCGAACACGCGCGCGCAGGAAGTGATAATTGCTCCTGTGAGAGGGGAGACGGGAGAACTGATAAAGTTTACGAGCCGCGTTACGCTCTTTAATTAAGTTTACAATATTAGCAGGGAGGTTATGAAAACGCGGTTTTTTTCATTGCATGAGTAGAATTAGCCTTGGCGGTGACGATGGCATTAGTTAAAGTATTGGTGGCACGTTCTATATCCTCAGAGCAACGGATATAAGGGTAGTAGAGGGGGGAGTATTTTAGATTATCCTGGAACTGTTTCCAATTAGTACGGGTAGGGGGGCTAGGATTTTGAATATCGACCTGTTGATCGAAAGTGATTAGGACAGGCAAGTGATCTGAGTCGAATAAGTCAAGAGTCTCGATGACGTGGGGGTAGGGGATGTTTTTAGTTAGAGCCAGGTCGATAGTGCTAGAGCCCGTGGAATAGAAGTGGGTAGGGGTGGGGGGGGGGAGAGAAGTTTAATGTCGTGATTATCGGTGACGAATTTGAAGAGGGCTCTGCCAGCAGCGTTGATGTTGCTACAGTTCCAGGCTGTATTGCGTGCATTTAAGTCACCAGCCACAATACAGAAGTTACAAGAGCTGAATAATTTGGAAAAATCCGCGTTGAGAAAGTATCTTGAGGGGGGGAGGTAGACGGAGGAAATTAGAATTTTGGTCGCTCTGTTGGGGAGGAGTATTATCGAAGTATTCTCAACAGCGGTAGTATTGATACTATTAATTTTATAATGGTTTAAACCCCTACGGATATAGATGGCGGTGCCACCACCAGGATTCCTGCGAGAATTAGGGATGGGGGGGGGGGCGATCAGTTCTATATAAAGTGTAATTACAAATATTAAACCGCCAAGGTGCAGTAAAGCGGGTTTCCTGAATTAAGGCGACATCAATATTGGAGTTTTCCATAAACTGCCTGAATTCATTAATTTTACCGGTGAGACCATTAGCGTTCCAAAACAGAACCCGCAGTGAAGGAAAATTCTGTGAACTACTCATTACCAAGAGCGGGACCTAAATAGTTGCCAAGTTCTACAACTATGGCTTCCAATTTAGTGTAAAAGTCAACATCGCTCCTGATAATGGATGCAATTGCTTTAAACAATTGCATAATGTCGGAGATGTTGAATGCCGACATAAATTCCCTAACCATTTTAACAATTGAGATGAAATCAGAGAAACCTGAGTTGGATGGCTGTTCACTCGAGCAGGAGCTGCTCTGAAATGAAGCAGCAACAGTAGGGGCAGCGCTGGGCGCGGTAGTAGGACGCGTGTTTTGATTGGACCTCCTAGCCGCGCTCTGAATGGCTGGATTTGGATCCGCTCGGGGGGTTACCTCGGCACTTTGAATTTCGGCGCTCATAGCTTGGCTGACTCTGGATGTAGAAGCATCGCTGGCCGGTTCCGATGTTTTTTTATTAAAATTCAGGGGTGTCTTCCATGCCGAAGTTTTTGGTGGCTCGGAGGGAATAAAGTGAGCAGGTTTGGGGGTTTTACTTTGCTGGCTATTGGGCTTGGGGCTTGGTTCTTTAAGTTTAAGTTTCTGTTTATTTTTAGGATTCATAGGGCAACCACGGTAGTTAGCCGTGTGGTTACCCTTGCAATTAGCGCAGCATGTGCTACCATCTGCCGCCTGCAAAGTGCATTCTTTAGCTGTGTGGTTACTTCCGCACTTAACACAGCGCGGAGATAATTTACAGTTTAAAGAGGAATGTCCGAACATTTGGCACCGGTAGCACTGGCTGACACCGGTTTGGGTGTAATGCTCGAAGCTCACTTTAAGATAATTAATTTTCTTAATACTCGTTAAGTTATCAATATTGGGCGATGGTCTAACAGCCACCAAGAACAAAGGCATGGGCCTTTTAGTTTTTCTGTTGGTAAGATAAGCCGTCTTGACCGGCTCGAGTCCAATTTCTTTAATAGCATTCTCAATGTCCTCCACCGGAGTATTAACGGGGAGACCGCGAATTATGTACTTCTTGGGACGCTCGGAGCGTGGATCGAGCGTTCTAAACGGGATCTTATTTGCGTCCAAGAAGTGTTGAATTTTCCGATAGGACTCGGTGCTATTAATATTAATTTTAATTAGGGAGCCCGTCAGGGATGCTTCAACATCGTCTGCCATTTCACTGATAGTTTTTAGCATATTACGCCAATTGTTATTTATCTCAAAAAATACTTGGCATCGCTTAGATGCCGTTTGGGATTTGTTATTAGAACTTTCAGCCTGACCTCCGGTTTCCATATCAGTCGCCGGTTCAAATGGCTGAGTTCCTACAATGTCGGATTCATTATCGCTGAGAACAGCATATCTGTTCTTGGTCACAATTTCATTATCAGATTCTGAGTTAGCTTTTCGCTTGGAGCTAGATCGCTCGTTAAGCTGAATTCTATTATTAATCATGATGAGGGAAAGATGCATATGAGCCAAAAGTTCGTTAATCTGGGCCCACTGGTTAGTATAAAAGTAGTCAAAATAGGTTAGGTTAAGAAATTCATTTATGTCTCTGGTTCTATCATTAAGCACTTCCGCCAGTGAGAACAAAAATCTACTCACCAACGGGGCATCAGGAGAGTTGATCAGGTTGATGCCAGCATAATCCAGGAAAGCTCTCACGACTTGGAAGTACTCCCAGTCACGGTAATTTGCGTCAAAGAAAACATAAAGTTCATCAAATGAAGGTAGAGGCTTTAGCGTCTCGGGTTGATTCACTGTAGTTGAAGGGCTAGCAGGAAGCGTAGCTGATGGTTGGAAGTTTTGCGATGGAGCTTCTAAGTTACTCATAATTACAACTTAGAACGAAAAAAAATGCTAGAAGGAAGCAAGGGACACAGCTATAAGTGGGCAATCACTCACACGCAGGATTAAAAAATCCCCATGTGGTCAAATATCCAAAAATAACTGTGCTTATAAAACACGTGCACGCACGTGTGAGGCTTAAGGCAGCTAACTTCACTCACGTCCTTCCTCTCACGAGTCCGGACGGGGAATGAGTTGTCACTCAGTTGAATTGCTGCCATCTTACAATGTTTGTTCTGCTCAACATTTTACTGGTCGTGAACTGGAATAAATATCTTCAAGTGAACTGTGTTTTGATTCTATTGAGCGTATGATTTGAAAACTTCGCATTACTGTGACTCCAGACTACAAGGAAATTGAAGTAAGGATGTTCATTCATGTTTAACCCTTCAGCGGGCGCGCCAATATTTTGGACACCAGCAGGCGTGCGTTGCATAAAGTGCAACGCCTCTTTCAACCTTGATTATTCCTTTTGTGATAAACTTTCTTTTTTTCAAATTGAAAACATTAATTCTGCGTTTTATGACAAGATATAAAATGTTGATAATATTGAGATATATTTACAATTAAAGGCAAAAGAATGCAGATACAATCGCCTTATTTCAAAACTGTCTGGTATAATGCATCTAAGGACAACTTGCGAATCGATTCCTATTATGTCCGAAAACTTAAAAAACAATGCGATTGTCCACCTTCGTGATATGCGGAATACCGTGTAATAGCTGCACATTTGATTTACTACATCAACTCATAATTTTATCATATTGCAATCCAGTATAATCGCTGGTTTACCCCGGTTAAATCCGGACCAACAATGAATGGAAAGGAATACAAGGGTCAGAAAATCAGACCTTCATTAGAAAGGGTGTAGCTATAAATAGAAACTGCTTAGAACGTTCAAACCTTACATATAAAAACAAACCGTTCAAAATTACGAAAATGTTGCACTTTATACACGGGTGCGCCCGCTGAAGGGTTAACTAATTTTAGTTACTTCCCACATTGGTTGCATGGCAGTCGGTGTTGAGTTGGTTTAAACAACTTTTTTTAGTTTACCGATTTACATACATTTGGCTCTTCCGCCATTGTCGTTTGTTTTCCCATCACATTACACACTACTATACTAAACTAAAGGTGATAGAGCTAACATTACCTGCTTCCTTCTGATAAGTGATTTTTTAAATCAGAAAGCTGTAGAAAAGTTTTTGGATAGGTCTTTCTATATTCATGTGAATTAACTCTTTTTCATATTCGTGCAGCATAATGTCTGCAAATTTCAAAATTGGTAGACTTCGGACCCTCAGTTAACCATTTATCATGCGTAGTGATATGTTTCTTGTTTGTTTTTGACATAAACTGAAATTAACTTAAAAAATTAAAGATTAAGTTAGCTCGTGCTACAGAGTCATTCTATCGAAAAAAAGGATAAAAATGAATTACCTGAAAACAGTTGTTTTGATAAACCTATAGAAATTATGAGCAATGTTTCAGTTGTAATTATAATTATGTGTATATAAATGAGTGAAAAATATTTGTGATACATTATGCGAGAATAATATGCGAGTACCTTGAATTTGTATAAAATATTACGCTATTTTCAAAAATATATATGAAATGCTGTTCTGCTTTATATTATAGAAAATGCTTTAACAAACTACTATTAAGAGGCACATAAATATTTATATACGGCTTGAAGGTTTTAAAAATACAGTGATTTCCGCTTATAAGAATCACGTTTGTTGTTACAGTTTTTGATTCTTATAAGCGATTGATTCTTATAGCCGAAATTTAGGTTTTTGGACAGGAACACACACACCTATATATACATATATTAGATAATTTACTATAAAATACTCTTTAATTTACGTTAATTATCTTTTATTAAAATTATTTTTATAATTTTAAAAATACAACTTTATTTCTAGATCTACACTGCTGGCCACTGTAAATGCAACACCCTGAAGGAAACATGCAAATAACATGAAATTTACAACATGCATTAGCGGGGGTGAGATATGCAAATGATTAGAATTTCAGCGCAGACGCACATCACGCGCGCCTGTGGCGCCACTTCAAAGCGCTATTTAAGGCTTGGAGATTTCGACGATTTCAAGTTCGGCAATTGTGTTTTTCTTGTGGTTTTTTCAAAAAAAACGATCAATTATGCCTCATCGAAAACAGCGATCATCTTTTGATCAAGTATCCGAGTTCGACAGAGGAAGGATAGTGGCCTACCGAGATTGTGGATTATCTTTCAGGGAAATCGGTAACCGTGTTGGATGAAACCAAACAACTGTAATGCGGATATGTGATCGTTGGATGCAGGAGGGTACGACGGACCGGCGTGTTCGATCGCATCCACCTCAGCGCACCACTTCACGTGATGACAGGCAAATTGTGCGCATGGCAGTGACGGATCGCTCAGTCACATCACGAACCATAGCACAGCACATGCAGTCTGTAACGCATCATCCAGTGTCTGCGCGTACCATTCGACGCCGTTTACAGCAGAGTGGTCTGTCCGCAAGACGTCCATTGCTTTGTCTACCCTTGACGCAGAACCACAGACGTCTCCGCCGCCAATAGTGCGATGACAGAAGGATGTGGACGGCAGAATGGAATGAAATTGTCTTTACTGACGAGTCACGCTTCTGTCTGCAACACCACGATGGTCGCATTCCAGTCTGGAGACACTGTGAAGAGAGGATGCTGAACAGCTGCGTTATGCACCGCCACATTGGTCCTGCACCGGGTATTATGGTATGGGGCCGTATTGGATATCACTCTCGCACACCTCTAGTACGCATTGCCGGTACTTTAAACAGCCAGCGCTACATCTCCGAGGTGTTGGAGCCAGTTGTCCTTCCTTACCTTCAGGGCTTGCCCACAGCCATATTTCAACAGGATAATGCGCGACCACACGTGGCACGCATTGTCCAATGGTTCTTCGTCAATCGCCAGATTGAATTTCTTCCCTGGCCGCCTCGCTCTCCGGATCTTTCGCCGATAGAAAACATGTGGTCCATGGTTACTCTACGATTGACCCAGATTCCATCCCCAGCTGCTACAGCAGATCAACTTTGGCAACGTGTGGAAGCTGCTTGGTCTGCTGTACCCCAAGAACTCATCCAAAGTCTCTTTGAATCAATGCCGAGGCGTGTGGCAGCGGTGATCTCCAACAATGGCGAGTACACTGGCTACTGATTTTGGCAGGAACCACACTTCACAGAAGTCTATAAATTTAATCATTTGATACTTGGTCAACGTGTTATCTACAAAATAAATTTTGTTGTGATATCTCTTGTCTTTCTTGGTGTTGCAATTTGGTGTCCAGCAGTGTATAAAGAGATACACATGATTATAGTAAGAGAAGAAAAAAATTCAATATTTGCTACAACATACCTGCTTAACAGTTTAACATTTCAACTACAGGAAGGGTGCAAGAAAAAGTTTTCTATGGTAGTTTGACGTAATGACGTTTTCAGGAGGCTGTTTATACCTCTTTCAGTACCAATAGTCTCAGACCAAGATTCACCATCTAGCTTACGTTTCACGGTTTGATAACGTGCTGAATCTAATAATGTCACGTTTTCCTAATATAAGTGATAGTGGACACTTCCCCGAAGATTTATGTGTTTCAGGGTTCAGGTAGCCGCAACCAAGATGTGGGAGGTGGGGAAAAAGAGTCCCTGTCTTTGTTTGTCAGTGGAGAAAAGTGAAATCGGATCCGCACGATTAGGATGCCCCTGGGTCAAGCTAATAGGACAGTGTTTAGCTAAAGCGTTTAAGGGGAAACTATTATGTTATGTCTAACAAAGAAAGGGATGAATTTTACGACTGTATTCCATCCCATCTTATCACTATTTCTTTTAAAAAGAATAAAGAAAAAAATCGTACCTTTTGAGGGTTCAAGTGGCTTTTTTGGAAAAATGAAAGGAAAGCGAAGAGTGTAAACTAATTCTTAAAACCGGTGGATTGATTCTTTAAAGCGAAAATTTTAACATGGAAATAATACATTTGTTTTTGTTTTTGCGATATTGATTCTTATAAACGGTTGATTCTTATAACCACTGATCACTATAAACGGTGGTTACTGTATTAAGTTTTTGAGCCTCAAAATATTATTTTAACAGTTTTTATTAAATGAATTTAAAATGTTTGGTATTTTAGAGATACTCGCAGTGGTAATACAAGTTTTAGGTTTTGTGCTAAAGAGAACACGGGGGTTAAAATTTTTTTGGTACTAATGTATTCTAAAAAGGATAATTTGAACCATTCGCTCCAGATGGGACTAATAATATTCAGTAGTTCTATGTCAGTTATGGAGAGAGATGTACGGATTTTTCTTAAAGGATATATTTACTTTTTCATTTACTTTTTACTCGTTTTCTTATCTTTTTAAAAATTTTTTTTGCGAAATCGAAAATCTTTATTAAAAATCTTGTCGAGAAATCTTCTTTTCAGTATGAAGTAGATCAAGGGTGGCCAACTGAAAACTAGGTGCTGACCACTTGGAGAAAAATATAGAAGACGACGGGTCACGTGTAATTGAGGAGCGAATTTTGATAATTGCTGTGCGAAAGGCATAACTGCCAATCGAAATTGCATCATTTTCAAAGAAAGAGAAATCCCCCCCCCCCTAAAAATATCTTATCAGTTGCTACTGATAGTGCTCCATCGACGATAGGACGCTACCGGGGTCCTCTTTCATATTTATAAAAAGGGGTTCCGAATGTATTTAGTGTACACTGTGTCATTAATATTCAACAATTTAGCTGTCAAAAATCTGAGTGAACGGTTGTCATTACAGCATGTCATTGAAGCAATCAACAAAATCAGAAGCAATTCATTTGATGACAGATTATTTGGACAACATTCTATTAAAAACGATGAAGAATTCTATCGCTTGCTGCTTCATACAGAAATTTATTGACTATTAAAAGGTGCCTGTTTCGATCGATTTTATAAACTCTTTAACTCAATGCTAGAGCTCTAAAACAAAGATGAGGTTTTACGAGCCAGATCAATCGATTCCAAAAATGGCATAGCTTATTTGACAGACTTGTTTAACAAATTTAATGAAAGAAATCAAAAATTCCTAAGCGATGAGATGAATTCAAATAAAACAAAACCTGCTGTTTCCGTGTCTGTGGAAAAACTTCATCTGTACAACCGAAATTTATGACGAGGGGATTTCAGCCAGTTTCCAAATTTAGCCAACAATAGAAAAATATGAGGAAGACTTGCTTATCTATTGTCAGCACTTGGAGGCTCTCCATCCTGTTTTCAATCAACGATTTGAAGAAATTCTTAAAATTAACATACCCGATTGGGTATGGGACTCTTTTTCAGGTACAAACATAAAAGAATCTCCAAAATTACAAGAACTAATAGAAGTAACAGCAAATGAAGAATTGAAATTATTATTCAAACACTTCTGCCAACAGTTCTGGTTGCAAAAACATATACCGACACTTTATCATGGATCATGAACTATAGTACAAACATTTTTACATTAATTTCCTTCATCGTACTTAATGGAACGTGGGTTCAGTATGTTCACAAATTGCTTACTAAAAACAGAAATCGACTCCAAATAGCTGATCGCAGTGATTTAAAAATGCTGTTGAAAAAAATAGAGCCGGACATTAATAAATTGAGAGCAGTGTACCAAGTTCATCTTTCTCTTTAGGATAAGTTTTAATGTTAGTCGTAATTTTAACTTTAATATTAGCCCTCTTTATCTTAATCTTCTGGGTGTAATGTGAATGTTAATATGGTTGAATTAAATAAATAATTGTATAATTTAAAGCTTCCGGGTGTTTTTAATTGTAACAACGTCTTTCTTTACTATGCTGTATGATATAGGTAGAGATATAGATACATAATATTACGCAAATTTGTCACTTCATCATCATTTGTTCGCTTGATCAATTTACAGGGCGGCGCTAAGTATGTTTTCTGAAAAGAGGGCGGTAGGCCAAATAAGTTTAGGAACCACTGACTAACCCATGCTTCAGAATAATTAATTATTACATTTTACTATGTTAGCTTGAACTGTGGCTGGCTTTTCTACGTCATCTACCTCTTCTTCTTAAGCCACTATCTATATTTCATCTCCATTCTGAGCTTGATGAATACACATTAGCTCATTGACGCGTATCATAGCTATACAAACTGAATATATTCGCGTTTCTTTCTTCAAATTTTCAAAAAGTTGCTGATATAATTTTGATCTTTCAGTGTCAGACGACATTTTTTTGTTATACAAAACGCAATCTAAAACACAAGCCTCTAAAAACAAGACACGACTCTAGTGAAGAATGTCAATAAAACACAGTACACTCCCTTGCGATCACTGCAAACAGGACAACTCATTTTCTGTACTGGCTATTAGGGGAGTTTGCGTAGACAGGAGCATATATCAGCGCACTCTCATGCGTTCATGTTTTCTGTCTTACGTAAGCATTGCTCTGATCCCCCCTTCCCTTTGTTAGCAAAAATAAGCATGGGTAGAGCCCCCTTCCCCTCTGAATACTTACATAATACTTGAGCGGTCCCTGTTTTACTAACCATTCATTGTTACAACTGAACTTAAAAGTTAAGCTTTTATTTCACTAATTTTAAATATACAGTCGATAATTGGGCCACCGGTTAATCGGACCAGCTGCTTATTCGAACCGAATCCCTTATTGTAACATAGTGCATGTTCGTTTAATCGGACCAGCCTGTTATTGGGACCAAAATGATCGCGATCCGATGTGGTCCAATTAACCAGAATCAACTGTTCAGATTCTTCACCTTTTCCGTTTAAAAATGATTTTTGTGTTTTTTTCTCAGCTCAAAAAAAAGAGAGCGAAATTTAAATTAGTTTCGTTGTTATTGTTTTCAACTGAAATTATTTTTATAAGCATAATTTTAAAATTATTACCAACCTACTTTTTTTTTTTTCCAAATAAGTCCGAAAATTCTGATTGAGCTTAAATTTATGCAACTTTATAGAATTTCATTGAGGTTTAAAACTGTTTAGTTCCTAAGTTTTCAAACTCTTATCAAAAATATTTTCAATAACATCCAAGTTCAAGACGTATTTTTTCCGACGACACTTGAGAATATCTAGCTCACACTTTTTCGGGCAAAATGAAACAAAATTCTGATTAAGCTTACGTAAAAAAAAATTTGACGTCCAGTTCTGATATTTACTAACCCCCCTAAAATTTTCTTTGTGTCATTCTGATTTTTATATATGTTTAAAACGAAATTAAATTTGTACTCGGTGCTATATAGCAACGAGTACAAGTTTAATTTCGTTGCTATTCAGCCCCGAATTTTTTTTAACCAAAACAGTAAATTTTAGACTAAAAGTAAAACTTTTCTATAAAACTCCGATTAAACCTAACATTTCCCACTAAACACCTACATTTTTCGACTGAACCTATCATTTTCCGAAAAAATCATCAAAATTTTCTAACAAAACTTAACATTTTCCGAATAAACCTAAAACTTTCGGAAATAAACCCTCAACTTTTTCCTCCAACTTCCCGACAAAACTCTCAAATTTTCTGACTGAAACAAAAAATTTCCGGCCAGACTTCTAAAGAATCCTAAAATTTTCAACTGACTTCTCATGAGGGGGGGATATCGTATTCCTAACCCCTGGCTGGGATGACACTCCATCAGTGACGTAGCGAGCATAACTGGCACCCGGGGCAAGATACCTTTTTGGCGCCCCCCTCCCCGAAAAACATATAGTAATATTAGATATAGAATTAGTGAAAAGGACCATTTGGCGCCTCTCAGCGAGTGGCGCCCGGGGCATGATAGACCCCCTTGCCTCCCTCTAGCTACGCCACTGCACTCCACATATATATTTCTGGACACGACCGAGGAACTGAGTGAGATACCACCATTAGATAGAAAACTGCATGACGAGTATGACGAATAAAATACGTTTTCAAGGTGTTCTATGTTCCAAAAGTACTTATATGCTCAAAAGAATTGTCAACACCCAGCCAAGTGGTGTTTCAAAACTAATTGGAAATTTTATTTTTAGCGTGAAATAATTGCTTATCTCCTAAACTATACCGAAGTTTATTACTTTTAAACAGTATGTAGTCAGTAACTAAGAACCCTTCTTTTACGGACAAACTTTTCAGCCTCGTAAATGAGCAGTTTCCCTGGGAAGCCGATGGGCTCTCCAGGAAACATCTAAACCAGTGTTTCCTGACATTTTTCATCTAGCGACTCTTTTTCGTAAACTTTTTTGTATTTACGCAAAATAATGCATTTTGAATATAATAAAGGAAACCTTTAAATATAGATATTTTATAACATAAATCTACCCTGATATGCCACTAATCTAATTTTTTATTCTTTGGCCGTACTCGCGAAACCAGCTTCAAAATTTATGACGGACTGTTTGTTGCAAATATATTTCTCGTAAGATATATGCAAATTATTTCTTGTAGTGAAATCCAGGTGGCGCACTTCTTCGCCTGTGGCATCCACGCTTGTATAAGAAGAATGTCTGTGTGCAGTTCGAGGACCTACTAACAGGAAAAGGCCTTGTGCCATCCTGAGTCTTTCGTCTTAAAATTCTTTGTTTGTCCTTGTCATTTAAATAAAATATAAAAAAATATAAAAAACAATACTTGGCCTTGCCAAGGCAAAAAGCAATTAAAAATTTTATAAAATAAAATAAAAATCTATTTACTATCCTTAAACATCCTTCTAACACTTATATTTTTGTCTCTGAGTAAATCCTTTTGGACGACGATTCTCCATTATGGGACACTTATTGGAGTACCAGGGCCAAAGGGCTTTATCTCCAGTGATACATACAGATAATTTTTAATACAGTGCTCGCAAGGTAAAAAACGTAAAAAGAGAAAGGATTACTTAGAGACAGAAGTAAACAAAAATTTGCAATTTTAAGAGAAAGTAAATATTAAATTTTTATTTTTTTTATTTATTTTTATTTTTATTATTATTATTTTATTTTTTATTTTTATATAATTTTATATTATTTTATATATATATATATATATTTTAAAAACAACAAAACAAAGACAAAACAAGAGCGGTTAGGCAGCAGAATCCCGATCCCGATTAGAACCAGGATCGGGGTGGAAGTAATCACATATAATTTTGAACACCTTATACATTTTGGTAATTTCTTGACCGGGCTCTCTGAGAGCTTCGGCTAAGTTTTTAAGGAGTTGAATGATGTCCTGTATGGAGAAAATTTGCGAGATTTCTCTAACATATTTAAGAATCTCACCGAAGTCGGAGAGGCCGTTGTTATTGCTACTGCAGGGGTTGGAAGTATTAGGAGTTGGTTGAGATTGGGTGGAGTATTTAGAAATGGGTTTATCAATGCATATTTTCTTTTTGGGAGCAGACCTAAAGTTGTTAGTCATATCCTGAACGCTAGAAGCTATGTTTAAGTTTTCGGTATCCTTAGCGGTGTCACTTGGACCCGGATGATTACTATTATTATTAGGGGAGATAATGTTTTTGGACCAAGCAGAAGTTGACGGGGTAGGAGCGGGAACGAAATTAGTTTTAGGGTTATTACTAAATTTGTGATTATTGGGCACTTTTTTTGATTCAGCTATTATTTTGGGATGTCTGACACATTTTGAGTAGTTAGCGGTGTGATTCCCCCCGCAGTTGGTGCAGGTGAACTTCTCAGGGTTTCCCCTAATAGGGCAAAGTCTAGCCTGGTGGCTACCACTACAGAGTAGACACTTAGGAGTAAGGTTGCAAGTATTACTCGAATGTCCAAACCTTTGACAGTTGTAGCATTGAGCATATCCAGAACTTTTAAAAGGAGTGATTTTGATTTTAAGATGGTTAATGCTAGTTAGATTATTAATATTATCGTTGTTTGGAGAAGGTTTAAGAGAGGCCATGAAAAGCGGCAATTTTGAATTAGTTCTTTTATTTGTTAAGTAAGCAATTTTTATAGGCTCAATGCCAATACTAGTCAAAGCGTCTTGGATATCCTGTCTATCGGTAGAGGCAGGCAGGCCCCTGATCAGAATCTTTTTAGGCCTTTTCGACCGCGGTTCGATAATCCTGAAAGGAATATTGTTTTCAAGCAACAATTGCTGAACGTTTTAATAAGTCTCATTATTCGAGAAAACAATGTGAATGAGAGTGCCAGCCAACACAGGCTCCGCGTCGGGCGAAATCGTTTTAATTTGATTGATCAAATTTTTATAGTTGTTCCTTGATTCGAAGAACACGTGATATTTTTTACTTAGGTTTGGGACGGCAGTTTCCTGCGTTTCTATGTTAGCACTTTTGTCAGTTAGATCGATATTAGAGTCATCATTGTTTTCATTAGTATTAGCAGCGCTAGAGTCGCTAGCTTGTTCGGAGCTGCAGGCAGCGATTTTGTTACGAGAGACCGGGGAGCTTCTCTCATCTTCCCTCAAACGTTTGATAGAATTTGGTTTAAGTTCTAGGATCCCGTTATCAAGAAAAAATTCTAGTTTAGGGTTAAAAAGTAGTCCGTTCGAAGTAGTTAAGTCCGCGGCAATATACCTCGCTAAAGGTTCAATACCAAGAAAAATATTGAAGTCCCTATTACCACTACTGAGCACAGTATTAAGTTGATCAAGAGTATCACTTACCCCAGGCAGGAAGTCGTCCTCGCTCATTTTAAGTCCTAGTCGAAACTGGTTGATGACTTGAAATAAGGGCTAGGCATGGTCGTATAACTCGAGTAGGTAGTGCAGGCACTCATTACTCTTAGCCGTGATAGTGCTACGCAGTTCTGCATCGTCCAACTTCGAGGGCTGGTCTTGATGTGCTGGAGTCTGGGCGTTGCTCGCCCTTTTGGCAGCGGCGAGTTTTTTCTTCTGTCCTTTAGAAAGCTTCAAAGGAATGGTATTCGGATCAGAAATAGAAGTAGTCGAGAGTTCGTTTCTTGCATTACGTGCAATACTTTGTAGAGTATACTCGTTGTTCTTGGTAGATGTAGGGTGCTTCAGGAAGTCATTCCCCACAGGGGGAGCAGAAAAGTCCATTTGCGAGTCTGCGTTTGAGTCGGAATCCGGAATTTTGTAGAATTTGACTGCATGCTTGCTGCCCGACGGGCCAGCTACATTCGCCCGATCACTCATGAGCAAGCAATAGCCCCTCAGAATAATCGGACCAAACGTACCTGGTAATCGCTGAGCAAAAAACGTTGGCAAAGTAGGCTAAGCACGATGCACGTGCGAACACGTGCGGTAACAAGGCTTAACGGAGCAGTGATCAAACACGTCTGTACACTATCGTGTCCAGAACTTCTTCTTCTAAATCCTTTTGGATTTGCTCAATATCCTAGTATTAGAACTCTCGGATTCAGAACCTTATCTCTCTATCCATTCACTTTTATTCCTACTCTCCCAACTTGCCAATTGAAAACCAGCTTCAGACAGCCATTGACTCCATCCCCATCAGTGAAACATCTCGAAGATCCGGGAGACATCCAATGAGAACTCTTCTTTTCACCCTCCAATGTTCTGACCAAAAGACTCTCTGCTTCACTTTTGTGTTGCATTTTTCGATACAGAAGAAGATAATTACGAACATTCCATTTCTCATTTCGGTGAAACTTTCGCTCTCCGATGACAATCTCCAGAATTATCTGTGTTAGCAGGCGTTGGTCTAGGCAACACAGTTAATTACACGTTCCTATGGTCCTATAGTTCGAGGATGTTGAATTTGGATTGACTTAGCTGTTTCGACTTGAGTTCGATTTATTTTGCTATTTTTGCAATAAATGTTCTTGCTTTTATAAGTGTTAGTCTTTTTGAGAATCGTTCCTATAATTATTGAATTGGACATTCGAGAACCACCGATAGCTGATAAATCTTTTAAATAGTGTTTGTTTAACATGCCCCCTTAACAACGCAACTACTGTCTGTTTCTCGCCCGCGTTTTGAAGCGACTCTCATTTCAAAAATATCAAACGCAAACGTTCCCAAATAACGAATATATTATAAAATGCGGGCATAAAGGGGGGGGGGGCTTTAGAATTCCATAGTCTTTAGAATTCCTATTAATCAAAAATCAATGTTACAACGAGAAGGAAATTTCTTAAATGTGGCCGTGATGAAATGGACTGAACAAAAAAATTGCCATTCAAGATAATCGTGGAGATCCCGCAGAAACCGGGCTCAAACAGAAAAAAAATATACATTTAAAATTGACGTGGAATGCGACTCTTGCAGATAGTTTGACATCTCTGTACAAATTGAATGGGAAGTCGAAATCGTATCATGTGTTCATGAGCTCGCTGAAATAGAATTGCATTCTTGTTAACTCTAGTTGTTTTCTGAGAAAAAACATTTCCATCTTGAGAATTGAAGAGCAATTAGAGCAGTGATTCTCAACCTTTTTATATCTACTCCCCCTCCCCAAGCCTGAAACCTACCCACATAAATATTGAAAGATTGAAACGTGTAGAAAGATTAAATTGAGGACGTCAAGACGCATGCGCTAGCTACAAGTTTATGAGCGCATAAGTGGTTCAGAAAGCCAAACTACAAAAGTCTGGATTCTAGTAGCGCCGATTATGAAAGGACAATAAAACAACACAGCGGCTCTACGCTGTTGGCATCACTATATCATTGGGATTATAGAATAATAAATGAAACAGTTACAAAAAAAGAATAACTATGATACCTAAACGCTTCATGTCATTTTCGTATACACAAGCCTTGTTAAAATACATATTTTTGGCTAACCGTTCACGCTCCCAGGTTGAGAACCAACTGCCCTCTGAATTATTTCAAAGGCAGGGTTCCAGTTTACTCCATTTTTCGCCAAATTGAGAGATACACTGCTGGCCACCCAAATTGCAACACCAAGAAAGACAAGAGATATCACAACAAAATTTATTTTGTAGATAACATGTTGACCAAGTATCAAATGATTAAATTTATAGACTTCTGTGCAGTGTGGTTCCTGCCAAAATCAGTAGCCAGAGTAGCCGTCATTGTTGGAGATCACCGCTGCCACACGCCTCGGCATTGATTCAAAGAGACTTTGGAAGAGTTCTTGGGGTACAGCAGACCAAGCAGCTTCCACACGTTGCCAAAGTTGATCTGCTGTGGCAGCTGAGGATGGAATCTGGGTCAATCGTAGAGCAACCATGGACCACATGTTTTCTATCGGCGAAAGATCCGGAGAGCGAGGCGGCCAGGGAAGCAATTCAATCTGGTGATTGATGAAGAACCGTTGGACAATGCGTGCCACGTGTGGTCGCGCATTATCCTGTTGAAATATGGCTGTGGGCAAGCCCTGAAGGTAAGGAAGGACAACTGGCTCCAACACCTCGGAGATGGAGCGCTGGCTGTTTAAAGTACCGGCAATGCGTACTAGAGGTGTGCGAGAGCGATATCCAATACCGCCCCATACCATAATACCCGGTGCAGGACCAATGTGGCGGTGCATAACTCAGCTGTTCAGCATCCTCTCTTCACGGTGTCTCCAGACTCGAATGCGACCATCGTGGTGTTGCAGACAGAAGCGTTACTCGTCAGTAAAGACAATTTCATTCCATTCTGCCGTCCACATCCTTCTGTCATCGCACCATTGGCGGCGGAGACGTCTGTGGTTCTGCGTCAAGGGTAGACAAAGCAATGGACGTCTTGCGGACAGACAACTCTGCTGTAAACGGCGTCGAATGGTACGCGCAGACACTGGATGATGCGTTACAGACTGCATGTGCTGTGCTATGGTTCGTGATGTGACTGGGCGATCTGTCACTGCCATGCGCACCATTTGCCTGTCATCACGTGAAGTGGTGCGCTGAGGTGGATGCGATCGAACACGCCGGTCCGTCGTACCCTCCTGCATCCAACGATCACATATCCGCATTACAGTTGTTTGGTTTCGTCCAACACGACTACCGATTTCCCTGAAAGATAATCCACAATCTCGGTAGGCCACTATCCTTCCTCTGTTGAACTCGGATACTTGATCAAAAGATGATCGCTGTTTTCTACGAGGCATAATTGATCGTTTTTTTTTAAAAAACCACAAGAAAAACACAATTGCCGAACTCGAAATCGTCGAAATCTCCAAGCCTTAAATCGCGCTTTGAAGTGGCGCCACATGCGCGCGTGATGTGCGTCTGCGCTGAAATTCTAATCATTTGCATATCTCACCCCCACTAATGCATGTTGTAAATTTCATGTTATTTGCATGTTTCCTTCAGGGTGTTGCATTTACATTGGCCAGCAGTGTATTATTCAAAGATAGGAAACGACAGTTATAGACTGACAAATTCCTTTAACTCTTTGAACTAAAAAATAATCAATGAGGTTTTTAAAAGGCTGGACAAATGTATCTGAAAGGTTTTCAAAAAGGTTTTAAAGCATGAAACTACATCTTAAATTATTTTGAATGTAGTAGTGTAGAACGGTAATAATTATGTAAAAAAATTCTATTAAAAGTCTTTCAGGCAAAATGAAATTGATATAAAAATACATAAGTTAATGAGCTCTCTCCAAGTATATAAAGTACTGCGTTTTGCTAAGAATAAGCAACGTACATGTGAATCTTTAAACTTGAAACATATTTATTAATACTTCACTATTTGATCCACCGTACACCATCGTTTTTCGGAACCGTATTACGAGATGAACAAACTCTCCCGGTGAATCTCGAATTCCCTCCATAACATATTTATTCTTCCAAAATGCAGGATGTTTGCCTGTTACCTTTATTTGATCTACTCTATGATTTAATAAAATTCTCTTTTTGAATGATCGAGCCACGGTTGTACTTTTTTTTAATCGATGTCAGAATGTGTGTATCAGTTTTCCAAGAACAGGGTTTTTGCATTCAGTGAGGGTTCGATGACTTGGCACCGTTTCTTGTGACGATTATTCGTTGATTTACGAAGTGATTTTGGAACATCTCGGTTTTTGAAAGAAAATACGCTGCAGTTTGGTCATTTTTTAAAAACGGAATTTCTATTTTATTGTTTTAAAGCACGTAAACATTATTAAAATATTAAAACAAATAAAACATTATAATCTAAAAAAAACCTGTTAGGGTTTTTGGATTATCAAAGAAACCTTGCTTCAATTCTTTTCCTTCGCTGTTTCGGAATTATTTTATTATCTTACACTGTAAAAATTAAATGCTGTTTAAGGGTGTAATGTTTTTGGGTAGCAAATTTGCCTGTTTGGGGCATCCCATGTGATCGGCGTTCGGTGGTAGGTTCATGTCATAATCTGTCAGTTTATCTATAATATAAATCAATAAGAATACAGTAAAAAGAAATCTATGCAAAAATTTGAGAAAAAATTTAATAAAAGGTTAAAGCGCATGTTATCTCATCTAAATCTAGATCTAATCTGTTACACACAAAAGGAGAGAGAAAAAGTTACATGACCAGCGCATGCGCGCCGAACAGCCCCGCGCCACAAGTGACGCGACTCCGAAGGAGGGCTCAAATAGTTCTAGTCGGAACATCCCGGCCCCCGTTGGACGGTGGTCCAACATCATCTGGAAAGGGGAGTGGGACGACCCTGTTGATGGCACGGCGGTAAACCCCGTTTCTCGTTCTCAGTTCCACCACTCTAACTAGTCCATCTTGACCAGTAAATGTTTTCTCGATGCGTGCTAGATTCCATTCCATTGGAATTTTGCTTGGGTCTTACATTAAAACTAACTGTCCTACCTTTAGGTTGGGTTCTTGTGTAGCTCATTTGGCTCGAGATTGCAGGTGGCTAAGATATTCGTTTGTCCATCGGTTCCAAAATGTAGATCTTAGGTCTTGTATTAGGGTCCATCTGGAAGATAAAGACAGATTATCTGAAGTATGATTAGTTTCTGGTAACTGTAATAGGGAGGCACCTATCAGGAAATGTCCTGGAGTCAAGGCTTGAAGATCTGTTGGATCTGCAGAAAGAGGAGTTAATGGGCGGGAATTTAGGCAGGCTTCTATTTGAGTTACGAGCGTGTACAACTCTTCAAAATTTAGAATCTTTGTTTTCGCAGTCTTCACCAAGTGTTTCTTCATCGATTTTATATTAGCTTCCCATAATCCACCAAAATGTGGCGATGCAGGTGGTATAAAGTTCCACTCTATGCCTTCTTCGGCACTGAATTTTTGTACAGAGTCCGATTTGCATATTTTAAACCAGGAATCTAATATGTTTTTAGCGCCCTTGAAATTTGTAGCATTGTTACTCCAGATGGTAGTTGGTCTTGATCGTCTTGCGATAAATCGCCTAAGACTTGCAAGAAAGGCTTCAGTGCTTAAATCGGATACGATTTCAAAATGAACAGCTTTCGTACTGAAACAAATAAATATTGCGATATATGATTTCATAGTCACTTTAGATCGTCTCAAATTAGGTTTAGTAAGTATTGGACCAGCGAAATCCAGTCCTATCTTTTCAAATGGTCTAGACGGTATAACTCTATCTCTTGGTAGGTTACCCATCATTTGCTTCATGGTTTGATTTCTTGTTCGGAAACAAGTCATGCATTTACTAATAACTCGTTTGATTCTATCCTGTCCAGAAGGTATCCAATACATTTGTCTAATAAGGTGCAGGGTTGTTTGAGTACCCGAATGAAGAGTTTTTTTGTGGTAGTAATCTATCAATAATTCAGTAAAATGGTGAGCTTTGGGTAAAAGTAATTGGTGTTTCCGGAATTCTGAAAGTTTCAAATTGCTTAATCGTCCACCAACTCGCAAAAGTCCTTCTTTGTCTAGGAATACGTTTAATGAGAGAATTTTACTATTGTTTGGGATTTGGCGATTTGATTGTAAAGATTTAATTTCGGAATGAAATTCGGAACGTTGAACATATTTAACCAATATCTCGGTTGAATTTTGAATTTCGGAAGTACTCAAAAAGGCTTTGTTTCTTAACTCAGGTTCAAGTCTACAATTTTTAGAAAATCTTAAGCACCAAGCGGTGACTCTAACTAATTTGCTGAATGAAGAGTATTTGTTAATGAAATCATTTGTCATTACACTATCTACTACTGTTGCATTCATTAAAGCTCCTTTTCGAATTTCAAGTTTTTCGGTGTCTAATCCCTTTTTTGATACTTCAAATCTGGGCCATTTCTCCTTATCGTGAACCAACCATTCAGGTCCGTTCCACCATAATTTATTATCTTTTAATTCGGCGACAGTTAATCCTCTAGATATCAAATCTGACGGGTTGTTCTTTCCAGGACAGTGGAACCATTCACTAGGATTGGTATATTGCTGAATCTCTTGTACCCTGTTTTTTACGAATGGTTTAAACCTGTCGGACGTATTCTTTATCCAAAAGTAAGCTATAGACGAATCTGTCCAAAAATAACGCTCAAATGAATATTCTAAGCCCTTTGAAATTTTATCACATAACCTAGCAGAAAGAAGAGCACCCATTAATTCAAGACGGGGTAGCGAAATTGCTTTTAGTGGAGCAACTCTGCTCTTCGACGCCACAAAACTAGTAAAAATACTTCCATCACTGCGTGTTATACGTAGATAAACGACGACGCCATAAGCTTTCTTCGAAGCGTCTGAAAAACAATGTACTTGTATATCATTTATTTCCTTAGGAAGGGCATTAGCGAAACAATAGCGAGGAATACTGATATCCCTCAGCTTTCCGATTTCATTACACCATTCATCCCAAATAACGGTTATATTCTGAGGGAGATAATCATCCCAATCTAGTCCCAAACACCAAATCTCTTGAATTAGACACTTAATTCTAACTATATAAGGTCCGAGGAATCCCACGGGATCAAAAATGCGACCTACTGCTTGTAGAAGGTATCGTTTGATGTTTACTCGCTTTGAAAGGAATTTCTCTAAATTTTTTGCTTCGAAATAAAACAAGTCATCGTTGGCATTCCAAGCCACTCCTAGCACCCTTTGAGGTAACAGAGCTTGAGTGTTAGGCTCAACGGATTCATTTACATCTATCCCTACTTTCTTCCACAGTTCACGTAACTCTAACGAATTGGTCTGCCATTTACGTAGAACCATGCTTGCATCCTCAAATATTTTAGTACTCAGTATGCTCGTATTATAGGCTTGTTCTACATTTTCTCCACCAGTGATCAAGTCGTCTACATACAAAGATGTATTTAAAATTTTGTAAATTTCAGGAAAGCTTTCTACATACCTCTTTAGGTGATACTTAATGGTTGCAGCCAGGAGGAATGGTGATGAACTCACCCCAAACAAGACTCTGCAGAGTCTGAACTCCTTGAGCTCTGGAACTGCGTTAGGTTTAGTGGGGTTATCGTCCCAAAGGAATCGGGCCACGTCGCGATCTTCTTCATCTATCTCTATTTGCAGGAACGCCTGCTTAATGTCCGCAGTCAGCGCATAAGGGTGTTGTCTAAATCGAATTAAAAGAAGGAAAAGATCGGGTAACAAATTGTTTCCAGTATGCAGACAGTCATTTAAGGATACTTGTCCTTTGCCATGTGAAGAAGCGTCAAACACCACTCTTAATCTACTCGTGGTTTTGTCTGTTCGAATCACTGCCCTGTGTGGGAGGTAGAAGGTTGGGGCTTCTCTGGCTTCATCTAAAACAGGAACAGGC
Source organism: Dolomedes plantarius (assembly GCA_907164885.2). Lineage (NCBI taxonomy): Eukaryota > Metazoa > Arthropoda > Arachnida > Araneae > Dolomedidae > Dolomedes > Dolomedes plantarius. Next base: position 38,986,486 of record OU015494.1, on the reverse strand, counting down.
TCTATGATATTTTCACTTAAGTAGTATTCTAAAACAGCCTTTTATTCTGTGAATAATATTGGATCATTCTGGAACGTACATCGTAGTCTTGAAAATCTTTTATTAGCAACTTCTCGATTATCTTCTAATAATTGCTTCATCTCAGGTTTCCAAGGAAGTCGCACCTTATATCTCTTGTTATTGTAGGATATACCTGCCTCAAAGTCTTTCATAATTTGTTCGTAGAAATTACTACTATCTTTGTCTTCAGCTTCGACGCCTAGATTCTCCAGTTCCCAAAACTGTCTTAGCTGATCTGAGATAAGTTTCTCTTCCACAACCACCTTCATACTCAGTAACTCGTTAGTTGATTCAATCCGACCTTGAAGACACCATCGTTCACACATCCACCACACCGACACACATCCACCACACCAGACACATCCACCACACCGAAAATTGTTTCTGTGGCTACAAGCTTATCACCTAAACGTTTGAGTCTTCCTGATACTACATAAAAATAATAATCAGCACCGATTAAAATCTCAATTTTCTTATTCCCGTAATTATAGCAGTCTGCAAGCTGTAATCCCCTCATCTGTTTTTTAGCTCTAACCAAATTAATCTCTGGAGCAGGAATATTAGTTGCAGATATTTGTTCCTTTTCTAGCACTTCTATTTCGATATATAAGGAAGGTTCTTCTCTGTTTTCAAGTTTTAATTTCACTACATTATATGTTTTTTCAGTTGGTTTGTTGGTCCCGAATGAGTACACAGATAAAGTTTTTTGTCTAATAACTCGTAGTTTCAACTTCTGAGAAATATCTTGAGCGATAAAACTTCTCATCGAGCCATTATCCAACAACAGGCGAACATGTTCGATTTTATCATCGTTAAGGGTTTCCCTTATCATTGCTGTGCATGTTTGAAGCACTACACTGCACTGAGAATTTCCGTTTAGTTTAGTATTTTCCGATTCATTTTTGTAGTGAGAAATTGCCGTAACAACCTTATTTTCAGCATTACTATTTGATTTGTTTTCGAGTTGATAACAGATGGATCTGTTATGTTTTCTATTACAAAGATCGCACAATTCTCATTTTTTGCACTCTTTAATTCTATGTTGTGCTTTCAGGCATAAAAAACAACGCGCCTGTCTTCTCAAAACATCTTTCTTTTCATTCACACTCAAACTTTCACAGCGCTCTGAATCATGTTTCGCGTTGCAGTAAATGCAAGTTTGACTAATTGGCAACATATATTCGTGTACCTTAGAACTATTTATCGCTGACGTTCGGTAGCGATCATGTTGTTTATCGCGTAAATTGTTTTGACTATCTCTCGAAAACTGCTTCAACCTGACGCCAGCACTTCCTGAGTTTGTCTGGCTGTGGTATGACACTCTCCCCCCTTCTCCTTTCGAACTACGAAGCATTATCGATGATTCGCGACACTCAGTTTCAATTTTTAAGAATTTCAATAATTCTGACACGTTGGATTCGCAGTCTTCTGATTTATCTAAACATATTCTATTAAAATCTAAAGCAAGATCCTCAGGTATCAATTTTAAAAGTATGGGTTGTAATAAATGACCGTACATACCAGAAGTAACATTTAGCGATTCTAGACTTCTGATTTGTACCTCACAAGTATCGTACAATTTTCTCAGTCCGGTTACATTGTTAGAGTCCTTAACAGGATTAAGATTTAATAATCTAGATATATGTGCGGATATATCAAGATTTGACTTCGCGAATCTGTTCTTTAATAGCGTTTTCGCTTTTTCATAATTCTCATCTGAAAGTGCGAAGCCGCAAACAACATTGACCGCTGCACCTCCAAGTAATGATTTTAAATATGAGAATTTATCTATTTCCGTCAAAGCATTATTTTGATCAATGGAGTTTTGGAATTGGTTCCAGAATTCCAGCCAGGTGCATGGATCTCCGTAATATTTGTCGATAGCTAACTTAGGTAATTTAATCGACTTCGAGTAATAAATATTTCTATTTCCAGAATTCGAGTTATCCAATGAGTTATCGTGATCTAGCATAACCTGAGAGGTTTGTGCAGAAATATTCTGTTGGGTGAAATTTGACTGAGAACTTCTGGTTTCGTTTTGAGCTTTTAACTGAGCGGAAATTTTTGAATTCCACAACATGATTTTCTGAGAATATTCAAATGATGATTCTACATCTAAATCGAAATCTTTTTCATTATCAATAACATTTTGAACTTTATTATCAAAATCCTTTAGCCCTTTGTAGAGCTCATCTAAATAATTTGAATGTTCTTGCAATGAATTAATATCATATGTGTCAAATTCACTTTCTAGTTTATTAATGAACTGTGTAACAACAGAACGTCTAACAGCTCTATTCTTTTTAAGCTTAGATAGGTTATCCATTTTTATAACTCTAAATGAATTATCACTATTTATTCAATAGTCAATGTTGTTCAAGTTCAACTAATAGTTTATATTAATAAATCAGAAATACTTACCTTGATCTAAGGAGTTGAGTCAAGGTGAAATTGTATTCCAAATCAATCACATAAAAATGTTCTCAACGGCCATTTGTAATCCGAATCTTTTCGCGGCCGTATAGCACCAATATGATCGGCGTTCGGTGGTAGGTTTCAAAAATCACTTAATCCGTTTCTAAATCTGTCAATTTATCTATAATCTAAATCAATAAAAGTACAGTAAAAAGAAATCTATGCAAAAATTTGAGAAAAAAATTAATAAAAAGTTAAAGCGCATGTTATCTCATCTAAATCTAGATCTAATCTGTTACACACAAAAGGAGAGAGAAAAAGTTACATGACCAGCGCATGCGCGCCGAACAGCCCCGCGCCACAAGTGACGCGACTCCGAAGGAGGGCTCAAATAGTTCTAGTCGGAACACCATGTATGCATCTTAACCATGATTTCATATCCTTATCGATATATTTCCATGTTTTTAATATGCCTAAAACAGCACGTATGTGCTGATAAATCCCACAGACGGTCTACCAATATATATATATATATATATATATATATATACACTACTGGCCATTAAAATTGCAACACCAGGAAGGAAACCAAATAACAAAACTTTACTTATTGTACGTATACAGCATAGTAGGAAGAAAACATAAAATTTGTAGGCAATTTGAGGTATACAGGGTCCGAAATTAGTACACACACAGCTGCCGGCTAAAACGGATCTAGAGACATCGAGTCGAACTGAGCTTGGTTGACAGATAAGGGCAAGTCATTCCATGCTGCTTCAAGTCTGGGCCACACTTTATCAGTCGTAGTGGCTGGAGAGCGGTGGCGGCCCAGTCTCTCAGCAACCCATGACCAGATGTTTCAAATGGCTTTGAGGTCTGGAGAACGTGCTACCAGGGTAACATTCGAACACCCTCTGTATCGAGGTAGGTCAGGACACGATGGGCAACATGCGGTCTTGCGTCATCTTGTTGACAGATGACGTCTCGGAGGCCTCGAAGATAGGGCCCAGCCACCGGCCTTAAGGTATCCGTACACCTTCGGGGGTGATTTTTTGAAATTTTTTGAATTTTGTCTTTTTATCTATTTTTTATGATGACATTTAAGTTAAAACTTGAAAAAATATATATAAAATTTAGCTGTTACATTAAAATAATTTTTTTAGGGGGAGAAACTGGAAAAAATTGGTTAAAATTTGACAATCCGCATTGCATGGTAACTCAAAAACAAACAAATATATTACAATTTTGTAAATTGCAAAATGAAGATAATAACTGTCTGTGGGGAATAGTCTATTCACAAGATTGAACTATGTATACCTCAAAGTTTATAGCACTTAAAGTACTGATGTTCATAAAAATCACTTAAAATTCATTGTCACTTGCAATTTATACCAATGTAAACAAAAAACTAATCAATCTGCAATCATGAGCATACTCTATTCCCTTTATAAATATATATAGATAAAGTATGCAAAATTTTAAGGCATTTTAAGCGTAACTTTTTATAATAGGATGAATTGCGTTAAGAGAAACGATGAAAAAATTCATTTTGAGAAAACGCTAAAAATAACTTTATAACACATTTCTTACTTTAAAAATAATTATTTTCGTATTAAAATCCACCATATTTATAAACTTCAACCTCTTGGCTTTCTGCAACACTTATTTTTTTTTACCTAAGTGCTCTGAAAATTTTCCTGCGTCTCTTTGAAGCAGGAACAGAATGACGTATTGAATCATTCTTTCTAACGTTGTCTAAATGGTTATAGGCTTGCAATGTAAAAAATCCTGGATAACTAATATCCAACTTGTTAAAAACATTCAGACAACCTTTATATCCATCATTAAATTGCAATACTGCATCATACGCACCAAGTTTCATTGTTTTCAAACAAACAAATATCTCTTTTGGTAATTGTTGTCATATTATGCCATTCAGGCATTCGTTTGCATTTTGAGTTTTACCGTGGAGACACTTGCTAAAGAGTTCTCTTGAGCACAAATCTAAGTATACTGGTTTTATAGCATTCAATACCTTTTTTGGTAGACCAGCATACTTTTCTTTAAAATAATTTTTTTAGGAGGAAAAACTGGAAAAAATTGGTCAAAATTTGACATTCCGCATTGCATGGTAACTCATTCCGCATTGCATGGTAACTCAAAAACAAACAAATATATTACCATTTTATAAATAACCAAATGAAGATAATAACTGTCTGTGGGGAATAGTCTACTCTCAAGATTGAACTATGTGTACCTCAAAGTTTGTAGCACTTAAAGTACTGATGTTCATAAAAATCACTTAAAATTCATTGTCACTTGCAATTTATACCAATGTAAACAAAAAAACTAATCAATCTGCAATCATGAGCATACACTATTCCCTTTATAAATATATATAAATAAAGTATGCAAAATTTTAAGGCATTTTATGTGTAACTTTTTATAATAGGATGTATTGCGTTAAGAGAAACGATGAAAAAATTCATTTTGAGAAAACACTAAAAATAACTTTATAACACATTTCTTACTTTAAAAATAATTATTTTCATATTAAAATCCACCAGATTTATAAACTTCTCCCTCTTGGCTTTCTACAACACTTATTTTTTTTTTCCTAAGGGCTCTGAGAATTTTCCTGCGTCTCTTTGACGCAGGAACAGAATGACGTATGGAATCATTTTTTCTAATGTTGTCTAAATGGTTGTAGGCTTGCAATGTAAAAAATCCTGGATAACTAATATCCAACTTATTTAAAACATTCAGGCAACCTTTGTATCCATCATTAAATTGCAGTACTGCATCATATGCTCCAAGTTTCATTGTTTTCAGACAAACAAATACCTCTTTTGGTAATCGTTGCCATATTATGCCATTCAGGCATTCATTTGCATTTTGAGTTTTACCGTGGAGACATTTACTCAAGAGTTCTCTTGAGCACAAATCTAAGTATACTGGCTTTACAGCATTCAATACCTCTTTTGGTAGACCAGCATACTTATCTTTAACAGATGTTCCGCATGCCAGTGCTCGCTGAAAGAAGCACCAGCTGTCTTTGCCCAGAGGACACTGCCCATGCATATGTTTTCGTGAACTGGATGCACAGTGGAATAATGCAGCAATAACATTTTGCTGCATTGCGTTTAGGTTACCAGTATTGTTACGTATAGCAATTCCATAGTAGTTCTGAAGTCTGTCTATAAATGTATCGGTCAGTTTCCCTTTTCCAGACAGACCCTTGGTTTTTGATTTTAATTTTCGCAGGCGGGACCCAACACGCTTTTGAATATGGCCTATACATTCAAATTTTGTGACACTGTTTTCACCGTATGTGTCTTTTACGCTTATGAATCCTTTGGAATCGCCATCACCATAATATTCAGTATACTGAAGCTGGCGTCTGTTTTCAGACCTTGAGAATATACGTGACGCACCAACGATTTCCATTTTTGACGCTGAGCCTTGAAAGTTACACTGGCATACATGATCAGCTTTCAATGACTCGTATTCCAGGTTTTTAGCCATCTTTTCTAGCTTTTTACATGTTGGACAGTATGATGACATGACCTCCAGATCCAATACTTTTCCACTGTCGATGGAAATTGCTGCAACACATCCGTTTAAAGAAGTATAGCCTCTCCGCTGCCATGTTCCGTCCACTGAAACTCCACATTTCACAATTTCTTTGCCAAGATTTTCCTGCTTCTTCACTATGTCAGTTGCAGCCTTTTTCATAGAGTCCTCTGCTACTTCAGAAACAACTTTCAACAGTTTTTGTTCATGAGAAGTATATGCAGTTTTGGTCAATCTAGGTAAATTCAGAGTTGCACATAATTTATAAGCAGCTGAAAATCCTTTACCTATTTGGCGCATACCATATACTAGTCTCGTATTTACTTCAGGGAAATTTACATGTTTTTTAGAAGAGGCAAAACCCTTCTGAAACTCACACCCTTCACAACTCAAAAGGAAATGAGAACATAATCCATATCTAGTTTCTTCTTTAAATACTAGCTTCTCAGAATAGCACATTGGGCAGCAGAGTTCAGAAAAAACACTGGAAAGAATATCTAAATCAAAAATTCTATTTCCAGACATCGCTCCATTAGTTTTATCCAAGTCTAAAACAGTATCAACTTTAGACTTTATACAACTCGCAGTGCTTTGTACACACTCATCTACGTCATCGTTTTTGACATTTTTTGTAAAACGATTTCCGTAAAACTTGCGTTTTCGACTTCTTCCAATACTTTTACCCATTTTTACCAGAGAAAAGTAAAAACTAAATAGATTTAAAAACTTTAAAAAGCCAATAAAAACAACGCGGCAAATCTGCAGATATGTAAACAATCGCTTTTGAAATATAAGTTTGTTGCCAAGTTTAGGAATACAAGAGTGAAAATTATGTTGCCAGATATGTTTCCAAATATTTATAAATCCCTTGATTTTTATTTTTAAGTATTTCCTTTGACGTATAACCCAATTTCAGCGTTAAATCTAAAAAAAGAACGATGTAAACAAACATTTTGGCTTACTTCCGGTTTGCAGAATGACACTTCCGGTTGTAAAATTCTGCGACATGTAATATTTAAATTGCTGTAATTCGGCTTCTAATTAAGATAGAAGCATAATTCAAACGGAATTTGAAAGATAAAAGATTGGGCTTTAATGTTATTGCAAAAAACAAAAAACGATATTTTGACCGAAAATGCCGTTTTAAAGGTGTACGGGTACCTTAAGATCTGAGAAATGTAACGCTGGCTGTTCGGATTACCGACGACGTGAACAAGTGTTTGTGTCGTGTATTTAATGACTGCCCATACTGCCACACCAGGTGCAGGGCCCGTATGACGATATCGAATGCAAGCAGGCCACGTGCATTTTCCTCGTTGCCTCCAGACACGGATACGTCCATCATGATGCTGCACGCAGAACCGGGACTCGTCTGAAAAGACGATGTGGGTCACTCCTGTATCCAGTTTTGTCGTTGGGCGCCCCACTGTCGCCGCACGTCTCTATGCTGCAGTGTCAAGAGAAGCCGCAATAATGGTCGCCGTGTAGACAGCCCATGGTACTCCAGACGTCGTTTCACTGTCCGTGTGGATACTTGTCGTGCTGCAAACAAGCCCAATTTCTGATACTAAACTGACTGATGGTCCGTGACCTATTCCTGTCTCAAGGTCCGTGATGGGGCTGTACGATCCGGCAATGTCGACCTGACATCTAGTTTGTCCTCTCGTGCGTCAGTGGCGGGAGGCCTTTGAGATCCTGCATGGCGTTCAGTATGACCCTCTTGAACCCATCGATTCCATATTCGCCTGACAGTCATTGGATTCCGACCAATGCGAGTAGCAATAAAGAGGAACGATAAACGCACTCTCGATAGGCCACGATCCTGGCGCTTTCGAATTCCGACACGTGCTGGTAGCCGTTTCTCCTTCTTATACGAGGCTTAACACGAACGAGGCATAATTTTCATAAACAACCAACATTCAAATAGGATTTCCGAATGAGAAACCCGCTGCGTGACATTCCTTTTTTACGGAGTTTGAGATGCCGTTTCTCCCCCCTGCGTCATTCGATTGCGCTGAAATGCTAACCATTTGCGCATCACAGCATCTTCTTCCTTTCAGGCGAATTTGACGTTTGTATCATCCCTCCTTCCTAGTGTTGCAACTTTAATGGCAAGCAGTGTATATATATATATATATATATATATATATTAGTATCAGCGCATGCATGCTGTTTTAGGTATATTACAAAAGTGGAAGTATAACTAGAAGGGTATGAATGTATGTTAAAGTTACAAATATGGGATACCCAAAACAGGTAAATTCGCTGCCTAGAAACATTATACCCTGAAACAGCTTTTCATTTTTACAGTGTAATGTTTATGTGTTAGAGATTTTTTTCTTAAAAAAATATTAATTTGCCATTTGTCGTGAAAGAGGGAATTGCTTATAAAGCTAAAAAATTAATAATTTTCCGTTTCAAAAACTGTTATCCGTTAGAAAAGAATGTATACTGAGTTCATTCTAGTTTTCAGTACCATGAAAAAAGTACAGATGGGAAAAATGCACTCAGAAACGCGTTTACCACTAGGAAAAATAGGCATTTTAAGAATGCAATTTTAAGAATGTTTTTAACATTACCAATCAGCAATGCCGAAGGAGAGCGTTGATTTTCCACACGGAAACTTGTAAAAATTTATTGACGCAGTACTTTTTCGGAGCAAAAGCATAACGCACTGTCTAAACTGCAAATGGAAAAGGATATTCTAAAAACTCTTTCTCAAAAGGATATTGTTAATAAATTTACAGATGTCAAAATTCGAAAATAAAAATTTTAAATTTCTGAAAATAATTAAACATCATACTTGAGTATATCGCTTTCTCTTTCCCTTCTATATATATTTTTGCAATCTCGAACTAATAATGTAAATGAACACAACTTCAAATTGTGATTTTCATCCTCATTCTTGTTTAAATCCTACGTAGATGTTCGATCAAAAAGGAGAATCGTTTCTATTTTTGACCGACTGTAAGCAAACGCCCTTTATGGTATCAGGAATTTTCTAATTAAGATTTCGTTACTATTTTAACTAATTCAGAGGTTACACCATGTTTTATTAATAGTACATTATCGAATCTTTTAATGAGTAGTAACTTCCCTATACGACTACCAATTTAAAGATTGATGACAAAATGTAGATTTTGAAGAATTTCAACATTTCCTGAGCACGTACTCTTAACTTTGATCGGACGGGTAGTTTATGATCATTTTAACAGATGGCAACCCTAGTGAAAAATTTGAGTGTGAAGTCTACGAACTTGGCACTAGTAAAAAGCTTTTAATCTGCCATTTTTCTCTCTGAACTGAGCGTTGCACATGAGCATTTCACCAACCTATTAACTACAGGTCTATCGTGCAACCTTTGTCCAGAAAGTTCAGTGAATGACGTCATAGTGCTCATGGTCGTAAGAGTTTGCAACCGGCACATACTGCGCCGGACAGGTGAAGACTGGTCTGAACCAGTTCCTGAGCGGCGGCGCTGCGAGTTAGCTTATCGTGTGGAAACAGTTCATTGTTGAGTGAAGGTGTTGTGCGCTCGGTCGAAATTTAAAATGGATTAGCGAACGAATATGCTGTTTTGTTTCAAACTTGGAAAATCAGCGAGAGAGACTCATGAAATGTATGTAAAAGTTTACGAAGAACGTGTTGTCACCTTGAAGTGCGTGTATGAGTGGTTTAAATGCTTCCGAGAAGGGTGGGACACCATTGAAGACTACCCGAAATGGTCGAACTGCAACTGCACGCCCCCCCCCCCGGACAACGTACAGAAAGGGAAGGAATTGTTGGCCAAGGATCGTCGTGTGACAATGCGAATGATAGCGGAGAAAGTGGGAATTGGACGTGAGATGGCTCACCTCATACTGACCCAGGATTTGGGTAAACGGAAGCTTTGCTTCCGACTTCAGCCCCACACTTTGACGTCGGAAGAAATGCAAATTCGGCTTGACGCCTGTGGAGACTTCCTCGACATGGCAGATCAAAACCCAAATTTCCTGAAAACCATTGTCACGGGTGACGAGACCTGGTGCCTGAAGTACGACCCCGACGGCAAGCGTCAGGGTATGGAGTGGTGGGGTTCAGGGTCGCTGAAATGCATGCAGGTGCGAAGTGAGAAATCCCACATCAAGAAAATGCTCGTGGCGTTCTCCGACTCTGAGGGTCTCGTGCATGAAGAATTCCTCCCTGAGGGCACCAAGTTAAATGCCGCTAAGTACGTGGATATACTGAAACGTCTGCTGCAACGGATCAATCGGGTACGCCCACAGTACGCCAAGCAAGGACCCTGGACCCTGCTTCACCACAATGCCCGGCCCCATACTGCTTTTCTTATGTACCAGTTCCTGACGAACAGGTGAGTTGTGTCCCTGAATCACCACCATACTCCCCAGACTTGTCTCCTCCGGACTTTTTCTTGTTCCCCAAATTGAAATCAGCCCTGAAAGCCCACAGGTTTTCGGTCATTTCGGGCATCCAACGTAATGCTACGACCCAGCTGAAGGCCATCCCTAAAGACGACTACGCCAGGAGTTTCCAAGACTTCTACAGCCGTTACCAGATGTGCATTAACGCCTACGGGGACTTCGAAGGACAGTAACGGCTGTTTTATGTAAGACAACAATCCATTGTAATTATAGACACATTCACCGAAATTTCTGGACAAAAGTTGTATTTAGATTATTGGAAAATTTTATATCGAAGGCTGGTAAAATACTAGCCCTGCTCCAACGCAATTCTGGAACTTTAAAGTTGCCATTTGTTGTACCAGCTGGTACTGCAAAAGCTTTGTTAGTACCGAATTTAGTATAAATTAGTTTCAACTTTTTATTATTTCTCTATCATTTCATGACTGGTTCGTTAGTATTTTTAAAGATTTTCGTAAACAATACGTTAGAATTACGTACGTTATTATTTTGTTAGTTTCCGATAGTACCACATAAGTGCCAATTACTACTGCATTCAATTTAAACTTATTGCCTTAAACGCATAATATTCGTCCTGTCCCGACTCTCGAACTTCGTTACTTCCGGTGAAGGTGAGAAAATTTATTGAAAGACAGACAATTTTTTGCTGGTAATCACTCATCTCCAAAGAACTTTTTATTTTATGGTGACAAAAAACTTCTTTTTTTCCGAAGGAGGAAAGATTTGATTTTGTCTTGAGGAAGCGTTCTTATCAGCTATGTCTTACTGAGGATCCACGTCAGAGGAGGTGTTTGATATTGTGATTCCTCCCACAAGGACGTTAACATGCATTTTGTCGTCTCTTTTGAATTCTTAGTTTTCGGGAGGATGAATTCCATTTACTGGAAATAAAGTGAAATTTTATACCAGAAAAAAGGATAGGCAATCCCTCAAACGAAACCTTTCGGTGACCGCTGTTTATAAAATATGCGTGCCTGGAAGATGGATGTCAAGTTTATAGATGCCGCTCGAACATCCTGACTAACATTTCATTGGATTTGACGGACAGATTCAAGTTTGAACAGACCAAGTTGAGTCTAATAGCATTAATTAGTTAGTTTATTTTAAATTGAAAGCTCGTGCCTGTATTCGTCTTTAGATGTTACTTTCAATCTTGTTATGGCTTCCTATAATAAATAAATAAATAAATAAATGGTAGCTGTATTTTTTATACTTTTTTAAGAATGGAGTTTATCTTACAAACTCTGATACTAAAGAAATATAAGAAACTGAACGTATTACAAAAATGTTCGTGATTTTTTTAACGAATTGATAGATTTCTATGTTAATACTTGGAACTCGCCATACTTCCGCTGATAAATGCTTAATCAGTTGCAAGGTAAACGGAGCCACAATTGCGAACAAGGACTACCTAGATCCAAGGCCTCTAGGTAGCATGGAGGTGTATATATTTGCACCTAATCAGTTATCTGATGGCTTTCAGTAAAATCTGCCACATTTCTGTGACGTAATCCAGTGTTCTTCGCAGAAGGATAAGAACACGAGCTCCTCGTTAAAAAAACTTTGATTAGCATAAGAATCCTCAAAATTGACCTTGATTTTGAATACAGCACCCTTCAAAGTAATATTATTTGAGATTGTGATCTCATGTTCTTTTTAGGTCGTAAATTAATTTCTTCCATTGTTCATTTATTCATAATACCGTGAGCAAAATACATGTTTGTTTCTGATGACTAGGATTTTGTTGATTCTCCTCGCGTTTTTTTCCTCTGATGCAACAATATTTACTATAAAAAGAATCCTCGTTTGACCAATGTAATTTATTGACGCACACTTCTATTAACACCGAGTTTTTATCTGAAACTATCCCAAATTATTCCAAGGCAGAGAATATCATTAAAGGATAGATCAAGGGTGATAAAATGGCTAAAAGACATATTTCATAGCTCCAAATAGTCAAATTGGATGAATACAATTTTTGAAAATTAGATTGTATACAATGTTTCTATATCTAGCCACAAAATAGATATGTTTATAACAATGCAGCGGAATAGATGACCGCGGTCCTGTCATTGAGCGGCCGAACATTAGGCGATGAGGGTTAGATTCTCGGCCTGATAAATTACGAATTTTATTTCTAACTTGGTTTTCTAGACATTCACCTATTCTACATCTTAATTATGGGAGCACCAGATAGGTGAACCAAAGTCAGTCTCTATGAAGGGACAGCACAAGAATGTTTATCCTTTAGGCGGGATTTGAAGCTTGTGACGCTAACTAATATAATGCGACTTGTACACCCTATTTAGATTCTTTCCCTGAAACTCTACCTTTAGAGATGTACTTTGTGTACGACCCCTCCCCCAGCAACGAGTCTCGCTAGCAAAATCCCATTCTTGCTAAGTATCAGGGACTTCAAAATGAAATAAGTGTACTTTACATTCAATTATTATCAGAACACGCTTTCTTTTTCAGCTATTAAGATCTCCTATCACTTTATATTATTTCCCCTTAAGTGTGTTTATTATTTCAACTTTATTATATGTAAATAAAGCAACGAAGTGGTCTGACTTTTTTTTATATGTACCACCTTATTTTATAATAAGTAATACTTTCCAGATGGTCGATCTCAAGTAGAGAGAGACAAAGTTTGTGATAAAAATTTCTTTGATTATCAGGAAGGTATGAACTACTAAAACCGTAACTTTAAGGACCAGGAGTAAAATGAGTAAATAATGCCTATTTTAGAAAACGTAGAGAAACGAAAGCTGAAGTCTATTATTATAGAAAAAAATCTGTTCAAGAAAATTCGTCTAGAAAAAGCGGTTGCAGAAGGAATTAAAAAAACCCCTTGATTTCACAAGTTTTCAGTAAACTAATGGATAAAACATATCATGAAAATAAAATTTGAATTTCCTCGTGAACCTAAAATTTAAATAGGGGATGATGTTTTAAGATATCTCTTTTCGAAATGTGAGTGAAGGATGAAAATTATTTCTCTTAAAATACTAGATATAAATGCATCCTACGTATTGTGTAGGAAACGGAACAGATTGTAAATTCAATCATAAACCAAGGAGAGAAAAGTAAATTTCAGCAAAAATTGAATGGCGGTACTTCACATATATTACTAGCAGCGATAATGATAATTTGTGCAGCTAAAAATACTGGCATATATTTCTATGGCGTTATGGCAGCTGTCGATATGTCCGAAAAATCCAATTTTATGTTTTAAGTTGATATGCCACACATAAAATTGGTTCTTTAATGTGGCAAAAGCTGATGGTGGAATTATGAAATAATACTAAGTTATTCGTATTGGCAAATGCAGTCATGTTTAAAAGAGGTAATACTTGGTCCCTAACTGAATATTATAGTCCCTAATTGAATATTTTCATTGAACACCAATCATATGCTTGAGGTTGAATATGAGTATTAACTAAAGAATATTTGGATTGAAAAACTTAATTGAGCGATTTTATGTTTCACAACAAAAGTTACTTTTTTAATTTGCCGGAAACATGAAAAAATGACATATCAACATCTGCCATAATGCCATAGATTTTTAAACCTGGATTCCGAAGTAAGTAGTCCTCTGGCCTCGGGCCTGCCATCTCGTCAAAAACCATTAATCATTCAGGCCTTGCTATGCGTAAAATCGAAACATATTCAAAGAACGGCGTTTTCCTGAAAAGTAGCTGTAATGAAGCGCCTTCGAATATGTGAAAATTTCATAAAAATATTAAGAGGTGAAGTCGATCGAAGGCTTTCATCATTACATTGATTTGATAAAATTGGGAACGCCGGCTGAGCGGGACGATAATTACAGAGCGGAGCGGTCCTGTATGATGTAAGGTAGTGAATAGTCCTGCGGTGGTGGTCAACTTGGGAGGTTGATCGCCAGACAAGATTAAGAGAAGATGTCGCCAGGGTTTGACATTACGCGACAATGGACTGTGTTTTCGGATTTACAACGGCGGCATGTGAGAACCAAGGGCGTCGTCGGAGGTTTTTGCAAGCGTGTTTCCCGTGTGGGCGTATGCTGGTTAGCAGGGGCGGCCAATTAAATAAAGTTTGAAGTGAGCAAGCGAATGAGATTGTTGCAGAATCCGTAATGAGTGAGAAGTTTTGAGAAGGAGGAGACACGAAAGAAGAAAGGAATTTGAAAAGTATAAATTTGGGAGTTTAAAATAAGAAGGCTCTCAGATCTCTCTCTCGAGTCTCAGACTCAGACTTCTAGCGTGTCGGGTCGAACTTCGGTTCCCCGTTTATTTCCTGAGATTTTGCGTATTAGGGTAGAGCTGCGGTTCTCCTTGTGTTACTACTGCGTTGAGTCGAACTTGGAGTTCCCCACACATATTTACTGATAAAATAGAAATTCCCCTGCATATAAAATAATAGTGGAGCGAGTAGTGTAGTGGTCACAAGAATTATCAGAGACGTAGAATCAAGAGGTGTGTGCCCCCTGCCTATGTACGGAAGGATCCAACGAACCCCAGTTAGACGAGTCAGCGGAGTCAACAATCTGCTAAATATCAACGGAACCGAGTGAGTGGCACAATTTATTGTTTAGCCCAGTCCCCTTTTTGTTTTTGTTTTTTTTAAATAAGTTTGATTACGGTCAGAGTAGGAGTAATTTATATAAGAGTGGAATAAGTATTTTGAGTTTTGGTTATTTGTCGTGCGCTCCCTATTTTCCTCGTCAAGTAAATTTTGAATTTTAATATTGGATATAATGATAAACTGATTTTGGTATATGGCTAAGTGTGCCTATGAAAGTTATGATTAAAATAATATGTACAAAAAATGTATAATAATTGTAAATAAATTAAGTTTAAGTTAAATTTAAATCAACTCTCTGTTTTAATAGTTCTTCAATATTTTAGTTCACTTGTTCGTCAATTGCTAATTACGTCCTGAACTACTGGTTATTAAGAAAATAATTTTAAAACATAATGCACCCAACTACCCCTTTATAGATAATTAATGTACTACCCAACTAATTCACGCCCGATAAGATAACTTTGGACGAGCAATACGACAGTAGCAAACAAAATATGCATATCTAGGGGTAATGGTACCGGTAGTTAACCATAAGCCAGAAGTTGACCGTTTGCTTTAAATTTAAAAAAAATCAATATTAATGCTTTTAAACATATATATCTGACAGGTAGATCTATCTGACAGCAAACAGATATATATGACAGGTGATCAAACCTGTGAAACTCTCGTATTTGCTATATATAATGGGTAGAAATGGCGGCAGTTACTCTGGAGGTAATACATGCGTAAAGCAGTGTTCTTTTATTTTCTTCATAAGCATGTTAAGAGCAACACTTTTTGTTACAATTATTACCACGTGTTACATTTTGGTAAGTCGCTTTTTTCTTACTTTTTGTCTTTAAACAGTGTGTTATAAATGATAAATAGGTTTGTTTCATTCCATAATGTTAAAATCCGTTGTTTCTTGGGAGATTGTAAGATATCACCTCTTACTATCTTGAAGAACATTCCTTGTCTCTTCGTAAAAGGAAGAATACCTACACTAGTTGTTATTGTGTAGACGAAGAATTACACTTTTTTTCTCTTGAACACTTTACTTACAAAACGACACATTTTTACAATTAAATACAAAAAAAGAACATGCATATATTTGCTACAATCTTTGCTGCTCGCACGTCATCTACCATTTTCATCCATCTCATCTCGCTTCTCTCTTCTTCCCTCCGGCGCCCGTCGCGCCACCTGCTGGTTTACGGAAGTGCGTCATATGACGTCACACGCCGCCGCCAAGAGAAAAATATGCCTTTGCAGAGGCGAATTTTGCTAAATGAAAAGTACTAGGTGTACAGTCAAAACAGTCAACGTACAACGCAGAAATGTTTCTCCTCAAATCACTTGAAAAATATAAATGTCTTTCTTTACTTAAATGATTGAGTGAGTGGTTTTGCCAAGCCTTAATTGTCCTTCTAAGTTTTAAACAGTAACTCAAAAACGAAAATTATTATCACAAAGTACATACTCATATGCAGTCCAATTTTCCACTTGAAAAGTTCAACTGTTCTGAAGATAAAATTTACATTTACAAACTACAATGAATATGCACTAACATATGATTTTAAAAAAAGTAACAAAAATAATTACCCCTTATCAAAGACCGTTAACCGGGAGAGAGCATCGGCCCCTTGGTGGAGGACACCTGGCCGGTGCGTAATCTTCTAATTCCATTTTTGCAGGGCAAGAGCCCATCTAACCAATTTCGGACTTTTTGGAGTTGTCTGAGTCAAAAATTTTAGAGGATTATGATCGGTAATGATCTCCACAAGACTACCATGTAGCCATTTGTCAAATTTTTGTAAGCCAAACAAAACCGCATAAGCCTCTCTTTCTGTGGTTGCCCAATCTCTATGCGTTTTATTTAACTTACGACTTACAAACGCTATAGGTTTATAATTACCCTTCTCATCCATCTGCGTCAAACAACCCCCAACTGCAACCGCGGACGCATCTACATGAATCTGGAAAGGTAGATTGCAGTCCAGTGTAGATAAAGCAGTTACCTCGCATAATGCTTTCTTTAATCTTTGGAAAGATTCTTCTTCCTGCTTCCCCCCAAAAATATTTCCTGATTTTTTCCTTTAGTTAACTCAGTTAGTGGGCGAGCTAGATTTGCGTAGTTAGGAATATAACTTCGGTAAAAACCCATCAGACCTAATACTGATCTTACCTCCTTTTTTGTGGAAGGCCTCTTTAATTGCTTGATGGTTAAAATTTTCTCATCGTCCGGCGCAGGCTTACCGTTACTCAATTTATGACCTAAGAACGTTATTTACTTAGCCGCGAATGTGCACTTTTTTAATCGTACAGAAAATCCTAGTTCCTCTAAATCGGATGACAATTTGTGCAAATGACTCAAATGTTCCTCCCATGTTTTGGAAAACACCACGATATCGTCAATGTACGCTTGTGCATACTGAGAATGATCCCGTAACACTTCATTCATCGTCCTCTGAAAGGTTCCCGATGCTCCCGCCAAGCCAAACGGCATAACTTTCCATTGGTATACGCCATTATGGGTAGCGAAAGCAGTTAGACTTTTACTCCCCTCATGCATTCTTATTTGATAGTAACCTTTCAATAAGTCTAAACAAGTTAACCACTGAGCCATCCTTTCAGTAAAAATCAATTCCTGCATATCTTTCATCGGGTAACTGAGAACTCTAGTTACCGAATTAAGAGCTCTGTAGTCAACACACATTCTAATGGAAGCATCCTTCTTGGCGACACACACTATCGGGTATGTGATCTCGGCCTCTGAGTGTTCGATGAGGTTGAGGTCAAAAAGTTCTTGGACTTGCTTATCCACTTCAGTACGATAGGACATTGGTACGCTGTACGCATGAGGTTTGCGTCTGGTAGAATTAAGAAGCAGTTCAATCTTATGTTCTCCGACCATTATAGGTTGTACTGGTCGTGACAATAGTAGTTCGAACTGTTCTAAAAGCTCAATCAATTGTTCTCGTTGAATCTGATTCAAACTTGGCGTTTTAATAGCAAGAATTTTTTGATGAAATGCAGAGTTTCCGTCTAACAGAGGTGTACTTTCTACATCCCCAAATTCTTCTTCTCCTTCAAAAATTACATTCACCATACTACAACTTGCACTAACGAACTCTCTGATTTTGTTCTGATGAACATGCTTTATACCATTGTCTGGCATCTTTACAGAAAACGAATGTTCATTCTTTTTTGATTCTATGACACCTGCACCTTGCCATCTAGCTAACAATTTGTTACTGGAATCTGGTATGAGCACAATAACTTTGTCTCCAGGTTTAAAGGTTTTCTTTGAAGATCTCAAATTATAGTGATAGGCCATTTTTTCTTGCTGTATCTCCGTTGTGATCTTTGCCCTTTCTGCCGCATCTTCTAATAGGTCCATGTCGCTGGCCCGGCACTTTTGGAATTTCGAGTTGAAACTTTCACAAAAATTAGTACCTAATTAGTACCAATTAGTACCAAAATATTAGAATTAGTACCCATCAGGATCGCGAGTTATAGCGTGTCCAATTCTGCCGGGCCAGCGACATGGTAGCCCGGCACTTTTGGAATTTCGAGTTGAAACTTTCACAAAAATTAGTACCTAATTAGTACCAATTAGTACCAAAATATTAGAATTAGTACCCATCAGGATCACGAGTTATAGCGTATTCGATTCTTCAGGGCCAGCGACAATCAGGTCGCTTCCGAGCCCGACGCTTTGGAATTTCGAGTTGAAACTTTCACAAAAATTAGTACCTAATTAGTACTAATTAGTACGAAAATATTAGAATTAGTATCCATCAGGATCGCGAGTTATAGCGTGTCCGATTCAGCCGGGCTACCATGTCGCTGGCCCGGCACTTTTGTAATTTCGAGTTGAAACTTTCACAAAAATTAGTACCTAATTAGTACCAATTAGTACCAAAATATTAGAATTAGTACCCATCAGGATCACGAGTTATAACGTATTCGATTCTTCCTGGCCAGCGACAATCAGGTCGCTTCCGAGCCCGACGCTTTGGAATTTCGAGTTGAAACTTTCACAAAAATTAGTACCTAATTAGTACTAATTAGTACCAAAATATTAGAATTAGTACCCATCAGGATCGCGAGTTATAGCGTGTCCGATTCTGCCGGGCTACCATGTCGCTGGCCCGGCACTTTTGGAATTTCGAGTTGAAACTTTCACAAAAATTAGTACCTAATTAGTACCAATTAGTACCAAAATATTAGAATTAGTACCCATCAGGATCACGAGTTATAGCGTATTCATTCTTCCGGGCCAGCGACAATCAGGTCGCTTCCGAGCCCGACGCTTTGGAATTTTGAGTTGAAACTTTCACAAAAATTAGTACCTAATTAGTACTAATTAGTACGAAAATATTAGAATTAGTATCCATCAGGATCGCGAGTTATAGCGTGTCCGATTCAGCCGGGCTACCATGTCGCTGGCCCGGCACTTTTGTAATTTCGAGTTGAAACTTTCACAAAAATTAGTACCTAATTAGTACCAATTAGTACCAAAATATTAGAATTAGTACCCATCAGGATCACGAGTTACAGCGTATTCGATTCTTCCGGACCAGCGACAATCAGGTCGCTTCCGAGCCAGACGCTTTGGAATTTCGAGTTAAAACTTTCACAAAAATTAGTACCTAATTAGTACTAATTAGTACCAAAATATTAGAATTTGTACCCATCAGGATCCCGAGTTATAGCGTGTCCGATTCTGCCGGACTACCATGTCGCTGGCCCGGCACTTTTGTAATTTCGAGTTGAAACTTTCACAAAAATTAGTACCTAATTAGTACCAATTAGTACCAAAATATTAGAATTAGTACCCATCATGACCACGAGTTATAGCGTATTTGAATCTGCCGGGCTACAGTGACGCTGGCTGAGTTAATGCAACTCACAGCAAATGACTGGTGTAAGAGAGTCAAATAATAATTAGAATTAGAATTTTAATTTTTATGTTGAAAGTTTAAATCGTATTGACATTATCTTCTCAAGAAAATTTTTGTTATTCACTGTATATTCCAAAAAAGACTGTTTTAAAATTATAATACCAATGACTCGAAACGTTTTTTTAATACACACATTTTG
This sequence comes from Dolomedes plantarius, assembly GCA_907164885.2. NCBI lineage: Eukaryota > Metazoa > Arthropoda > Arachnida > Araneae > Dolomedidae > Dolomedes > Dolomedes plantarius. Next base: position 38,966,369 of record OU015494.1, on the reverse strand, counting down.
GTTGAATTTGACCCGGAACCAAAAAAGATTTCCGAACCCTGCCTTAGAGGATGCATTTGTGCCCAACTCGAAGCCCGAACCTTCGATTGAGATGCTTTCGTTTTCGTTTCGAACAGAACGTTTGGATTATTGGGTCCTAGAGCTGTAGATAACAGTTGAAATAAACATCGGTATCCGACACCCAGCTGTTCTACTTGAGTGTCTTCTTACAAAAGGGGCCCTGTTGGGAGGGGTCGTTCAAAGTGTCATTCCTGTTGCGGGGGGGGGGGGATTCTCCGCCAATTCGACTCCTCCCACCACTCGTAAACAAGCGGTCTTCCCCGTTGTGTCAGCCAGGGAGTTCCGGAATTGCGTTCTTTTCAATTTATACAGTGGTCAAAGAGTTAAGACGGTGTTGTGACATGATGCTTCTAAAATGTTTTGATTAATTTTAGCTTTGAAAAACTTATTTCTGCTGTCGTCGTCGTCACCGGTAAAGTGAAAATATCAGGCAAGCTGTAATTATGTCAAAGAAGCTACTTGAGTCTGCGGTGTGAATTAAAAGTAGTTTAGCAATTTCGAGTATTAAAATAATTTGTTATAATTGAATATAAAAGCACATTTTAAATCGAATCAATCGAGGTCCAAAATTAGGTGAAATATTGAAAAGATATGCCGATTGTAACAATTCTGATCCTTCCAGAATACTTTTATCAAGTGACGCGGCGAGATATTCAAGTGATAAACATTTAAAAAGTATACACAACTGTCGAACGGATTCAAATCTAATAGTAAATTGATTAATTATTAAATCCATTACTTTATAAAACACCTCGACTTTGAAACATCGTTCACTTTCTTCAATGAGTTCATCTACTTGTAATTCAGCAAAGAATTTTTTCACAAGACGCATTTTTTTGGGGGAAAACAAGGTTTAATAATCCATACAGCTGATAACTCAAGGGTATCGTTTTTTAACAAACTCTCAATTATTCCCTAAGTTCTGAAATTGGGTTAGGAGTGATGAAAGCATCTCAGCGGATTTCTCTATATCTTCATGAGTACCATGCAGCATTTTCGAGACTGTATTAATAGGTTCGAATATTTTACTTTGCACAATTATCAAAATAATTGTTCCGAAAATTTTCCTTTGTCAGACGAGTCTATTTCTATATAAATGTGTTGTGGAAGAATTTCACTTTCTGTTTGAATTGTTTCAGGCGCAGAAATATTCGTAATATCTGCATCTGTTTTGTCTGGAGAATTATTGCCTTGAGCTTGCGATTTGTTTCCATTAAAATTCAACAAGTGCATTATTTGAATCGACTGTTTTAAAAAAGTTCATATTTTAGCAACTTTCATTAAAACTTCCTTTTCGGCTTCTGACATTTCTATTCTTCGTTTTTTAAACTGAGCCCCACTTAGTTTTTTTTACATCTCTAACTACAATACATATATAAATATATGATATTTATTAACAGAATTTAGTTAACAGAATATATATAAATATATCTGTTAATTGTTGATAATTTTTTATTTATAACTTTTATAAATTTTAAAAACCATTTTATTTTCTTACGTTATAAAACTAAATATTATTCTGTATGTTGCAACCTCAATTAACATAATAATTTATAAACAAACCATTTACTTTTAAAATTATACGTCGTTGAATCCAAAAGCACACTGTATATAAGTAATTTAGTAAAATAGTCATAAATTTTACAAAGTCAATTAAACGGAACAATAAATTACAATCCCCAGTGCACTCAATAAGTTTTAAAAATTATGTAACACATTCATTCCAGAATCAACTTCAAATCCTTACACTGCACAAAATAAAGAAAGGGAATATGAAACTCTAAATACTACGCTTGCTTTTAAAAAATCCCGAATATTTGCCTCGATTCTGCGTCGATGTTAACTTGCGCTCGTGGGATTCCCCAGATGCATGTAATTTTTTTGCTGTAAAACGCAACTTACAGTACGTATAGTAAATGCCTATAGTAGTGATTTCAAACATTCTTAGCAATCATCATGCATTTTTATAGGTCTATAAAATGCTAAATTTATAATGAATATTTTCTGAAATCAAAGTTATGATTTCAGTCAAGTGCATACTAATATAATTAAAAGCTTTGTTTTATTTATCTAAAAAATTATTTCATTTATTTTTTGTATATTTCATAGAAAATCTGACAGATCGAATTTTTTATACAAAAGTTTTCACAAATATTTATTTCACCCTTTCTAATTTTGCACCCCCATGATTCGTGCGAATGGAGCAGTTCGCTCCAACTTCTCCACGGTAGCTACGCCTGTGATGCATAGTGCTACCATGTCGCTGGCCCGGCACTTTTGGAATTTCGAGTTGAAACTTTCACAAAAATTAGTACCTAACTAGTACCAATTAGTACCAAAATATTAGAATTAGTACCCATCATGACACGAGTTATAGCGTATTCGAATCTGCCGGACTACAGTGACGCTGGCTGAGTTAATGCAACTCACAGCAAATGACTGGTGTAAGAGAGTCAAATAACTTATGGGTCATTCTCAAATAATTGGCAATTTGGAGTCCCGAACATGTAGAAATCACAAGGTTAACCTGTCGTACCGTGAGGCATCCAGAAAGTACTGACAACCGATCGCTCGGTACAATCCCGCTCGGCACGATCGCGAAACCAGTGATGTCTAGTAGGATGGAACGAAAAAACTTTTTTTTAAATTTCAATATGCTCTAGTTTTCAAAAGTTGCCTTTTAACAAAATAAAGACGAAAATTAAATATTAGCGTAATTGGTGCATGTTTTCAGTTAGCTCAAGAAGGGCAAACTTTTGGTTTTTATTAAATTTTTGACAAATTTCGCAATTATTTTGAAATTGAATACACTTGTAGTACAAAAAAGTAACAAAATATGTAATTTAAACATTCTTTTTAGTCAGGAGACCTGCTAAACTGATTTTATAATACGATTTACTTCATAAAAATAGTACACATAAGGGCACTTAAGGACGAGGAACTTAAAAGACACTCGGACATCACGGTGGAACGAAAATTTGTTTTTAGGAATTTCAATATGCTCTAGTTTTCAAAAGTTGTCTTTTAAAATTAAAATTAAGAATATAAAATCTTTTTGCTCTACTAAAATATTTTCAAGTGCCGCAAAGGGCTTCAAAATGGATATTTTTATGAAAAAGTGATTATATTTGTATTTTTTGTTAATTTCTTTTATAGTATATTAAAATAATGTATATTTTCTGTAAATAAAATATTCAAAATATGATATTTTGACAGAAAACTCGCATATTCTAAGTATTTCTAATTTTTAGATGCCATAACAGAACAACTGATTTTGTGGAATTTCGCGATTTTCATTATATTAGTTTTACAGTAGCATATTCTTATAATACACATTAGAATGAACGAAAAACAATTTTTAATTGAAGGAAACTTAGTTAAAATGAACAAATCACACTTAATTAGAAAAATATTAATGTAATGTCTATAAAGGCAAAACGTTATTTTGAAAAAAATATTCATGCTTTTCAAAAGTCCATAGTAATCACACATGGTTTCCATTATTTATTTCACTGACACATTGAATTGTTTTATTGTTTCAAATTTTTGCATTATCTTTTGAGAATGTATTTTTGTTTTTATCAATGCATCTCTTGCAGAAGTACCACGAACGGACAAGGATGACACGGTAACTAATTTAACAATCCTTTCTACTACTTGTGTGTGACATGGAACGTTGTTGAAGTCAATAATTTGTTTCTCGTGATCAGATTCTTTTGCTTCCTTTATAAACTGTTTTAGTTTGAAATCAGAAAAATGCCTCATCATAGGAGGTTCTGTTACTTTAATACCATTCCATTAAATCATATCAATATAAACTTTGGCATCAAAGTTTATACGTTGATCTAAATTCTTTCTGATGCCTCCTTCATTTTCCGCCCTTGCTTTTAGAATCCGGCGTAATCCAAGCTCTCTTACTTGACTGCGATCGTCTAATATCATACAAAGGAGGAGATTTTCAGAAGCGGCAAAGTATGCATTTCTTTGAATGACAGGGTCAATTACACTTTTAAGTGTCTGATTGAGATAACGTGAATAGCTTACAAGTTTCCACAAGTGCTTCGATCCACGGATACAAGATGGTTTCAGCTTTATGTTAAACCAAATTGGTGCATAAACTTTCAAAATGTACTCAGTATTCGGAGATTTTTTGCAGGAAATTCTGTTCCCACATACAAGCGACGCATTCGGTTTGCTAATGTAAGCCATCGTGAATGACAAAATTTTCCTGGTTTTCTCATGGACAAATCAAAAGAGCACTTTCCAACAGAGATTGCATTATGCATTTCTAACAAATATTTTGGGTCCACACTTAAATCATCCTTAATTTCTAGTAATGGAATGTTATTTTCAATAGGTGAAAATTCAATCACTGGAAGTTCATAGCAGTTTTCTAGTTGTTTACCTATTTCTCCTCCAAATTCATTTGGACCTTTAGTTTTTCCATTTAGGAAACAAAATAGGTGACGTAGGGACAGTTCATTTAAATTATTGACTTCAACAACATTCCATGTCACACACAAGTAGTAGAAAGGATTGTTAAATTCGTTACCGTGTCATCCTTGTCCGTTCGTGGTACTTCTGCATGAGATGCATTGATAAAAACAAAAATACATTCTCAAAAGATAATGCCAAAATTTGAAACAATAAAACAATTCAATGTATCAGTGAAATAAGTAATGGAAACCATGTGTGATTACTATGGACTTTTGAAAAGCATGAATATTTTTTACAAAATAACGTTTTGCCTTTATAGACATTACATTAATATTTTTCTAATTAAGTGTGATTTGTTTATTTTAACTAAGTTTCCTTCAATTAAAAATTGTTTTTCGTTCATTCTAATGTGTATTATAAGAATATGCTACTGTAAAATTAATATCATGAAAATCGCGAAATTCCACAAAATCAGTTGTTCTGTTATGGCATCTAAAAATTAGAAATACTTAGAATATGCGAGTTTTCTGTCAAAATATCATATTTTGAATATTTTATTTACTGAAAATATACATTATTTTAATATACTATAAAAGAAATTAACAAAAAATTCAAATATAATCACTTTTTCATAAAAATATCCATTTTGAAGCCCTTTGCGGCATTTGAAAATATTTTAGTAGAGCAAAAATATTTTATATTCTTAATTTTAATTTTAAAAGACAACTTTTGAAAACTAGAGCATATTGAAATTCTGAAAAAAAAATATTTCGTTCCACCGTGATGTCCGAGTATCTATGATATGATGTCGTCCGATTTTTTTTTTTATTATTTATTTTTTTTTAAGCAAAATTATCTTTATTAGAAGACAATTGCATAAATCAAAGTGTTCGAAAGTATATTACAGAGCCAGAATTGCCAATTGCAATAGGACACCAGAGCAGATATAATATTTAGTTATAAGTACATGTGATATGGGATACACAAAATAGAGTAACAATCAGAGAATGCAGCAAGCATATGCAGGCAATGCCTAATATGAGTAAGAGTAAGACAAACAAAAACACAATTTAGTAACTCGAGTTTTTTTTAATTTCTTAAAAATCAATGCTTCTTAACAGGAAAGTAAAAATAAAAAATACGTCCGGGCAATTTCATTTTTGACCAGAAATGTTTTATTCAAAATATGTTGTTACCACCGTTGCTCCCTGAGTTATTGGAGATAATGCTTGAACAATGATCATGACTGTTTCAAAAATTAAAACTCGATTATTTAAAACTATGACAGTGGAAATAAGCAATATTACAGCGCAAGAAGCGATATTAGTAAATTGGTAATGTAAAATCAATTGTTTAAACAGTGTCCCTTAAAAAATTGAATCTTCTGTGGTAAAAGTCATTTCACTTCAATGATCGTCGCATTTCCCTTTAAAGCCTCGAAGAATTGATTCGATAAAAATAAAGTGAACAAATAGACGGAAAATCAAAACGAGAGGTTTCCTTTAGTTTGAGAGAATTATATTTTAAGGTTCGGCTCTTACCGGCTATATAACTAACAATAAACTCCTATGAATTTCCATAGGTAATTCAATGGTAATTTCAACTAAATTACCATTAAATTGAATATCTGATCATCAAAATGATCAAATCGTATATATTAAAATTTGACACGTTGTTTTATTCGAAGGTGATATCAGACTTTTTTTTTGTCTTTGGTGTCATCATACAATTCCCACAATTCATTGACTCATCTCACTGTAGCTGTATAATGTCCTACACTGCTTACGCTTGTTCGGCGTCCACTAAATCCAATGAATCCTCTCAATTGGTACTGAATCCCAGATACTGGAATAAAAAGAGGTAAATTACATGGGGTTATCTGGAAAAAAAGAAGTAATTAAGTCACGGATGTCAATAATTATTTAAATAAGTTTTTTTTTTAATTTTTTAATTGGGTGAATATATTCAAAAAGCTGGTATTATAGCCAAGATTTCAACCCAATCTGGTTTTCTAGACAAGTGTGCTACCTCCTTCAGTTTATTTATCTTCATTTAAAGATTAGCTTGAGAAATAGAAGTTGATAACCTCTTGTTTGAAAATTTGATGTGATTGATTGTGTGTAAACCGGAAGCTGATGTCAAGAAGGATATATGCTTTTCGGCCCTGGCTCCAGGTCTATATAGTTATATAGATAACGACAATTATATACATTAGAACTTATTTGAATTTTTTTCTAATTGGGGTGTTATTGAGACATATGTTCCGTGCATAACCCAGCACAGTAGGCCAAACACTAACTTATATACATTTTCAAATTTAACGTACCTCTATTTCAGTCAGTATATCCCTGTTGAGTTTTTCTAAATTCGTCTATGAGTTTTCAGAGGTTCCCTCAAAAATATTTATTAGTTCAATGAACAACCACATGCTAGAAGGCTTTCTGGTGATTGTTTTTTCTCCTTCGCTACAATTAGGATTGACGAACTTCACTTTCTGACTATGGAGTATTTCTTCAATCCAGCTGGGTAGACCATAAAAGCCAGTAGCTGGCATTGTAATTGCGAGACATGATGTTCTTTGTTGCTGAAGAGTTTCGCAACTTGGACAAAACGACACATCATTGATGCTTGGATACTTTTCTGTCATTTTGCCTACCATTTCTGCCGCTGTGCTCTCAGTGTTTAACATACTTAGTTCTCCTGGGCATGCTTCCAAGTTCGGAAAAGCTGTTATTAGAAGTTCTAATCTATGTTTATAGGTCTGAGAGGTCACACCTTTGTTAGCTAAAACTTTGCAGAAGCTAAGAAATTTGTCTGAAGATGTGTTATCATTTTTTGATTCAATTAACTCTTTCAATGCAGGGCTGTCATTGTAAGCGCAAGAAACAACTTGGGCAAAACTATCGAAGGCAGAAGTGTTTATCAACGTAACCTTTGACACTGTTTTGCCTTTGTAAGCGACTGCTTTTAACTCAGAGGCTCTATTTCCATTCTTCAACAGACCAACTCCTCTTGGCCCCTTGTTTGAAACTTCTAAATTAGACAAATCTGGCTGGCGGACTAAGTATGATCTAATACTTCTAAATTTTCGTTTTTTGTTATTTTCGTCACTATCGTCAGTTGGTCTTTTCACTGGTCCTTGTCTTTGAGCATTTTCTTTTATTCGTGTGTAGCCTCGGTTTCGCCAATTTTCTCTCACGACATCCTCAGATGCTGTACCTATGTAACACTTTATGCAAATGTGTTTTTGGCTATAACCTTCGTCACTGTCAATTGGGCGTGAGCATGTGCTATAAATTATGTGCACTGGGTTTTTGCATTTGATGCACTTGTGAGCACCTCCTGGATATTGTCCTTTTGAACATTCCGGACACACGTCATTTGTAATATATTCTGGAGGTTTAAAAATTAGTTCATGTTTTTCAGGTGTTTTGGTTTGGACTGATCTATATTCTGTAGATAGGCTCTGGGGAAGGAGTGGGATTGGTGGAGAACCCGATTCTGAGTCTTGTTGTAGACTTCTGGGAGCCACTGTTGTTCTATATTCTGTAGATAGGCTCTGGGGAAGGGGTGGAATTAGTGGAGAACCCGATTCTGAGTCTTGTTGTAGGCTTCTGGTAGCCGCTGTTGTAAAGTTTTCATTCGACTGGGTGGGAGCAACTAGTTTTACTAGCCCATCTATGCACGATATGTGTTTTGTCAGAAACAAATCTAGTCTCATCGGCAATGAGTCGTTTTTGAACATTCTGTTTTTAAGATTGTTGAATGAACTTTCCACCAACGCACTGCTTGCGCGAGGTTTACCATATCCAAACATTGGTATCATTACTGCACCAACTAAAGGCAGATCTTTAACCAAATCGATGACACATGGTATAATTGGTGGACAGTAGAGTGCATTTAGGTGCTCTCCAGTATCGGTTGTGTTGTCTTTTACATTGGAGTATATACTCTTTACCCAATTTTCAAAAGGGTTTTCAATTCTTCGAGAATCTTCCCCAGCGTTTTCATCCAGCTCGCACTGTTGTTCGTTATCTGAATCGTCTTCTTCATCGAAATAACTTTCCTCGAACTGGACGTCGGAAATCGCTTTCTTGAGGAGCTTCCGAGACTTCTCTGCAGGAGAATCTTCTGAGGTTACTTCGCCTTTGTTTACAAGTTTGTCAATATATTCACTTTCAGCAACCATGAGTATGGCAGAAATTAGGTTTTTGGCGATTATTATATTACTTGCTTTTAATACTTCCGCTAAACATCTAACATAGAAATTCTTCACTCCCGAAGACATTTGTTTAACAGGCCGCCATGTTGTTATATTTTTTATTACATGTGCGATGTCACATCTAATAAAACAAGCAGGGATCCCCGCACCTAAGCAAATTTTAATCCAAACATATTCCATTCGTTAGTACTTCGTTAGCACCGGTTAGTACCGCAAAAATTTTCGTTAGTACCGCATTTAAAATAAATTTATTGCAATTTTTTATTGCGGGGCCAGCATTTCACCAGCCCCGCACCTATGCAATTCTGGAATTTCACTAGTGTCATTCGTTAGTACTTCGTTAGTACCGATTAGTACCGCAAAAATTTTCGTTAGTACCACAATTAAAAGTAATTTTATTTTTGGAAGATAAAATTAAATAAATTACTGACTATTGCCAGATGTTTATAGAAGTCGTAAAAATGTTTGATAAAAGTTTGCAGACCATATATATTATATATGTATTTTAAATGAAGCATTCCGGAAACTTTTTGATCACAGTAGTATATGTAGTTTACCCTGCAAACCAGTCAAAAAACACACATAAAAACAGATAATGTCGTGTTAAAATGCTCCATTCCGTCATTCCTATCTGATCCAAATGTCTTACCAAAATATTATTTTTAAACTCTTAACATAAAATTGAGAAATAGAAAAATGATGCGTTTTATTATAAAATGAAATTTTTTTTAATCAACATTTTATAGTGTAATGTTTATTAAATGCCCATTTAAATAACTTTTAAAAGAGTTGTGCATTCCCAAAAGCTTTTTAAGTTCATATATATATATATATATATATATATATAAATTGAATTTTCGCCTTCAAACGTTATCAGTTGACTGTCTTATCAGGAAAGGGGAAAATGGTTGTAGCATCTTCACCCCCTATGGCGAGGTTCATTAAAATGCATCCAAGGGGGGGGGGGGGAATTCTCCAACTGTCAACTCTTCTCCGCCCACTACCAGATTAAGAAACAAGGTTCGAACAGCGATTTATTTATTTATTTATTTATTTTTTTTTACATAGCAGCCTTAACTTTCCCCTTTTCTGGAGTTCATATTCCAACGTTACCCATCCCCTCACCCACCCGCCCACCAGAAAAGGGGGCCAGTGTTTTCTAGTTGGTCAATGAGAAACGCTGACATAAGACCTCTGCTCCTACATACATACAGTTTTCCATGCAAGCGCCATCTGTATAAACAAGCATTAATTCAGACTCAGAATAGAACACGTTGATAGCTTCGTGGGTCAAAGACTCAAAACCACAACGATCTACTCTTGGGTCCAATGGAAAGATTGAAACGAATACGCTATAACTGGTGGTCCTGATGGGTACTAATTCTAATATTTTGGTACTAATTGGTACTAATTAGGTACTAATTTTTGTGAAAGTTTCAACTCGAAATAACAAAAGTGCCGGGCCAGCGACATGGTAGCCCGGCAGAATCGGACACGCTATAACTCGCGATCCTGCTGGTTACTAATTCTAATATTTTGGTACTAATTAGTACTAATTAGGTACTAATTTTTGTGAAAGTTTCAACTCGAAATTCCAAAAGTGCCGGGCCAGCGACATGGTAGTCCGGCAGAATCGGACACGCTATAACTCGGGATCCTGATGGGTACAAATTCTAATATTTTGGTACTAATTATTACTAATTAGGTACTAATTTTTGTGAAAGTTTTAACTCGAAATTCCAAAGCGTCTGGCTCGGAAGCGACCTGATTGTCGCTGGTCCGGAAGAATCGAATACGCTGTAACTCGTGATCCTGATGGGTACTAATTCTAATATTTTGGTACTAATTGGTACTAATTAGGTACTAATTTTTGTGAAAGTTTCATCTCGAAATTCCAAAAGTTCCGGGCCAGCGACATGGTAGCCAGGCAGAATCGGACACGCTATAACTCGCGATCCTGATGGGTACTAATTCTAATATATTGGTACTAATTAGTACTAATTAGGTACTAATTTTTGTGAAAGTTTCAACTCGAAATTCCAAAGCGTCGGGCTCGGAAGCGACCTGATTGTCGCTGGCAAGGAAGAATCGAATACGCTATAACTCGTGATCCTGATGGGTACTAATTCTAATATTTTGGTACTAATTGGTACTAATTAGGTACTAATTTTTGTGAAAGTTTCAACTCGAAATTACAAAAGTGCCGGGCCAGCGACATGGTAGCCCGGCTGAATCGGACACGCTATAACTCGCGATCCTGATGGGTACTAATTCTAATATTTTGGTACTAATTAGTACTAATTAGGTACTAATTTTTGTGAAAGTTTCAACTCAAAATTCCAAAGCGTCGGGCTCGGAAGCGACCTGATTGTCGCTGGTCCGGAAGAACGAATACGCTATAACTCGTGATCCTGATGGGTACTAATTCTAATATTTTGGTACTAATTGGTACTAATTAGGTACTAATTTTTGTGAAAGTTTCAACTCGAAATTCCAAAAGTGCCGGGCCAGCGAATGGTAGCCCGGCAGAATCGGACACGCTATAACTCGCGATCCTGATGGGTACTAATTCTAATATTTTGGTACTAATTAGTACTAATTAGGTACTAATTTTTGTGAAAGTTTCAACTCGAAATTCCAAAGCGTCGGGCTCGGAAGCGACCTGATTGTCGCTGGCCCTGAAGAATCGAATACGCTATAACTCGTGATCCTGATGGGTACTAATTCTAATATTTTGGTACTAATTGGTACTAATTAGGTACTAATTTTTGTGAAAGTTTCAACTCGAAATTCCAAAAGTGCCGGGCTACCATGTCGCTGGCCCGGCAGAATTGGACACGCTATAACTCGCGATCCTGATGGGTACTAATTCTAATATTTTGGTACTAATTGGTACTAATTAGGTACTAATTTTTGTGAAAGTTTCAACTCGAAATTCCAAAAGTGCCGGGCCAGCGACATGAACCTTCTTCTAATTGCGTCTTAAGCTTCTCCATGTAACTGGACACCGGGGTAGTATCCAATTGCAAAGCTTCTAGCTTACCAGACCATGTGTTCTTGAGAATAGATAATGGACCTTCTGGCTTTCGTCCATATAACAACTGGAAAGGTGCAATACCTGTGGTACTGTTTGGGACTTCTCTATAGGCTCATAGAATAAATGGTATTTTTGTATGCCACTTACGGGGCTCTTCTCGAATGACATGATGAAGCAAGTGTTTCAAAGTTTGGTTGAATCGTTCTACTAATCCATTAGACTGTGGATATAATGGAGTGGAAAATCTCGGGCTAGAGCCGATTCTTCTTTCAAATTCTTGCGTTAGAGCAGAATTAAAATTGGTTCCGTTATCTGAGGCTGTAACATTCGGTATTCCAGTCCGCATAAAGATTGATAACAATGCTTCACAGGTAGCTTTGGCATTAAGACTAGTCAAAGGAATTGCCTCAGCCCAACGGGTATGCTGGTCTACCATGCATAAAAGGTATCGATGTCCTTTAGAACTTTGAGGCTGGATTGGGCCTATCAAATCTACATTTACAACTTGAAAAGGTAGACTTGGTCTTGTTACGGGTGTAATTGGGGCTCTATCTTTCTGTTGTACTCGTCTGGTCATTTGGCAGTCTTCACAGAGTTCACAAAACCTTCTGATATCTTTGGACATACCAATCCAATAAAACGAGTATCTTATCCTTTCAGTCGTCTTCCTGGCACCTATATGATCTCCAAATATTGAGCAATGGGCCAATTTCATAATTTCCTCTCTTCTATTCTTAGGCAAAACCATTTGGCCTGCAGTTTCCCCCAATACCTTTTCTTTATGGAATAAAAATTTGCCATGATAATAGAATCCTCCTGTCCCTTCATTAGCCCGCTTTCTAGCTTTTTTTAGGTCGTCACACTTTTCCTGTTCCTTCCGAAAAAGTTCCGATATGGCAAGCCTGTCATCATCATCAGGAGTTTCCACAGCCTGGACCTCCAGGATCATTGTCGAACTTGCATCTCCTCCATTTATAATGCCATTCCCATTAGGAATTCTTTCAACTTCATCTTTATCCTCTTGATGAGTGATACTGTCCCCAGTTTCAGCGTTCTGATTACAACTAAGGATGTTCCTTATGTCTGGCGGCATTAGAACATCTTCCACTAGTGAAGAAGCAACTGCACAGAGAATTTCTTGATGAATCACATTAACTTGTCCTCCCAAGATAAGACTCATTGGAATATTCACCAGGGGACATTTCTCTGCTGGACCGAAAATACCTTTTATAAAAATCGATGGCTGATCTTCTAACTGGTAGTCTGAAATAATGTCCTTTCTCACAACAGTGATTTCAGATCCAGAGTCTATTAATGTTTTAGCTGGTTTACCATTAACACTAATGTCTATTCTTTCTAAATCAAAGTTTCTTCCCTAAGACGCTTCCTTGGTGAGACATGACCTTAGCTACAACCGCTGTTCCACTTCGAGTTCCCTTTTCTTCTGTATTCCTTTCCACGATCGCATTATGGACAGTGGCTTTCCTTTTCACATCCTGATTGACATTAGCTTTGTATAACTCCGGACAAAATTTCTTTGTATGCCCGTCTTTCCCACACGAATAGCATGTAAACGCTGTGCGTACTTTCCCATTAACAGCTGGTGGATTAGTGTCTGAACTTTTAATATCTTGCGTACTACCCTTCTTTTCTCCCTGACTATTTCCAAAGTTTGGTCTTCTATAAGGTTTATTCCAATTTTCCTTACAAGACGTTTCCTTCGGTTTCTTATAAAATGACGTCTTGATATTTTCATAATCATCCAACTTGCTCGAAATTATGTCCGAAGACTTAAATAGTGACCATTCATCAAAAAAATGATCTCGTACTTCAAGAGGCACTTTCCTTTTTATTTGGTCAGTAACAATCAAATAACCTAATTCCTCAAATGTCGTAATTTCTAATCCTCGAATCCATCCCCTGAAATAATTTTTTAACTCATATGCAAAGTCGCTCCAGGTTATGTTCGCTTTTTTATGTGTCTGGTGAACAATTGTCGAAACCTTTCAGGAGTAAGCTTAAATCTTTTCAGTAGCAGTTCTTTGACTTTCTCATAGTCATCTGCGTTTTCTTCGCTTTCCCTAGCAATAATCTCCCCAATTTCATATGGCAAAAGTCCAATAAGGTGAGACACCCAAAATTTTTCCTTTATATCTGCCCTTTTTACCTGTCGCTCAAATAAAACTAAATATCACAGACCTTAGGGTCAAATTTCTGTATGATGTTATACAACTTCATCCGGGGTTTCTCATCAGTTCCCATTGCCACACCATTTTTGACACTAAGTTCGAGCTTTTCCTTTTCAATCTGCATTCTTTTCAATTCAAATTCCATCTCTTGTTTCCGCAATTCATCCTTTCTTTTGCGTTCTTCCCTTTCTAATTCATTCCTCCTTTTACGTTCTTCCATTTCTTCCTTTCGACTGAACTTTTCTACTTCTTCATCTCGTTTTCTATCCTCAATAACCGTGTTCAAAAACCCTTTTATAAATTCCTCATCATACCCGTCAACCTTCAAAATGGCATTTCTTAGTTCCAGCACATTTAATTTCTCAGCGTCTGGAATTCCCAGCTCAATCGCGACCTGTTGCAGATCCCTCTTATTTCCGTTAGAGAGGAATGCCATGTTTGAAATGATCCTCAGAAAAATATTTAACTAAATAAAAAAAACCCCCAAAAATTACTGCAGAGATGCTCTTACAATAAATACATGAACATGAATATGTTTATTTGGATACGTTAAAACAGCAACGTTAAAAAAAATCCCATTTCGAATTACACATTAGCACCTCTTTTAAATACTGAAATAACCAACATTACATAAATAATAAATATACTAGATCATTAAAACTATGTATACATAATTGCTAGACCAAATTAAAACAAAAAATGTATAATGAATGAATACACGCAGTATATTCTCTTTTCTCTAGCAAATCCCTTAAAATATATTGCTGTGCAATTCAACACTTCTTTACTCAACAGAGAGAACGAAAAAAAATAGAACCTTATTTTAATTTTACTTAATTGGCATTAACTGTAAACGAACACTTTTATTTCACAACAAATCCACAGAAATAGAAATTAATAGCTTGTAAATTCCTTCATTCGTGATTCGTGAAATAAATAAATGCGAATAATATTTCACAGATTATTTTTCCCTTTTGCACCTATGAATGAATGATCTGTCTAAATAAGAATAGAAATGTTAAATGGTGCCAACTTCGTCGCCAATTTATCTATTTGTCTCCACCTTTATCAGAATGAAATTCAAATGGTGTGAAATGGAATTCATTCAATTTATGGTGTGATCACCGACTAATACAGTAAATTATATTATATGTTAGTAAAATAAACAATAATACACATAATATGGGTATAAGTATCATGAAATAATAGATATTTAAAACTTAAATACAAATCAGAACTTTTAATCTTATTTATTAACCAAACAAGAATGCATGACAGGTAACCTAAACTAACGTACTGATGTACAATTAAATATTTTGTGTTTGTGTTAAAGTAAACATATGAAATTTCACTGGCGTGAACAGAACATATAATAACAGCCGTTTAGTGGCGTAAACTAATGTACTGATGTACAATTAAATAATTTACGTTTGTATTAAAGTAACTATATGAAATTTCACTGGCGTGAACACAACATATATCAGCCGTTTACTGGCGTAAACTCAAGTACTGATGTACAATTAAACTATTAAACCTTAATACACAACGCTAATAAATTTAATTCAAGAAATTTATTTTGTAAATACGATAACCCTACACACAATAAAACTATGGCAAAAATAACCACTCACTCGTTGCTTGGGTTCGGATCCGGGAGCTGCCACCACAATGTAAGATATCACCTCTTAGTATCTTGAAGAACATTCCTTGTGTCTTCGTAAAAGGAAGAATACCTACACTAGTTGCTATTGTGTAGACGAAGAATTACACTTTTTTTCTCTTGAAAAGAACACTTTACTTACAAAACGACACATTTTTACAATTAAATACAAAAAAGAACATGTATATATTTGCTACAATCTTTTCTGCGCGTACGTCATCTACCATTTTCCTCCATCTCGCTTCTCTCTACTTCCCTCCGGCGCCAGTCGCGCCACCTGCTGGTTTACAGAAGTGCGTCATATGACGTCACAGAGATCAATTACTGAAACCTGGTTACAACATAAATTCCAAAAGTTGACCGGGGTGGTCAATTACTAACTTCCTGGGGTTAATTTTTTTAACAATCTATAATCCATTTATTTGTTTGTAATACTTTAAGAGACAAAGTAATTTTATTTATATGCATAAGTGAACCATTTTTTTAGTGGATGACCACCTGGTCAACTACTGACACTTCAGATGGTCCACTTTTAAAGTTGGCCGTGTTTAATTGCAATGTATGTCTAATCGTAGGGTGGTGGTTGTTGTAAATGCAACTAAGCAAGAATGGCTGTTGTGTGAACTATACACAACGTTAAAAAGAAAATGTACTTCGGAAACAAAATTCAAATTACTTCATTGAATTAATAATAATTAATTATTAATACGGTTAATTTTCAGGATGGATGACGTATGAAGCTTTTTTTTTTGAGTTCATAGCCGATATCTGTCACCCATGGCTAGTAAGAAATGACTTTACCAGTGACACTCTTTATAGACGGCCATGCATCTCACCTAAGATTTAAAACAAGCAATATTTGTGAAAGTAATGGAATCGTGTTGGTTGCCCTCTGCCCAAACGCGACTCATATTCTACAGCCGTTGGATGTTGCGGTATTCAAAACACTAAAGGAAGGCTGGAAAAAGAAAGTTCATGATTGGAGGATTGGGAAACTCGATGCTCCGATTTTAAAGAAAAAGAGTTTTTCAAAGTTGTTCAAAGAAGTAATTGACAAACGTGTAACTCATTCTGTTCTAAACAACGAATTTAGAAATTGGGAATTATTCCCGTGGAATCCACAAGCAGTTAAAATATCAGGAAAAGAAGTAAGCTAATCTGAAAATCATGCATTAATGAATTTTCCCGGAATTAATGAATTGCGCCTCAAGGAATTTTTCGAGCATGGATTTCAGTTCCTTAATGAACAAATTCCTACCGAAAAACTGAGCATATTTCGATCTTCCTCCGACATCTGAACAGACAATAAAGAAGATCAAAATATATATGCAATATATAAAACTCGAAATATATATGCTGTGCCTGAAATAGATTTTATCTGGAATACATCTTAATAACTAAATATTTTGTTGCACATTTAAATATTATTGTGAACTGTATAAGTTATTTTTAAATTAATTATTAAAATATAATAATAATACTACTCAAGTACTGTAGTTTTAAGTACGCAAATCTTTTCATTTTTATTTTTTAATAGTTGTCAATTGCTAAAACAATGCAGGTCAACTTCTAACGCAGAAAGTGAGTTTCCAAAAACGGATAAAAAATTTTAAAAGCTTCATTCACAAAAAATTGCAGTTAATATGCTCATTCAGGAAGGGTCTAAGATAAGTTTAATACATGCTTTTTTATGATTCAGTGTAATCCATTAGTTTTATTACAGTTTATATGGAGCAATTCCCTTAAATGGTCAACTACTGGTACATTTCCCATATCTCTCGTTTATTGCAAATTAGTAAGGAGAAACATTCTGTAGAGAGTAAATACAATAAATTTCTTTCTAGGTGAGATTTATGTATCCTCTATGAATATTACGTGTAAGCTTTATTTTTTGAAAATCATATATATTCGACTGCATACCCGGATGAAACAGTTGGACAATATAAAAGGAAACTTAAGCTAAATACAACTACCATTGTAAAAAAAATCCTTTTGAGTAAATCCCTTGAAAAAACTGCTCTTGCAGAATGAAGATTTTTAAAAAAAATAACCTAAATTTCTAAAAATTTTCAGGGAAGTAAAATTGTAATTTTAAGGATGATGAAAATTGAATTAAATGGAAGAATTAGAATTTTAGTTCACAGCGACTTTAATATAGAAGTAGAATGATGTTTTAAGATAATATGCTTCGGACATATAAATGAATGCTGAATAATTCTTTCTTCAAACTTATATAAAACTATATTCTGATCATTGGGAAGAGAGCGCAGTAGACATTAAATTTAGTTAGAAATCAAAGAGTAAAATGCATATGTCGTCGAAAATGAAACGACCACTATGCGAAGTGATGTTATGATTCTAACGACACTGAAAATTTCTGTAACACGAAAACTAATAATTTTGACATATTTTTAAACTTTGATCCCGGAAAATTAAAAAAAAATCTAAAAAATCCACTGGTCTTGAACCTCCGATCTTCACGAACGAACGGCAGCGTAAAAAAAAACATCTCAAAGCTTTGCTATGCGGAAAAATAAATCTAAAGATATTTAATAAAGTTATCTTTCCGGCGTTTTCGCGAAGCGTAGCGGACGATATACTATACAAAATTTGCGCATTTCCCTTCCATTTGCAAATTAATTGTGCCCTTGAGTATGAAAGTGGTATATGCTATGGTGACCGTGATTACGAAAGTGGTGTAAGTGAAGAATCTTAGAAAGAAAAAGAAAAGAAAAAAAAAGTTATGTTGCATTCTTTTACATTATTACCCTACTCTGAAGCAGTCCTTGCAAAAATTTAAAAATTGAACCTTAAATTTTTTCTGAAATATTTTATTATATAGTATAAAAGTATTTTTTAGTTTGTTCAAACTCAAACTTTTAAATATGTCGAAGCGAAAAATATAGGACTTACACCACTATTGTAATCATCTATACAATGACTTAGACCACTTTTCATAATCAAGGGCACAATTAAGAAAAGCATTTCTTTAGAAAGTGAATATAACACTCACACACACACACATACATATATATAATCTAAATTTGCAACATTTATTTATCCGATATATGCATTTAATACGCATGTCGATTTTTTTATATTATAATTCCGAGACGTATCAAATTGTTTCGGACTGACTTTTTGAAGAAAATAGGGGAAAATAATTCCGGTTATATTGGAGAAAACGAAGAAAAACATAAGCTATATTTTTGAGATTATTACCGCAAAAAGATCTTTCTTAGAAAATCCCTCGTTAGAAGTGCTTTCTTAGAATAGAGGGATTCCCCCCCCCCCCTTAAATGACTCCAATTCCGCTAATTTTTGGGTTTTAAGATAACATTATTAGAGATGAAACATATCATGGAAATAAAACTTAAATTTCATCGCGAAACGAAAATTAAAGAAATGGAATGATAGAGTTCGATGATCTCTTTCTGATATTTCAATCATCTCTTCAGATAAATGGTTATATAAATAGATTCCGTTGAGCTTGAAAGAAGCAGAATATACTCTCAATTCATTCGCAAGTCGAGGTATATTTCAGCGGATATTAAACGACCGTTTATGTGGTACTTACTGTGTGAGATTGGTTTATCCGTCGCACATGATATGCGTCAGGACTTTTGAACCATACTCGATATTTTGGATAGTACACTCGGAGAAAAAGACACTTTTCACTCCGTAGTTCCATTTTTAGTTTGAAAAATATCAAAAAGAAACTTAAACTGAAATCGATAGCTATCGAAAAAAAAATTGATAGTCCTCGAGAGAAATATGATCGCAAATTAAAGGCCTTTTTTGAAATAACCGATCTTTCGGAAATTTTCAGAAAATGAAACAATATTTTTGAGGCTGATTTGGTTTTGCTGAGGACTTAAATTTTACTTAGCAGGTGCACATATTTGAAATTACCTGTATTACTTACGAATTTTACAAGTCTATGGTAATCTAGCCAAATATGAGAGTTAACGCCAACTGGCGATAGATTTGGTGACTTATTTTGGTCACCAAATTTGGCAATATCTCGGCACATTTGGTGAAATGGCACCAACTTGCCGTCTAGATCTTTCTAGAAGTTTCTGGAGAAATCTAGCTGGCTGACCGATAGGGGGCGCTTTGGATGTCTATAAATATACCTGACATTGGCATTGGAACCGAGAGTTCAATTTCTACTGAGAAGTGAATGTGTTGAAACTGCGTTAGGCGTGTATTGAAGACTCTGTATCCTGACTTGTGTTTTTAGAGTTTTCTGATGTATAGAAGACAATTGATACGTGTTTTCTGCCTGAATTTGTGTGTGCGCCTGAAAAATTTACAGAATAATAAATTTTATTTTGTGTGCAGTTTCTGAAGAGATTTTATTCAATCCTAACGAACCCAGGAAAACGGAACAATATTTCTTTTCCCCTTCCCCCTAACATTCGATGATTCAATTTCTTTACATGATTGTCGAGTGTGACAAGAAACTGACGTTTATCGAGTTTAAGTGAGTGCTTATCAACCTCTCGAAGTAAAAATTAAGAAAAGATAAATAGAAGATCAGGTGACGAAAAACTTAAGTACATTTAGTAGTTTTGCTTTTGTTACTGTATCACGTGTATCATGTAAATAGTTTTATAAAATAAAAGAGTAAAATCTCGGGTAAACTATGATTGTAAAAATTTTATTTTATACTCAAAATTTAACTTGGTTTTCTAACATGTAGCAAAATATTTCAGAATATAGCGAGAAATATTAATTTTACTGTTTAATTGCCAATAGCTATACCCCAACGCGACAGGTACTTTGTCCTGCGCGACCCATCCCCACCACGAAATTGTTGGCTACTTTATTATGGGAACACCCTATAGGAGACTCAATTCTGCTCTCTCTGAGGCAACAGTACAGGAACGCCCAAGCCTTAGATTAGAACTCGAGTCTACCAAGGGGAAGCCCGCGGTGCTAAACACTATACAGTGGCGTAGCGAGCATACCTGGCGCCTGGGGCACGATATCTTTTTGGCATCCCCCCCCCCCCCCCGAAAAAAATATCGTAATCTATATATATAAAACAGTTGCGTAACTGACTGACTGACATACAATGCACAGACCAAACCGCTGGACCTAAAGGGCTGAAATTTTGCATGGCGATTCTCCTTATAGTGTAGGGGTGCACTAAGAAAGAATTTTGAAAAATTCTTCTTAGATTTTTGAAAATTAAATTTTTAAGCTGTTTTAGTAACTTTTTTAAAGTTTGAATTAAAATTAATAATTTGGGGGTTATAAAATTTATACCACGAGAAAGATCGTAAAAGTTCCTTTAAAATGAGATCTTTTTCGAAACTTTACTTCCATTTTCTGATTTTTGGTGAATTTTTAAAGATTAATTTTTAGAATTTAATTTTTTAAATGCTGATCACGTGATTTCTTTTTCTGGTACAATAAATAAATTTATCTTCACGTGCATAACAACTAAATAGACAAAAAAAAAATTTTTTCTTGCTAATGCGGCAGACGATTGGACATTATCCCAAAAAAATATTAAAATACAGTAAAAGATATTATGTTCCTCAAACTGTACTATATTAACTGTACTATATTCTTTAATATTTCCTATTACATTTAATTTGAATATTTTCTTCTTCATTATTTTGTCTATAAAAATATCTCTTACGATTTTTTGATAAATGTATTTTTTTTTTTTTTTTTACATCAATTGTATACATTGATCATCGTATTTATTATAAATAAATATATATATATCTACCCAACAAACACAAGACTGACGGCAACTTGACGGGCCGGTTCTGGAGGCGCCGGTAGAACGATAGGCTCGGGGAAAATGATCCGTACCGTTGCCGGGTGATTTACGAATCTCCGATGGGGAATCCCGTATTGTGTACCCTTTTGAGGGCCGGTGTTGGTTGGATGGGAATCGATCCAAAACCGTTTTACCGATAACGTCCCGTAATCGATAATCCGATTCGTAACCACAAGTAACAGAAATCTGCATCAGAATTATGGATTTGAAAGGGAAGGCGAAGATTAAATTAAATAGACTTTTCATAAATATTTATTTCACTTTTGTGAAACTTGTTTTGCACGAAAAATTCACATAATTTTCCTTGTATGAAAAGATTGTATTATATCAGAAGTATACGGCTGACATAATATAATATTTCGGTTATGCTATGTGATATATGCATAATATGTATCATCTATATATTTAATTTGCTAAGCCGACTTTTTGGGAAGTCTGTGAGAGAAAACTACTGCATCAATTTATTTCATTTTGGTCTTAAACGAAAGACTGTAATCTGTAGATTTGTTAAATTTGGTTTTTGTGACAGCAATTTCTATTAATTAGCGGTAATTTACAATTTACAATTGATTTTTACGCATGCTCAGTGGCATGTTTAAATCTGTGTTTAGAAACTCACTGTTTCCGCGCACGCTCAGTGACATGTTTTAATGGTAAACACGTTTATTCCGAGAAGTCTCTCTAGATCTATCTCTGCCTTATTTATTTTTATGATAATTATATTTGTGAAATACAACAGTAAACCTCATGGAAATTGTTTATTGCATGCTGTTTAATTAGCGATAATTTACAATTTAAAAAAATTGCTTTCTGCACATGCTCAGTGACATTTTTAAATCTGTCTTTAGATACTCACTAAGCGCGAAGCCGCTTAATCACAATTTGTTTCTGCGCATTATTATGATTTTCAACATTTGACAATGATGTGTTGAATATAATTTGTGTATTAGCACATTCATTTACTATCTAGCCGTCGTGTTTTGACAGACATCAACTATTGTTAGATTATATTAATTTATTTTTGGCTTTTATATAGAAATGAAATAAACATCCACTTACAAATGGATAATTTTTTCGATCAAGAGTTTATGCACAAGAGAGTAAAGAGTAGTACCTGCCTAAATTTGTTTTTCATTTTGATTAAGACGGACTTTTCGGCAGACTCTCTTGGATGCCAAAGCGGGTATCTATCTGGCGCTTCATTTCATACTCAGGTTCTCTGCGATTTACTTGGCAACCCTACCACCAGTTGCATTGGGCCAATATCAATTTCGTTAGGCGCTACATTTCGTTTTTTGGTAGACCGCTGGGTTACACTTATTTGGACTTCAAATTTTTCGGTGATGGTGTTGATAATTATTTCATGATTTAAATATTTCGTGACGCAGGAATTGGAGCCATTTTTTTTTATAGAAACATGATCATTTTAGCTTATTTTCGGCACTTTTTTTTTCGCGGGGGGGGGGGGGGTAAGTATATTGATTTTGTAATGAATAACATGACCGTTTTTATTTATCAGAAGATAGATATATTCATAGCATAAAGTAAAATACTTCGAGTGACAGTTCTCTTTTAAATGAAATTGCGTCCGAATGCATTTCAATAAATGTTTAACAGATTAAACACTAAAAACATATCATACATTTTTAAACCTCTATACAGTCATAATATTGTTATTAAAATATTGAGGTACATTGAATTTTATTCGTCATTTTTACAGTATTTATTCGCATACTTTATAGCTAGTGATGTATAGAACAATAAAGAATGAATCTAGGAAATGAAATAAAAATAATTGATGACTGAAAATAAATTTCATATAGCAGACCAACGTATATGTAAATGCAGATACAAATACTTTATAAGTTTTAACACCCATTGATATGAACTGTATTCATATTTTTCGAATATGCTTCATAAAAACAAACTCCATCTCATCAGAGATAAAATTAGAAAGTGTGTGTTTGTATGTATGTAAATGTTGACAGTAATTTAGTAGCTTTTAATGTGCTAGTAAATACAGGGCAGTTTCTAGGGTAGCTGCGATACGTGTGCGAGAATAATTCCCCCCCCCCCTCATACCGTATGGATTAATTGAAATTTCTCTGAAATATTTTTACCTTAAATGAAACAACGAATTACAGAAAATATTATAAATTCAGTTTATTTTTTAATTTTATAACCTAACATAATAATTATTAATGTATTGATATAACAACTAAATGAATACGTTATATTAAATACATACAACACATATCTATTAATACATATACTTAATAAGTCAGTCAAAAAGATAATCTTTGCTTTCCTTGCTTTTTTTAATGCAAATTCTGTTATAATATCTGATCATCTATATCTTCCGAAATGTCCTTTTCGATGCTAATAATAGATAAGTCTCAAAGCCTTTCTTGTCCCATTGTAGACCTCAAATATTTTTTTATTATTTTAAGTTTTGAAAAGCTTCTTTCCCCGCTAGCCACAGTCACAGGCAATGTTAATAAAATTCGTATGGTAATCACTAAATTTGGACACAGATAGATGAGGTTGTTTGTAAATAGGTATTGAATCACATTTAACGCGTTCATTTCAAGGGAAATATAGAGGGCAATGTTGTCAGTTTCATCGCATAAATCTTCAGCTATAATATATTTTTCATTTTTAAATGGATCATGTAACATACTTTCCACATATTTACATTTTGTAGACCTATTTGATTTATCTGTTTCAAGGAAATCTGATATTGAAATAAATCCCCAAAAAATGCTCCCTAATTTCCATTTGCTTTGATTTATTACTTAATAGAACAAATCTTACTACAACAGAAAGTCGGTCTTGGTTGCTTAGATCAGGGGTGGAATCTAAAATAGTAGAATAATATTTACAAAATTTTAAGAGTGATATTATTTCATGTCTTATTTTTTGTTCCAAAAGGGAAATAGTTCATTTTGAATATGAACACCTACAGTGGCTCCAAAATGTGCTCGTACACTTACGATTTTCAATGAAATAAGGATCTATCCATTAATTAAAATGAATATTACAGAATGGGCATTTAATAATAAGATTTATAATCTATTCTGAACAAAACGATATGAAATATTTTGAAACATAGTAAAACTTTATTTTTAAAACACCAATAATCAAAAAGTAACAACAATCTCACAAAAGTCATCGTACACTGAAATATTTTCGGATAAATTCATAACTAAAATTATCGCCTGGCGCTTTATTTTTATTTTTGAATTGTGGTGGCATTTAAAATATCATTTGGCTTTAATTTTTGCTTGCCTATTCCGTAATATTCTATTTATTATTTAAAAATGGCTTGCAAAGAAACAACAAACAGCATTGATCGAAAATTGATTATTTTTCATCATAGTTGTGGTAAATCAGTTCGGAATGTTGCTAAATTACTTAATTTATCCCATTATACTGTGCAGTATGTGATAAAACGCTTTAAAGAAGAAAATCGGATCAAAATCAAGATAAGAAAAGGTCGTCCGGCAAAGTTAACAAAACGTGATCAGAGATTTTTAATTAGAAAATTTGTGAAAAATCTACGTTTGAGTGCTGTAAAACTTTCTGCAGAATTTAATGAAACATTTTCTACTTCAATTTCACCTGAAACTGTTCGAAGAGTTCTCAGAGCTGCTGGATTATATGGGCGTTCTGCCCGTACAATTTTTTTTGTGAGTGAGAAAAACAGAAAGCTCGGGCTTTCCTTCGCACTATCAATGATTAATAAGCCCCAAACCTATTGGAATAATGTCTTATTTGCCGATGAAAGCAAGTTTATCATTTTTGGTTCCGATGGGCGTATAATTGTATGGAGAAGAAAAAATGAGGAACTTAATCCTAAGAACTTAGTAGAAACAGTTAAGCATGGCGGTGGAGGTGTCCTTGTGTGGGAGTGCATGTCAACATCAGGACTAAGTAATTTGGTATTTATTGATGGCATAATGAATCGTTCTGTTTATATAAATATTTTAAGAGACAATTTAAAATTATCAGCCTAAAATTTGGGTATTTGAAATTTTTAATTTTTTTTTAATCAAGATAACGATCCTAAGCCCACGGCTCTCAACGTTCGCCTCTGGTGTCTCTATAATTGTCCACAAGTTTTGAAAACACCACCTCAATCGCCAGATTTAAACTCAATAGAACATTTTTGGAGAGAACTGGAGGTTCGAGTACGAAAACACGACATTTTTAAAAGAAAAAGCGAACTAAAAACAATTATGATGGAAGAATGGATGAACATTGATGCAGAAATTACAAAAGAACTAGTGCAATCTATTCCCAGACGTTTAAAAGCTGTTGTTGATGCTAAAGGATATCCTACTAAATATTAATTTAACGAAAAATTAGAATATTTTCTTATAAGTAGAGATTTTTTTACAAGTGTTCGATGACTGTTGTGGGATAAAGTTTTTGTTACTTTTTGATTACTGGTTTCTTAAAAATAAAGTTTTACTATGTTTTTAAAATATTTCATGTAGTTTTGTTAAGAATAGATTTTACATCTTATTGTTAAATACGCATTCTGAAATATTCATTTTAATTAATGGATAGACCCCTATTTCATTGAAAATCGTAAGTGTACGAACACTTTTGGGAGCCACTGTAAATAATGAGGCATATTTGGTGGATTTCTGCTGATTCTAGTGAGGTGCTCTGATATTTTAATGAAAAAATATCATCAAGTTTCCTTACCTGTGAAATATTTTTATTGGTCAGCAATCACAAAATCCAGCACAAAAATTAGAGACAAAAAGCTTTGTTTTTCAGTTGTTGAGGTGGACACGTTCAAAATTAATATAGTGCAAATTATCCCGGGCCGTGATTTATAGGCTCAGGGCATAAAATAGTATTTTCCTGCAACCTGACAAAAACCGCCCTAACCGACGCTATTTGATGGGTTAAAACGTGTTAAAACAAAAACGAAAAATGTATTTCCCAACTGGTTGCTACTTGGAGTAGCGTTTTTAAAACCAATGTAGTTTTGTTTATTTCCAGTTATTCTTGTAAAATTCATTTTTAACTCTAAGTAGTTATCTAGCATAATGATAATATTTTTATATTCATTATTTTACTAATAAATTAGTTTTATTTTTTTTAACCGAGCATCCGCCCAACCCCCCTCTCGGCCAGCTGTGTACTGCACCTCGCTTGGGGTCGTAAGATTCCTTTGTGTCGGTGTCCACCCCGTTTCGCCGACACAAAATTTCCTTCCCCCCTTTTTTTCCCGTTCAAGCTTCCCTTTTGAGATATTTAGGGATTTCAAGTCGAAGAGGGTTGGTGGGTTCGACATTGCAGGAAATAGCTCTGGGAACTAGATTGCAGGCACAAGTGCACAAACACATGGTGAACTTGAATTTTTTGATTTTGCGTCGAATTCTTCGGTTTGCGTCTAATTTCTTGGGTTTTGCGTCGAACTTCATTGATTTTGAGATAAAATGAGCGACATTTCTTTCATTAAATCAAAACGTGGCGGAAATTTAGTGCAGTACCAAAATTTCCTTTTCCGCATAGAAAGAAAAAGAGAAAATTTGAGCTACTGGAAGTGCTCCTCGGATTCAAAATGTAAAGCTCGTATAGTTTTACAGAAAGATATTTTTAAGAGTTCCTCCGGATTTCATGCACACGGTGGCTATTAAAGAAATCCAACAAAAAACTTTATCTTCAAAACTGAAAGAAAGAGCCGTCACAGAAATGACAGTTCCAGTTCCAAGAATATATAAGTAACTATATACTTATACGTAAGCCAAAGCATATTTAGTCTATATTACGAACTAAGGAATATTTGACTTCGTCAAAAATTGACTCAACGAGCATTTCAAAGACTTGCAAATCTGGAAATGACTCATTTTGATAAAAAGCCCTTTAAAAGATATTTTTTCCCCTACCTTTAATATTTACTTTTCTAATACCACCAAGTTTTCATTTTACTTTTCATTATATATTTTAAATGCATTTTATTCCAATATTTACATATTTTTAAAATATTAATACACCCCAAAAAAATTCCAATTTTTGTTCGATTTTTGGTAATTTGAAAGTCCACCATCCCCTTAAGACATCTAGATTTCTTCTTTATGAGTATGCAGAGCAGTGGTGTAGCTACATATTCAGCGCCCTGGAGCAAATACAATCAGTGCGCCCCCTTGTTTCTCGGAAGAGTTCTGGCGAAATTTGTTTTCTATCTGATCCTCTTATTTAGATTTAAAATCTTACTTAATAACACTTAAATTGAAATTAAAGACATTTCAACATTAAGATATTCAATTTAATAAATATTACTATAATAATAAAACAAATTATTATTCTTTAAGTACGGAGTACCTACTAATATTTACTACATATTTTATAAACTGTATAGTCAAAATGCACTTATACATGTTTAGTTTCCACATAAAAACTTGTCGTTTTCTCACTTTTTCGTTTGCAAATCCATCAATCAATTTCTCCAGATAAAGTTGGAAAGTTATTGTTTTTCAATTTATATAGTGGTCAATGAGTTAAGACGGTGTTGTGACATGATGCTTCTAAAATGTTTTGATTAATTTAAGCTTTGAAAAACTTCTTTCTGCTGTCGTCATCGTCACCGGTAAAGTGAAAATATCAGGCAAGCTGTAATTATGTCAAAGAAGCTACTTGAGTCTGGGGTGTGAATTAAAAGTAGTTCAGCAATTTCGCGTATTAAAGTAATTTGTTTTAATTGAATATAAAAGCACATTTTAAATCGAAGCAATTGAGGTCCAAAATTAGGTGAAATATTGGAAAGATATGCCGATTGTAACAATTCTGATCCTTCCAGAATACTTTTATCAAGTGACGCGGTGAGATATGCAAGTGATAAACATTTAAAAAGTGTACATAACTGTCAAATGGATTCAAATCTAATAGTAAATTGATTAATTATTAAATCCATTACTTTATAAAACACCTCGACTTTGAAATATGGTTCACTGTCTTCAATGAGTTCATCTACTTGTAATTAAGCAAAGAATCTTTTCACAAGACTCATCTTTTTTGGGGAAAACAAGGTTTAATATTCCATACAGCTGATAACTCAAGGGTATCGTTTTTTAACAAACTCCCAATTATTCCATAAGTTCTGGAATTGGGTTAGGAGTGACGAAAGCATCTCAGCGGATTTCTCTATATCTTCATGAGTACCTTGCAGCATTTTCGAGACTGTATTAATAGGTTCGAGTATTTTACTTTGCACAATTATCAAAATAATTGTTCTAAAAATTTTTCTTTGTCAGACCAGTCTATTTCTATATCAATGTGTTGTGGAAGAATTTCACTTTCTGTTTGAATTGTTTCAGGCGCAGAAATATTCCTAATGTCTGTATCTGTTTTGTCTGGAGAATTATTGCCTTGAGCTTGCGATTTGTTTCCACTAAAATTCAACGAGTGTATTATTTGAATCGACCGTTTTAAAAAATGTTCATATTTTAGCAACTTTCATTAAAACTTCCTTTTCGGCTTCTTACATTTCTATTCTTTGTTTTCTAAACTGAGCCCCACTTAGTTTTTTTTTTTGACATCTCTAAGTACCTACAATACATATATAAATATATGGTATTTATTACAGAATTTGATTAACAGAATATATATAAATATATCTGTTAATTGTTGATAATTTTTTTATTACTTTTAAAATTTTAAAAACGATTTTATTTTCTTACGTTATAAAAGTAAATATTATTTGTTTGTTGCAACCTTAATTAACATAATAATTTATAAACAAACCACTTACTTTTAAAATTTTACGTTGATGAATCCAAAAGCACACTGTATATAAGAAATTTAGTAAAATAGCCATAAATTTTACAAAGTCAATTAAACGGAACAATAAATTACAATCTCCAGTGCACTCAATATGTTTTAAAAATTATATAATACATTCATTGCAGAATCAACTTCAAATCCTTACACTGCACAAAATAAAGGGAATATGAAACTCTAAATACTATGCTTGCTTTAAAAAAATCCCGAATATTTGCCTCGATTCTGCGCCAATGTTAACTTGCGCTCGTGGGATTTCCCGGATGCATGTAACTTTTTTGCTGTAAAACGCAACTTACGATACGCATAGTAAATGCCTATAGTAGTGATTTCAAACATTCTTAGCAATCATCATGCATTTTTATAGGTCTATAAAATGTTAAATTTATAATGAATATTTTCTGAAATCAAAGTTCTGATTTCAGTCAAGTGCATACTAATATATTTAAAAGCTTTGTTTTATTTATCTAAAAAATATTTCATTTATTTTTTGTATATTTCATAGAAAATCTCACAAATCGAATTTTTTATACAAAAGTTTTCACAAATTTTTATTTCACCCTTTCTAATTTTGCACCCCCATGATTCGTGAGCCTGGAGCAGTTCGCTCCAGGCGTGTAGTGTAGTTTGTAAATAAACATTTGTCAACGAGAAGGAGGAAAGCATTTTTGTGTTGGCGAAACGGGGGTGGTGATTTTCCTCTTTTTGGGGATTTTTTCAACGAGAGGGGGAAGGAAATTTCAGTGTCGGCGAAACGGGGGGTGAACCTTTGTGTCGTCCCTCCGTGGACGCTCCTTGCACGTGCAAGAACCATTTTCTAAGAATGAGTGGGGGTACTTCTAAAAATAGACGGGAATGCTCTTTGGGCAGTCGCAGGACGTATAAAAATTGGCGATTTTGTTTTGGCGAAACATTTGGCGCACGCTATTTATGCCAATTATTTTCCTACACAGTTAATGTCTTCAGTTGTGTACATGATGCTCGACTGTGTGGGATGTGGGATTTTTTTTATTTCCAACATTTTTTTAATATACCGTCATTGGACAATGACCGAAAGGTATGTTTATATTTTGTACTTGTTATTTTAAGTAAACTTCGTAAATTTTCTCAAGATAAGAAAATTATAATATTTTCCATAGAGGAAATTTATTTCATTCTTCTCAAAGTTAAAAGTGAGGTGTAATATACATTTGAAAATCACGAATTACCCGATTAGGATATCCCCGATATATTACCCGATTAGGAAATCTTAATTTATATAATTTATTTGAAAATGATTTAAAATTAAAATTGAATGTAGTTCAATGTTTTATAAATTTTGTTCAGTCCTTTTTTCAGTCTTATCGTATTCAGCAATATAAGACTGTAGGATGACAGAATATTATTATTTTTATCACCAAAGAATAAACTTATCAAGACGTATTTGAAGATGTCTCAAAACAAAATATTTCTTGAACAGCTAAGCTTTAACAATGAACCATTGTTTGATATGCAAAACTATGAAATGTTTTCACTTGTCAACTACTAAAATAGTACTGAACAAAATTTATAAAACATTGAACTACATTCAATTTTAATTTTAAATCATTTTCAAATAAATTATAACAATTAAAGTTATATAATCAGGTAATTCCTGGTTTTCAAATATATAATACACCTCACTTTTAACTTTGAGAAGAATGAAATAAATTTCCTCTATGGAAAATATTATAATTTTCTTATCTCGAAAACATTTACGAACTTTACTTAAAATAACATGTACAAAATATAATTTTAAGGGATTATTCTGAACAAAAATTTTAGGTTTTAGCAGAGATTAATATTTTCTATTACCTGAAAATACACGAGAAAAAGAGAAAAGTTAAAAATATTAATACTAGTTATACATGGAGAGCCAGAAAAAAATAGAAATAAAGTGTAAGGGTAGATATCAGATGTTATATATATCAAGTATTACATATATAACATCTGATATCTACAGATATATATCAGATATACATCATCTGATGTATATCAAATGTTATCATAAACACTGTTAAGTACTGTTATCATAAACAATCTCATTAATAAAATAAAAAGCATGTGAAAGGAAGGGGTCTAAGAAAAACTTAGAAAATCTGTCGGAATTCCAATTATGGCCCAGCACTGGAAAGTAACCCTGATCGACGGCGCTTTGATGGTTTCGAGATGGGTATTTGACGGCCTGTCGACACGAATTATTGCTCCCGTAACCGGCCCGTCAGCCTCCGGCAATGGTGCGGCTGTATGTCCACATCGACGGGAAATTTGCAGTTCAATCACGGTAGTCAGTCGGATGCACGATAGCTTCATTGTTACCGGAAGCGGCCCAGTACTCGACGGGGAAGTCGCGGGCGAGAGGACAAGCCCGTGACGGATCCGATACTGACCTAATGCGCCGGCCCGGCAATGGAGAAATCGGCTGGCCGGAATCATCCGGCCCCGGCCCGATGCCTCTGTGTTTGTTGGGTATATATATATATATATATATATATTTTGGCGTTAATTGCATAAATTGACCGTTGTATTTAATTTGAATGTACTCCGTAGCGAAGTACGGGTTTTCAGCTAGTATAATATATAGACGATATTTTGGCGACCCTCTACGAGTGGCGCCTGGGGCATGACAGACCCCCTTGCCCCCCCCCCCCCGCTACGTCACTGACACTATACGATAGATATCTTTATATTGTGGGAGAAAAGGGTTTGTTCCATATCTTTGTGCAAGAGGCACCTCTTTTTTTCTTAGGCACCTAGACAATAAAAACATTGTTATCATTATGAAGCTCAAAATGGTTTAGAGAGTATTCAAAACAAGAAGTATTGTAGGTAAAATCATGCAGCTGATATTTTAGAATAAGAAAATAGCATTCCTCGGGTTAGAGACGGACACTCAACTAAATTCTTCGGTGAATTTGGAGAAATTTATTTTATTTAGTCTTTATTTAGTTTAATTCTCTTTCACCATTAAATAAATTTTGCTAATTAATATTCTTTCAACTTAATTGTTTTATGCTTAGTCAGAATTCTTTAGAAAAATGTATAAAACTTTCTAAAATAGAATTAGGAAGTGCAAATAAAGTTTGTTGAGCTCACGTTGTTTTCAGGTTGTATACTAAGATTTTACAGTTAAAACGAAATTAGCCACCTTGATTTTCAACGCAATGAATTTCGAACGACGCTTTGCTAGGTTTTATATATTCTCTATATAGAGAAAAGAAAGCGTATTTCATTCGGTGTTTTTATGAAATCACATTGAACAAATATTTTTTTAAAAATTTTAATTTCCTCTCTAAAAATACCCCAAAAAGGTGTCAAATTTGAAAAATTTAAATGATTTTCTGGGTTTTTATGTAAAAGTCATTAACGATAAACTTAATTAAAATTTTGTTTACGAATACATATTCAAAATTAAGGAAAGGGAATGTAATTTTTAGATTCTAATGTATCTTATAACATCAGCTATGAAGAATATTTATTACAGCTTGTCGAAAACAAATAAATCTGTACTCCCAGGAGAAGCGTAAAAGAGCCAGTCTGAAAGGAACGAAAAAAAAAATGCGTCTCCGAAATTCTTTTATGAGACTTTGGAAGTGGATTATGTATCTTCCAATAGAATTCTATTCAAACGGTAAATGATTTATATCATATATGTGAAGACTGACTGGAGAATTATTTACTTTGAAGATGAATAAAGAAATAGGAATATGCTACGGTGTGTTAGGAATATATGAAAGCTGGATAGATTTATAGATCTTTGAAGACAGATTATTTTATTAATCTGTAGTTTTAAGTTTATAAAAGCAGATGGGAGGCATGAAAAATACGGCAAATTATCTGTATAAAAAACACACTTAAAATATACATTTTTTTTTCAGATCTTAGTGATCAATAATTTTTTACGTAATCGAAAACACTATTTATAATCCATATAGTTCAAGAAAATGTATGGAAACCCAGGATAAATGGATACAATGCAAAGAAGGCAAATAAAACCTTACTTTTGTATTATCATATCCGCAACAACTGAAATACACAACGCTAGAGAAAGCTAATAAAAATTCCTTTTAGATTACCGTATCTGATATTCTTTCCAATTTCCATTTACTTGCAAAGCTGAAATATTTCCGCAAAGCTTATATTTAAGAAATTTGAACACTGGCAAGTAAATTTATCTAGTAAGTCAGCGAAACAGAAGTTTTTTCTAGCCTCTATCTACTAACAAGCAAACTTGAAATTCAAACTCAAAACAATAATTCTTCAAATTTATTTGCAAATTCTTTCTCTGCCCTGAAGAAAGCTGATGGTAGTAAATCCGTAAGTGTTCTTAGTTATTACGTACTGACATTAACATCTTTGGAGATATGAGTATCTTGCAGTTAGCTACATCAAATAAAATAGCAGCCATGTAGAAACGAAATACTGATTTCCATATGAAAGGGTGATAGACTTCAATGGATATAATATTGCCGCAGAAATGTCTAAAAATGATGCTACCAACAAATCGAAGAAGAGCAAAATCACCATATAAAACAGTTGTAGGCACTACAGGAAACAAAGGAAAGCGAACAAACAACTGATTGTCATAGAACAAAAACAGAGCTTATGACTATATGAACAGACTAATGTGTGTCATTATCCTCCTTTATATATTAAGCAACGTTTGACAGATAAATCAGCGTGACCCGAAATGACGTAATGTTTGGGATAAATACATTTTTTTCTCTACAACTTTAAATAAATTGATCAAATGCTCAATTTTGGTACGGCCTCCAAACATTTAAATATAGTTCCTACCACTCTATTCGTCGCCCATTGGTGCGGTTAAGGCATCAGCCTGCCACGCCGGGGGCGCGGGTTTGATTCCTGCAAAAGACTTGGATGTATTCAGGGGAACTCGTTAATCTTCTGCCTGCAAAAGGAAGAGGATCTAGAAAGGGGAGCTGCAACCCATCGTCCATCGCCAGTGTCATCGTTTGTTAATAAAAAATCCTTCTATGATTGTGTGATTTGTTTATTTCCTTGTATTCATATGTACACCAGACTGGGGTGTGACGTATAGTCCAACGTCCAACCTTTCTTGAGGCAATGGCATCCCCTCTTCTGTGGATAGTGCTTCTATCCACAGAGACGACAACAAACAAACATCACTCTATTCAGAACTCATTAAAATTGAGAATTTTTTCCCCGATCTTATACTTAAGATCGGGATAAAACTGGACTTTGTGGAAATTCTACGTAACTGGTTATCCAGTGTTACTTTGCATAATGTTGACATCATTAAATAACTGAAAGCTCGAATAGTTATCCACGCTTTCCTAAAGTTCAACTTGGGATATTTTACTTTCATGAGACATAGATTAGTGAAACTATATTAATAAAACAAAAGAAATCCGAAGAGGATTTTCGCATGTACATGAAAAGTCAAAAGCGAAAATGTGCTGAAGATGTAACCATCAGTGACATGTTTGCCCCGAGATGCATTGAAATGACTCTTTCCACTCTAATTTCTATTACCTCCTAGCACGCTGACATCTGACGACTCGGCCGGAAACACCATCGTCATCGTCACAGTGTTTCTGTATTATGGGGAATAAAATAAAAAATCCCTCCTTATACATAACTAACATGCTGTAGGTATCTACAGCATATTAGTTATGTTTTGTCTGCTTCTTCTGCATATCAATCCAGGTGTTTTATAAGTTATTATTTTTAAGTAAAAAGACAATCATTTTATAGCTTCACGCTAATGAGACGAATTAAATTAGAAACAGGTTTACTTTTCTCTCAGACTGCGGGGCACAGCTGTATTTCAACCGCATTGTTAATGACAATGAACATTGGACAATTCATAGTTATATTAATACCCACAGAAAGTATATGAAGTAATTGAAATGGGAAATAATATTATTATGTGTTGTCATTTAACAATTTAATTAATAAGCACTAAATATAGCTGCAAAAAATCAGCTGTCATGTAAAAAAAAAAGCGTCATTTTTTTCTCTATTTGCTTCCCATTTACGGTCTGTTCCGATATTTGAAAGCTTAATTTAACGAGAACAAAAGCTCAACTGATATTTAAATCAGTTGTCGAAATTGATGGAAAATCAGTTTTAGAAGCAGCATATGCAACGAAATGTGCATGTTAGGTATAGCTAATGGTAATCATATGGTAATCATTTTCGTCGTCTATTAATTTCTAAACAAAATGAACAGACAGATAACATTGCTGAATCTTTTTTAAGCTAGTGTAATAATTGGTGGATTAAAAAACTATTCTCAATCCCCTTTATTCCATAAAACATGTCTCACAAGATAATTTCATACCGAATGTACAATATTGGTTCGAAAAAAACGAATTTTCATAAGGGAGTTCAAAAATTCACATAATTTCTTTAAGTTTAAAAAAACTGAATAAGCTCACGCAAGAAAGTTACTCAATTTATCCAAACTGCTAAAAATATAGGTAGAAATCACTCATTTATGTATTAATCCGCAGATTTAACACTGCTGGAAAATCAGCATACATACGTCCACAGTTTTGAAGTTTAAAAAAAGCCAAAAAAAAAAAGAAGAAGAATTTCATCTAATTTACCAAAAACATGTCATAAAAAATATAACTGATTATTTTTGCATTAAGAGGATGCTCCATGCTATATATTTAAAAAGAGCTAAAGAAACCACATACATTTGAAAATGTTTTTTACAATTTTGAAACACCAAATTTTCATACAGCACCAAAAAGCCGGTTTTATGTAGAATAAAATAATATACTCTAATATTTATGAGATTTATACATTGTAGTTAATTTCCCATTATTAGTATTTTTCTTTTTCAAAACAACAGGAGGAAGGGAATGTAACATTAATACCCTGGCCTATTCCAGATAACTTAATTTGTAATTGATATAAAATTCAAACCTAGTACAAAAAAATCACGTTCTCTATCTTTAAATCTACAGTTTGTAAATAATTACTGAGCACTTTTTAATGAAACAAAAAATTTTAGTTTCATTTTATATGCTGGGACCCCCGTTATTAGTATAAATGAACCTACAATGTGTTAAAAAGACCTGCTTTCATAAGAATTAATATGAAAAGCATGGATTATTTTCAATCCCAATGAACATCATTAAATACCTCCGTGTCTAAGCTGATAGGGTCAAGTTACGTTCGAAAAATAGAAAGTCCTTCCATGGCGTCAGTAGGTGGGAGAAGGTACGAGCTCTTCAATATCACTCCTGGAGTTGTTTAGTCGAAATTGAGTTGGGGTGGTGTTTGTTCACCTCTACGAGTATGTCGCCCCTATTGAAACTAGTTAAATTTTATATTAATAAAAGAAAATATTGGTAGTTTAAAAATTGATCTTGAAGAAGATTTTCTAATTTGATCGATGAAAAAATTACTATTAAATTATTTTCAAATCATTTTAACTATCTGGATGAAGAATTAAATTTAATTGATTAAAATTAACAAATGAAAACCGTCTAGTTGAAAAAAAATTCATTTAAAAAAAATAAATATAATAAATATATGGATAATAGATTCGTTGTAATCTATAAAATTCAGAAACTGGTAAATGCTGACAAAACGAAATTTCCAAAATTAAGAAAATTTACTCAAAGATATATTACTCGCTTTGGCACTACTAATATGTGCGAGCAAAGTTTTCAAAACTAAATTTGCATAAAAACAAGTATCGGAACCAGCCGTGACCATCGAAATCTGGGTTTCGAAGGTCACGAACCAGCTATTGATGAACATCTTGCTAATCTACTACATTTAAGAATTTCTAATTTACAACCAAAACTTAACAATTGATTATAAAAAAACTACCAAACCGCATTGATTATTATTTTTAAATTTTAATTAAAGAATTGTTTACATTGTATAGGTATTTTTGGTTTGAATTGAATAAAATTTTAAGGCGTGCTACAATGGAAATAGATTAATGAATATATACCTACTTTCACTCTAAATGATATTCTGAAGTACATATTTATGAATGTATACCTACTTTCTGATCCGATATCGCTTGATCTGCTCTGATCACTGTGAGTGTGGAAAAAACAAACGAATGGCTAATAAGAAAAGGTGATAAGAAAAAAACGTTGAAGTGGAGATGTAAAACAGTGCAATTAAATTTATCAGGAGGGTTCAGAGAGTTTCAAGCAAGCTTTGAGGAAAGCGGCAAAAGAAGCAAACTACGTACCATGTAAAAATCATACTTCATAATGTGGTGGTAAATTTTGCAGTGTACATCTGTACGAGAGTATCACACTTACAAAAATAAAAAATAAAAAACATTATAAATAATTAATTGTTTTTTTTCCTTCAGTTCGAAGATGAAACACTCTTATAATCATTTTACCATAAAACCGTACTTGTACTTCGAATAAAAGGTAGACATCTTGTAATTAATAAGCTCAGTATAAGCAGATGGGTTACATACAATAATATAATTGATACTTTCCCTGTCTTCTGGTGCGTTAGAAAAAATAAATGATCGAAGAACTGAGTTTAATTATTGTGCATGAGTCCTTAAAAATGTCCTTTTTTGTACGTCAAGCACAGGCAAGTTAAATCGTTTCAGGATTGTCTTCAGATCGTATTTTTCCTAACCCACCCCCAATCCTTGAATACAATGAGAAACTTGCGTATAACATACGAAATTACGTACCCCTATTTATTTGGTTTATTATTGTACCCCTATTTACTCAGTGTTCATATAAGGCAAATTATTCGTTATCACAAAAAAAAGCAACTGCATAATCTATATTACATAAAGGAAGAAGTCCTGACTTATCTATACACGTATCAACGCCCAGCAAAAACTATTGGAAGAAGTCCTGATCTATCTATACACGTATCAACGCCCAGCAAAAACTATTGGAGATACAGATATGAAATTTTAGGGAGCATATTAGTTTTGTGTGAAGGCATTAATTTAAGAAACGATTTTTTCAAAATTCGCCCCCCCCCAACGGGGGGGAGAGTGGCAAACGTGTTATTTTACCTATTCTTTCATATCTCGAAGAAGAAAACAGATAGCCATAAGATTCTTGCTTTTAAAATGAAAGGAACACGTATACCTAAAAATCAATTTCAGGATTTTTCAAAATTCAGCCCCCATGGAGGGGGGAAAGGCGGCAAAAACGTGTTTTTTTCCCATAGTCCCTCATACTTAAAGAAAAAACAGATATCCATAAGATTCTTGATTTAAAATGCAACAAGAAGGATTAAATCCAACAAGAAGGAAAGGGGAGTGTGTGTGTGTTGATTGTAGATATTTCGGTTGTTTGTACATATGCATTTAGAGCTCGGATTAACTCCTATGACACGCAAAGAAAGAAGATGATATTTATAATAGTTCGTATCAGTATGAAGACAAAAGTTCGGGATACTAGGCTACGTAGAAAGTTCAGGCAGCAAGTGGCCCTAAATAGTTCTGAAACCTAAATTCATTAAAAAACTGTTCCTGCAAATTAATCACGTTTCGATGATGGACCAAGACTCGGACACTGCAACAGATACTGATGAATGTCTAATTTGATCACGATGAATTTCTGGAAGGCATGGAAGCAATCGTCAAACTCCCACGCAACGGTGAATATGGCCGGCTGGGTTCCCGAGATTAAGAAACTTACGACGTGTACTGAAGGACTAATTAAAAGAAATTACGACGATCCTTTTGCTGTAAAGTGGATGCAGTCTCTTCAAAAAACTTACCTAGCACGATCATATTCACGGAGTACGTTGTGCGGAACAAATTCTAGTGCAATACCACAGGAAACACGAGCGGCTATAATCCCTCAACAGAAAAATATAAAACAACTCGCTTCACTCACACAAAAAGGTAGACGAAACATATGTAGACTTTGAATTCACGTTTATTTGAGATGAGATATATATAATCTGGTTAATGAATAATAACAACAAAACGGTCTGCTACATAATAAAAGAGCTTCGGGTTCTACACGACCACTAGGTTAGCAGCCAAAATAAAATAATAGTATTGAAGAAATGTTTTAACTACCAGGCACAAAAATATATATAGATCCGAGAATACACTGGTACTCATTATTCGTCAAAATAATAATCCCCCTCACCAAGTTACGGCCAAAAAAAAGGACCGATCCCTCGGATCGGGGTCCTCTAGAGAAAGTTTTATATACCAATGTATAACCTGAATCTCAGCATCGAATCCACTTTTTTTTTCAGCCCTGGACAGCGCAAGGAGAGGAAGGGTTGCCGTACAACCACTCGCCAAAGGCGTGCAGAAGGGAGAGGAAGAAAGACAACCTTAATAGCGTGCAAAACCTTGTGTCCATATAAATAAAATACGCGAAGCATCGCCCAAACTGGAAACCTTAGTACACATTCCTCTGGCCATGACGAAAATGCCAGAGAGAACCCTTTTAAGGAGTTTCATTGGCCGAGACTGGCTGAGCTTAACCAATCAGATGAGCTGGTCAAACAGCGCGAAGCCCAAACGCCTGTTCTGAGAAAAACTATGTTTCCCATGCAAGAGAACCGTAAATAAATTACGTTCGCCGCAGGCGTGCGGAAAGGGGAAACCGGAGCCTTTAGCATAAACGGAGTTTAATAGCTTAAGAAGACCCATCAATGCTGTTAACAATAACAAGGAAACAGGGAAGAAAAGACATCTTATTTCGTGGATACGAGGCTAGCAATTAGGGGACTTAGCTGACAAAGACTTAAATAATATAGGACGGCAAATTGCACTGCCAGATGTTAGAAGATAGGCTATTCTCAATTACCGACCGAACGGACTTAAAGTTACAGAGACCTCCCATGACTAAGAGCCTGGGAAAAAAATAAATTACTATCAGATAAGGAAAGGAAACATAACTAGCAGAGTTAAGAGTAAAATTAAAGTTATAATTTAAAGTTTAAGAGAACTACACCAATTAAATTAAATTAATGAAAATAAAGGAACCTGCAACGAATTCCTCGTTACAGAACTCTCCCCTGTCCAGAGATGAAAAAAAAAATTATAAATCACCACATATTAATGTGTGGAAAAACCAATAGCATACACAATACGTGAGACACATTTGATCTCAAAATAATTTTCATATAAAATACATATAGTTAATACAAAGGGATAAAGTAATATATAAAGATATTATAAATGTAGTATCAATACAAAGATAGTAATTCATACAAGCATGGTGAATTTTACAAAAATAGTAGTGATTAATGCTTGACAAAAAAATGGCGTAACACATTACCTTAAAATTTTTATGTACATTTGTACAAATTAAACTTATAGTTGCACATCATAGTCAGCAAAATAAATAAAATACTTGAAATCTCATATCATTTCAAGAAGGTAAGTTAATTTGGTCTTACCAAAGAATCATGAGTTCAATATATATATAATTGAAGAAGATTGGATCTCATATACACTAATAATCAAAATATTGGATGTTATTTTATTAATATTCAATGTAGAATATCATATATTCATACTAAAAAAAATTGGATGTAATATCCATTTGCATTAAAAAAAATATATAAGATGTCATAGCTATTAATATGCATCAAAATTGCTACACACAGAGTGAACTAAACAAACATAATTGTCGTCACAATACTAACAAGAATTCCCACGAAACATAGACGATGATTCTAAGAAGTCTATTGCGGCAACTTAACCTACCAGAGGTATGGGAATTCGAATCTTGACAGTTACTTAATTAGTAATATATAAAAACTCCACAAGGGGAAGGAAAAAAAAATGTCACTCAACTAAATATGCTATATGGCCAAAATGCTCATAGCTAATAATATAATAAAAACATAAACCTTATCTTGTTTATGCACATGTACATGCTTTAAGTGTGAGCTAAACAAAAAATGAAAAGTGAATGCATAAGAATGTAACCACAAACTGTCAAAGTTTATTAGTGACCAGTTGGGTACAAACAATAAAAAAGTCAAAATTAGGTTAATTAGGATCAGTAATGTTTCCGCGAAGGATTATGACACCTGAAACCTAACAAAATATATGCACCAAGACAAACTCCACTCAAGGGGGAAAGCTGTGCAAAAGGAAGAATGACTAGGACACCTAGCCTTAAGTAAATTCCTAACTTCAAGTGAAGGGTTAAAAATAAAATTAAACTTGATCAAAAGATCATCCTACACCAAGACAGAGCTTGAATCACATAAAATTCCTTGGCCAAAAGAAAGTATATGATACTGTCCCAATAAAGTTGGTGACTTCTATCTTGCGCGTGGAAATTTAATTTTACAAAAAAAATAGAAAACAATAAAGTAGCAATATTACACTAGGGGAAAACTGAAAAGGAAAAATAATAGAAAAATAAAAAAATGAAAGTGGTTTGCAGAACTAGAGTACATCTCACTACATTGCAAAAAAATTTCAGGGCTATGGAACTAACTACAATAAAAAAAAGGGGAGGTAGTAGTGAACATGAAGTATAGGATAGTCATAGTCGGTATAAGATAACTTGTCAAAAATTGACAAAGTGAGGTATAAAAAAATAATAAAAAATATATCACATAAAAAATAGTTCAGTTAAGTATTAGGGATTTTACACATAAATACACAATAAAGTTTGCTTGCAATATTTAAACACAACAAAATATAAGAAAGAAAGATCTTGATAGGATATATTAAAATACATGAATGTCAATAGAGTTGATAGGGAATCATTTGGTTCCTATCATTTGTTTACATTGATACCTTGTTTTTTAACAAGCTTAAGTAGAAGATAATGACTTTTCAATACCATTAATATACACCATGTAATATGTACAAACATAATCTTACCAATTGAATGAGTGACTGGTAACATTCTCAGGTAATACCAAAAGAAATTTGTGTCAAAGCAAAAAAAATATTTTTCAGTGAAGAGTAATAAAAATATGTCAATACCATAGTAATACAGATGTATTTGCTAAATTATACTATTACAGTTGTTATTTGCTAATGCTAATGCTAATGCCTTATACCAATACTTTCAGCCATCGTTGCATTATGACAACCAAATACAAATATCAAATCAAACAAAATATCTAAGCAAAACAAAAATTATAACATTGATAAAAGTGAACCAATGGATGAAGCAAAATGTGCAACATATTACACTAACAAGTGATAATATCAATATGAAGTTGATTACATTAGAGACTTATATTTGTTGAAGTATTTCATAACAAAATTATACCTAAGTTACAACTTATAACCTTGAAATCATATGTTGATGAAGCAAGAATTTGACAGGTATGAAAGGAACAAAAAGAAAATCAATCTTTTCTTTAGAACAATTGAAGCATAAAACTTAATTTAACATTAGTTGACCATATTAAGGTTTTCCATATCAAGTAACTCAACATTAAGTGTTGGAACTAGTTAATAGAAGCTTACATTATTAAGAAACAATTGTAAACATTCAGAGAGCAGTACAATTTTAGAATTTTGAATAATGTTGGCAAAAAGGAATATACTCAAAGAAACAGAAAATTACAGTAGGGAAAAAAAATATATCCTACACAACGCCAGCATTGGAAGGAAAGAAAGAAGTGAAATTAGGGAGCTCTCCTAACACACAACCAAAAAAAATCACTGTAAAACTGTAGACCTCAAGAAATACCTATTTTGCTGAGGAGGAGAAACATTAAACATTAAAGGAGCAGAAGAAGATTCGTTTAAGTGAACTTTTCTAGCAGGAGCAAAATGGAGACGATCAATATGAATTTTAGTAAGAGGAGCCAAAGGAT
Organism: Dolomedes plantarius; assembly: GCA_907164885.2. Classification (NCBI taxonomy): domain Eukaryota; kingdom Metazoa; phylum Arthropoda; class Arachnida; order Araneae; family Dolomedidae; genus Dolomedes; species Dolomedes plantarius. Next base: position 38,923,376 of record OU015494.1, on the reverse strand, counting down.
TTGAGAGTAGTATTATGGAATAAGTAACTACAGAGTGGCGTTTAATTACTTCATATGGACCAGTGAATTTCTTATTGAACCTGTCTTTAGATTTCACATACACAATATTTCCTGGAGAGAGTACACGTAACTTAGCATGTTGAAGTTGTTTGGTATTTTGAATTACACGTTTATCAGTTAAAGTTTGATAAACCATTTGTTGTACCTGAAGCATATTTTTGAACAAATTGTTTAAATATTGAGGTTTGTCGAGTTGTTCGACAGATTTTTTGTAACAGAAATTATCAAAGATCAGTGCAACTTCTCGACCAAAATGCAACAAAAAAGGAGAATAATTAGTCGAAGAATGGTGTGAACCATTGTACAAATGTTGATGAAGAAGTACAGCATGTTTAAAAGGAACACCTTGCTGTAGAAGACAATAAATTGTAGATTTTGCTGAAAGATTAGTTCTTTCACAAATAGCATTCACCTTAGGGTTACCCACAGTGGTATGGTTTAACTTAATCCCAATAGTTTTAGTAAAGGAAGAGAAAATTTCAGATGTAAATTGAGTACCAAGATCTGTTAAGATTAAAGAGGGTCTACCAAATTTACAAACATAACTTAACAAACACTCAGTGACTGCCTCCGTTGTAATTTTGACAAGAGGAAAAAGCTCTAAATGCCTCGAGAAAAGATCAATTATGGTCAAAACATAAGCATTATTTTTAAAAGGGCCAAGAATATCCATAGACACAGCCTCGTTAGGTAAAGTGGGAATGGGATTAGCCTGAAAAGGTGCTGATACAATGGTGTGAGGCTTATTAAGAGAACAAAGGTGACAAGATTTTACAAAATTCACTGTATCAACATACATACCTTGCCAAAAGTAACGAGCTTTTACAAAATCATATGTTTTTTCTATGCCAAAATGAGACACATGACAAATTTTAAGAACTTTAAATTTTAAAGAGTGAGGAACAACAATAATATGAGAATTAGTATTGATATTAGTTTTATCCCAGCATAATAATTTAGAATCATCATGAATATAATAATCGGTGAATTTAGAAGACTTAGCAGAGTTGGGTTGATTTAGATAATTAATAATTTTGATCAATTTTGAATCCCGACTCTGTTCTGCCAAAAATGTGGATATGGAGATATCCATAGGAGGGTCATTAGTGATGGGAATTGCTGGATGATTTTGAATAGGGTCAGTAGTTAAAGCATTAACAGTAGTTATAGGAAGAACTTCCTCACTATTAATAATTTCAGGATTAGTGGCTAAATTTTGAGAAGGAGGGTCACAAGTGAGGCGAGAAAAATAGTCTGCCAAAACATTAAGTTTACCAGGAATATGTTCATAAATGATGGAATATTCACTCATTTCGAGTAACCATCTAGTAACAATATCAGTAGGAGAAGAAGTATGCTTATAGTTGATGAGAGGTTTGCTATCAGTTAACACTGTAAAAGTTCTGTTGTATAAGTAATACTTAAATGCAATGATGGACATATAAAGTGCAAATAATTCTTTCTTGAGAGTGGAATAATTTTTCTGACCTTTTGAAAGAGATTTACTAAAATATGAGATAGGTAATAACTTATCATTAAACTTCTGCATCAAAATACCAGAAATTGCCAAATTTGATGCATCAGTGTTGAAATAATAATTCTGATCCCACATGGGTAGTTTGACAAAGGGTTTGGAAAAGAAAATGGACTGAAGGTTATTGAAACGTTCTTGCAGATAAGGAGACCAAATGAATTTAACCTTAGGTGAAGTGATGTCAATTAACGGTTGAGTAAGCGCAGCAAAATTTGGAATAAGTGAACGATAGAAACCACAAACTCCTAAAAAGCGTTTTACTTGTCGTTTAGACGTAGGCACAGGAAAAGCAGTTATTTTAGTGATGTTATTATCAATAGGAAATATAGCATTATCTTTAATATGGAAACCAAGAAAATCAATCGTTGTCTTATGAAATGAGCACTTGTGCGGAGATAAAGTCAGATTAAATTTTGAAATTACTTCAAGCAATTTAGCAATTTTGGACAGAGATTCCTCAAATGAATTAGCACCAATAACTAAATCGTCCTGATATGCAAAGAGACCTGGCAGGTTTACTTGTTCTAAAACATTATCTATTAAATTTTGAAAGGTACTTGCCGCTGCTTTAAGACCAAAAGGAATACGTTTAGAAAAATATGAAGCAAAAGGAGTAGTAAACGCGACAATTTTTTGGAGCTCTTTAGGAAGATCTATTTGCCAATAGGCGTTTCCGAAATCAAGGGTGGAGAAGTATTTAAATTTTGACAAATTAGAGATTATGGTTGAAATTTTAGGGAGGGGATAGGAGGAAGATTTTATGACTGAATTTAACAAACGAAGATCTAATGCAAGCCTAAAGGTGGGTGGGCAGAAGAATCAAGAGATTTTTCTTAACCATGAGCATTGGACATGCCCATTCACAATTACCTCGTTCAATAATACCTGAACTCTGCATTTCATTTAGTTGGTCCAAAGCAGTTTGCTGTAAGGTTTGAGGAATAGGGAAAGGAAGGGTCCTAATAGGAAAATTTTGAGTTAAGGAAATGTGAGGTTTAACTCTATCAGTGTGCCCTAAGGTTGACAAATCCTTAGAAAAGGCAGCATAATTAGTTAACAAAATATTTAATAACTGTTGTTTGTGCTCACACGACAAATGGTCTAATTTGAAGTCAGATGAAGAAAGCATTTCTTTTCGCTTACTCAGAATCTCAGGAGTAGTAGAAATAAAGTTGACAACATGTTCCAAAGAATTACAAGAAAAATCAAAGTCAGAAGGAGTATTATTCTCAACATTAGAATTTATAGGAGGTTTGTCAATTAGGTCAAAATCACTAATATTTCCTATAATGGAATTTTTACCCAAATGAAGTTGTTTAGCATCTCTATTTTCAATAAATATATAAAAGTGATTTAAAATAGGTTCCTGACAAGTATTTTTAAATTTATGTAATGAAGGATGACAAATAAATTGTTTAGTATTTGGTAGAAAAAGAGCTTCATTGAAATTAGTAAGGGTTTTCACCTTAACATATTGACTATCGTCACATTCTAAGATAACTTTTTCACATACCATAACTACATTAGATGCAACTTCATTACCTTTATCATTCTTCACACATAAATTATCATTCACAAGTACATTATCAGCATATAAATTAAAATATTGTGCAGTAGAAGAGATATCAACATTATCAGCAAAATCATTATGAATACTTATATTGTCATTGAACTTGGAAGAACAGTTCTCTGGTGCAGTATCACAAAAATTAGTAGTATTATCGCTCAGATTATTATTATCAGGTTCAATATTATTATGATTACTCTTAGTATTAAGATTAGGTGAGTCAGTGATGGTTGAATTGAAATGAACAGAATTATCAAAGGAATTTTGAATAAACGGTATGGTTTCACAGTTAATTTTAATTGCATTTAGTTTATGATCTAGTATTACATTGTATTTGTTGAGAAAGTCATACCCAATTAAGATATTGAATTTAGATGTTGACAGATCTGTTAAGAAAAAGGTGTGTTTAAATGACTTCCTGGAGAATTTGATAGGCAATTCAACACAAGCAGAATATTGTAGAGTAGAGTTAAGGGTTTTAATGGTTACAGCTCTAGAGATTATTCTGTATTTAAGTTGTGATTTCATTGAATTTAATGTATTTAAATCAAACAATGACAAACTCGAGCCAGAATCTAACAGTGAAATTAGGACATTATCTTTTAAATATACATACACCAGAGGTAAGGAATAAACAGAAATATCATCATTTGGGCAGTTAATATTAGTAACATTGTCCTCATTAAAGTACTGAGAATACTCATTAGCAGAATTTTTATAGGAGTTCATAATCCCAGTGTTATGACACTCCATCTCTAGTTTAAATTATTATTAGGATTATTTGATGGCACAAAAACATTTGCTCTAGTGTTCATATTATTATTCCCACGGCTATTATTACGGGAATTAGGTCTAACCTTACCTCTACCACGATTATATTGGTTATGGTTTGCTCTATTAGCTAATACTCTCTTAAACTGATAACAATTCTTCATTAAGTGTTTCAAGCGGCCACAGTAATTACATTTGATTTGCACTCTATTAACTGGACTTGGCCTAAAATTTTTGGAGTATGGTCTGAAATTTTGTCTGTGTGCTCTAAAACTCTTATTTCTAGCATTTTCATTTTTGGCAGGAGAAGAAGTATTATTGGTAGGATTTTTAATTTCAACTATCTGAGTTTTTAAATAATTAACTTCAGCTAATAATTGATCATATGAAGGCTGAGAAGAGGTAGATTTAACCAAAACCCCAGATTGAATATGGATATCCTGCAAAAGTTGAGCTTTAGCAACCGCCTCATCAAAATTATCCAAACCAGACTCCAAAATTTTTAATTTATGGCTGGCAGGCAAAGCATTTAGCAAATGTGAAAATTTTATAGAGTCTAACTGAGTTTTCTCAGTGATAGATGGGTGCACTTTCCTCACAAGATTATCAAGCCTGTGTGCTAAATTTCTGATTGTTTCATCAGGCAACAATTTAATATTATTTACTGCTACACGCAAAGAATGTGTGGTTGCAGGTTTAAAAAAATCAACGAAAATTTGCTTCAGTTGTAAAATAGATGTACAACATTTAGCATCAGCCGAACTGACAAAAAATTTAAGAGCATTGCCTGTAAGTTTGGATTTAAAAAAAGTCAAAGCTTGTTGCTCAGACCACTTATTAAGTTCTTTGATGTCAATTACTTGTTCGAAAAAGAACTCCAATAACTCTACATCACCCTCAAATGGTGTCAGGTTAAATGGAAATGAATTTTTTGTAGCCATACTTTTAAGTATTTCTCATATAAAGAGAAAAAAATTTATAATCACAAAGTGTGAAAAGAGTTAAAAGTGCACTTTAAAGTATTACACAAAATGAGAAAAAAATATATAATCACAATTTTATAAATACTACACTGCTGGCCACCCAAATTGTAACACCAAGAAAGACAAGAGATATCACAACAAAATTTATTTTGTAGGTAACATGTTGACCAAGTATCAAATGATTAATTTTATAGACTTCTGTGAAGTGTGGTTCCTGCCAAAATCAGTAGCCAGAGTAGCCGCTATTGTTGGAGATCACCGCTGCCACACGCCTCGGCATTGATTCAAAGAGACTTTGGATGAGTTCTTGGGGCACAGCAGACCAAGCAGCTTCCACACGTTGCCAAAGTTGATCTGCTGTGGTAGCTGGGGATGGAATCTGGGTCAATCGTAGAGCAACCATGGACCACATGTTTTCTATCGGCGAAAGATCCGGAGAGCGAGGCGGCCAGGGAAGCAATTCAATTTGGCGATTGACGAAGAACCGTTGGACAATGCGTGCCACGTGTGGTCGCGTATTATCCTGTTGAAATATGGCTGTGGGTAAGCCCTGAAGGTAAGGAAGGACAACTGGCTCCAACACCTTGGAGATGTAGCGGTGGCTGTTTAAAGTACCGGCAATGCGTACTAGAGGTATGCGAGAGTGATATCCAATACCGCCCCATACCATAATACCCGGTGCAGGACCAGTGTGGCGGTGCATAACGTAACTGTTCAGCATCCTCTCTTCACGGTGTCTCCAGACTCGAATGCGACCATCGTGGTGTTGCAGACAGAAGCGTGACTCGTCAGTAAAGACAATTTCATTCCATTCTGCCGTCCACATCCTTCTGTCATCGCACCATTGGTGGCGGAGACGTCTGTGGTTCTGCGTGATGGGTAGACAAAGAAATGGACGTCTTGCGGACAGACCACTCTGCTGTAAACGGCGTCGAATGGTACGCGCAGACACTGGATGATGCGTTACAGACTGCATGTGCTGTGCTATGGTTCGTGATGTGATTGAGCGATCCGTCACTGCCATGCGCACAATTTGCCTGTCATCATGTGAAGTGGTGCGCTGAGGTGGATGCGATCGAACACGCCGGTCCGTCTTACCCTCCTGCATCCAACGATCACATATCCGCATTACAGTTGTTTGGTTTCGTCCAACACGACTACCGATTTACCTGAAAGATAATCCACAATCTCGGTAGGCCACTATCCTTCCTCTGTCGAACTGGGATACTTGATCAAAAGGTGATCGCTGTTTTCGACGAGGCATAATTGATCTTTTTTTTGAAAAACCCACAAGAAAAACACAATTGCCGAACTTGAAATCGTCGAAATCTCCAAGCCTTAAATAGCGCTTTGAAGTGGCGCCACATGCGCGCGTGATGTGCGTCTGCGCTGAAATTCTAATCATTTGCATATCTCACCTCCGCTGATGCATGTTGTAAATTTCATGTTATTTGCATGTTTCCTTCAGGGTGTTGCATTTACAGTGGCCAGCAGTGTACTATTCAAGTAAAAGTAAATTTGCAAAAAGTAGATTATTATGAAAAATATACTGAATACACTATAAAAATTCTTATATACTGCAACAGTTGGATTGTACTTATAATACAAATATTGTAAATATAAAATTTCAATTAAACATTTCAAAAAAAATTTGTGAAGCACATATAACATACGATAAATAATTAATTAATATAAAGCATTTATCAATTCTGATGAGGTTGATAGCAGCAGAGGTTTCTTGGCACGATTTTTCTATGACACGCAAAGAAAGGAGATGATATTTATAATAGTTCGTATCAGTATGAAGGCAAAAGTTCGGGATACTATGGCTACGTAGAAAGTTCAGGCAGGCAAGTGGCCCTAAATAGTTCTGAAACCTAAATTCATTAAAAACTGTTCCTGCAATATTAATCACGTTTCGATGATGGGACCAAGACTCCGGACACTGCAAACAGATACTGATGAATGTCTATAATTTGATCACGATGAATTTCTGGAAGGCATGGAGCAATCGTCAACTCCCACGCAAACGGTGAATATGGCCGGATGGGTTCCGAAGATTAAGAAACTTACGAAGTGTACGAAGGACTAATTAAAAGAAATTATGACGATCCTTTTAGCTGTAAATAGTGGATACAGACTCTTCAAAAAAAAATTACTAGAGCTATCATATTCACGGAGTACGTTGTGCCGGAAACAAATTTCTAGTGCAATACCACAGGAACACGAGCGGCTATAATCCCTCAACAGAAAAATATAAAAAACTGCTTCACTCACAAAAAGGTAGACGAAACATTTGTAGACTTTGAATTCACGTTTATTTGAGATGAATATATATATATCTTGGTTAATGAATAATAACAACAAAATGGTCTGCTACATAATAAAAGAGCTTGGGGTCTACACGACCACTTAGGTTAGCAGCCAAAATAAAATAATAGTATTGAAGAAATGTTTTTAAATACAGGAACAAAAATATATAAGATCACGAGAATACACTGGTACTCATTATTCGACAAAAATAAAATCCCCCTCACCAAGTTACGGCCAAAAAAAAGGACCGATCCCTGGGATCAGGGTCTCTAGAGCAAGTTTTATATACCAATGTATAACCTGAATCTCAGCATCGAATCCACTTTTTTTTTCAGCCCTGGACAGCGCAAGGAGAGAAGGGTTGCCGTACAACCAATCTCGCCAAGGCGTGCAGAAGGGAGAGGAGAAAGAAAACCTTAATAGCGTGCCAACACCTTGTGTCCATAAAATAAAAATCGCGAAGCATCGCCAAAACTGGAAACCTTACGTACCACATTCCTCTTGCCAGAAGAAAATGCCAGAAGAACCCTTTTAAGGAGTTTCATTGGCCGAGACTGGCTGAGCTTAACCAATCAGAGGAGCTGGTCAAACAGCGCGAAGCCCAAACCCCCGTTCTGAGAAAAACTATGTTTCCCATGCAAGAGAACCGTAAATAAATTACGTTCGCCGCAGGCGTGCGGAAAGGGGAAACAGGAGCCTTTAGCATAAGCGGAGTTTAATAGCTTAAGACGACCCATCAATGCTGTTAACAATAACAAGGAAACAGGGAAGAAAAGACATCTTATTTCGTGGACACGAGGCTAGCAATTAGGGGACTTAGCTGACAAAGACTTAAAGAATTTAGGACGGCAAATTGCACTGCCAGATGTTAGAAGATAGGCTATTCTCAATTACCGACCGAACGGACTTAAAGTTACAGAGACCTCCCATGACTAAGAGCCTTGGAAAAAAATAAATTACTATCAGATAAGGAAAGGAAACATAACTAGCAGAGTTAAGATTAAAATTAAAGTTATAATTTAAAGTTTAAGAGAACTACACAAATTAAATTAAATTAATCAAAATAAAGGAACCTGTAACGAATTCCTCGTTACAACTCCATTCATTTTTATTATCCTGGGAAACGCCAGGTAATTCTTTGTTTATGAAACCGGCGATTTTCACAGGAGTTTACGGGGAAGACCTGAAACTCCTCCAAGGGTCGGGATCCATAGGGATATCAAAATTGCAAGAACCATTTTAATGCTGACATCAGCATGAAGAGGGGTGGGGGATTATAATATGGTGATGGGTTGGTGACCAGTGGGGAGGGGTATCGATTGGCATAAAATTACAAGTTTACATAATATACAAGTAAGACTTATTAAGGGTACGCCCGTGCAACGCCGGGTATATGAAGCTAGTTATTACATAAAATATTAAAACTTGTACTCAATAAATATCTTAGCCTTTCTGAAGAACACAACTTTCTTAGTTGACACACTCTTGTTATGATACAAACGCTAAGTTTCGTATTAGTCTTAATAGTCAATGCCGTACATATTTTTGATTTCAAATTCAAAGGTGTCCACTGATTTATTCCTGTGTTTAAAAGTTTTATTTTGGAGCAGTTCGCAACATTGAATACATTACAATTATTACATGTATCGAATGATAAATGTAAGAAGATGTGACAAGTTATTTAGGAAAGAAATCAATTGTCAAATATTGAAAATTATATTACGTATGAAAGATTAAAGTACTCGCGGTATTACGATCCTGCATTTAAATGAAAGTGATGTTATAAATACTATTCTTAGACAAAGCAGCGTATTAAAAAATTTTCCCCCTAAGGAGTAGTGTAAATTGAAGGAGTTCCTTCCTGAAACCCTGAAATTTCACATTTCACTGTGAAATTTATTTATGGATGGGGTTATTTTTATTATACAAAATCTTCAAATTAAACAGACATAATTTAAAACAATAATTAGATAAATAAATTTATCATCCCTCAACCCGTACTGAAAGAAGTTAATGTCCTAATGGGATAGTGGCGAAGTAGAGGAGGATAGAGGTTATTGACTGGAAGAGGAGTCTCCTTCCAATAAAACATCAGGCGCTTGCACTAGGATTCCTTATCTTTTTCTGTCTCTTAACACCCACCGATCTCCGTTGTAGACTCAGGGAGATTCTCTACAAACCTATACAGAGAAACTGGCTTCTGCCTAAGAGAAACTACATTTTTAAGCTAAGAAGAACCCTCTGTAGTACTATCGGAGATAATATATTTGTTTGATACATATCTTACAAATAACTCGTACCTACCCTTTCTTGATCGTTTGCAAAAATATGCTTGATAATATTCAGAAGTCTACACCAGTGGCGTTGTTACATATACAGCGCCCTGGAGCAAGTAAAATTGGTGCGTCCACTTGTTTCTTGGAAGAGTTCTGGCGAAATTTATTTTCTATCTACTCTTATTTCGATTTAAAACCTTACTTAATAACGATTTATTTGAAATTCAAGACATTGCAACAATAAGAAATTCAATTTAATAAATATGAATATAATAATAAAACAAATTATAATTCTTTAAGTACGGAGTACCCACTAATATTTACTACGTATTTTATAAACTCTGTTGACAAAATTTACTTGAGCATGTTTAGTTTGCTCATAAAAATCCTTCAAAATGGTTGTTTTCTCACTTTCTCGTTTGCAAGTCTGTCAATCATTTTCTCTAGATCTAGTTAACAAGCTATTGTTCTTTCAATTGATATCGCGACCAAAGAGCTAATCCGGTGTTGTGACATGTTGCTTCTTAAATATGTTTTGATTAATTTCAGCTTTGAAAAACTTCGTTCTGATATCGCTGTCATCACCGGTACAGTTTAAAAAAATCATGCACGCTGTAATAATGTCAGAGAAGCCACTTGAGGCTGCGGTGTGAATTAAAGTTCAGCAACTTCACGTACAGAAGTCATTGATCCATCCTTAATTTTTCTTTTAATTTAAGATGAACTTGAAAGAAAGTTTTAGAAATGATTAGTGATGCTATTTATGTAAGAATTTTTTAAAAAGTATTTATAAACTGATATACAATATTTCCACTTAGACTTAGTCGGTTATAAAGTCTTAACTTCTCTTTAATTTCGAATGTTTTGACTAAACGTAAACCTGTTCTGAGTTTTTACAATCAACTAATATTGAACTATAATTTTACTACTAATAAAATTATATAATTGCTTCCATTTTTGCCCGAATGCAACAATTTTTTTCAATCGTTTTCCTAACTAAAACTTATTTTATCGACAAAACTAGAAAAATTTTAGGTAAAACTGAAAACTGTTATTACAATTTCGTTTAATTTCTATTTATTATGATTACATTTTGAAATTAGGGTGAACGTTGCCCCCGATTAAACATGTAATTCATTTCGGTGGTGTTAAAAAAAACTAAACTAAACTCATGGCGCTACAGTCCGATGTCGACCGAGGTCGGCGGTGCCCATCTCCGCTTTCTTGACCGTGGCTTTGGGTGCCATGCAGCATATGTCTCGGTGAGGTGGTCAGCCTGTCGTGGGACCCCCAAGTTTAGTTCCCAAGCATGCTTGATCCTTATTTTATCGACCCACTCAAGGATGAAAGGCTGAGTCAACCTTGCCCAGTCGCATGGTCGAACCCTGGACCTGTGGCGTGGCAGCTTGACACTTTTAACCACTACGCCACCGGGCGATCTTCGGTAGTGTTAACGGGATTCAAATTCAATTAATTATGATAGTTATGCTAATAACTATCATCATTTGCAACACAAAAACAATTACATCTGTTCATTTGTAATTTTGCTTCGCGGGCGATGGCCGAATGGTTGGGGCGCTGGCATTCGGTACAAAAGTCTGTGGGTTCGAATCCCACTCTTGGCATGGACGTTTGTAGCCGTTTGGAATCGGTTTAGGCAGAAGGTCCTGGTCTAATTAGCCCTTGTGTAGCAGAAATTGTCCGCAGTGCTCCAAACCAAGCAATATTACTGCATCTGATTTGTACTAATATTGAAAGTCAATCACAAATGTCACTGCTCATGTGTTTTTGTACTTTGCCGTTTTTTCAGTCTTTTTCGGTTAACTTAAGAAAAGTTTAACTAATTATTCAGATTACTAAACACTCCTTTGTCTACAAATATTATTTATAGCATTACTCTTCCGTTTAAACGCAGAATAGTGAAACTGGAAGTACTTAATCCAGTGACGTAGCGAGCATAACTGACGCCCGGGGCATGATATCTTTTTTGCGCCCCCCTTCCGAAAAACATATAGTAATATAATATATAGAATTAGTGAAAAGGACATTTGGCGCCCTGTGCGAGTGGCGCCCGGGGCATGATAGACCCCCTTGCCCACCCCTCGCTACGCTACTGCTTTAACCCGTCATACGCGATATTAGTTTTAATATTTGATAGTTGATTTCTTTTCTAAATAATTTGATACATTCTGCTTACATTCATCATTCAATAGATGTAATTGAAATGGATTCATATGTACCAACTGCTCCGAATATCCAACAAAAATGTTAAATGCATGTATACTCCAGGTATTTTGACAAATGGAAAAGCATTGTTGAAATGCGTTTTCAACATAATATTTCTTCTCTTCCTCCCTTTTATAAACGAGAAATTAGTTTTATAAGAATAAGCTCAGAAAACCTCAAATCTTCAAGGAATTGCTCAGATGATTGCAGTAAATTTTGGGGCGATATTGCAGATATTTTAAATTCTAATTTCGATTTCAGTCGGATGAGTTATTTACCCAGGCAAACGCAGAATCAACCTTACATAATTCACAGAGTGATCTCATGTTATCCCTCACACTAATAGAACCGGATATAAAAATTTTATATTTGGCACTCGTGGGATTCACCGGATACGTGTAACTTCTTTGCAGTAAAAACTCAACTTATAATATGTATAGTAATGTGCCCTATAGTAGTGCTTTTAACATTCTTAGCAATCATCATACATTTTTATGGGTTTATTAGAGGTATATAAAGCGTAAAATTTACAGTGAAAATTTTCTGAAATCAAATTATGGTAAGTCAAGTATATTCTAAAATATTTAGGTACTTATAGTTTTATTTACTTAAAATATTTAATTTATTTTTTTGTATATTTTATAGAAGATCTGACAAATTAAAATTATTTATACAAAAGTTTTCACAAATTTTTAATTCACTCTTTCAGATTTTGCGCCCCCCATGATTCTTGCTCCTGGAGCAGTTCGCTCCAACTGCTCCACGGTAGCTACGCCCCTGGTCTACACTGTATTTCTTAAGGTATCCGACTACGTTTAAAACATCGATTTTGACGAAAATACGAAATTGTTTTTATTCCTTGTTTTTTAAGATTGTAAATTTATGTTTCTAAATCTGCTTTTATTTTTTAATACGATCATTAGAAATGAAATGAGAGCGATTTAAAGGTCAGCAGCAGCTATGAATTTCAATACAAGTTGAAAATTTAATCGTGTTTTCTGAAGAACTTATTTTTCATCAAAAATGGAAACGACTCTTGCGAGAACTCAAAATCTAACCATGATATATCTATGAAATTTTCATGTATGTTTTTCATAATACTAAGAACGCAATGGCCTACAGATTTGGCTCTAGGTATATTATTGGTTGATTTATAGCTACATTTATAAAAATCTCATGGAAAATTACTAAAATTTTACATGTAATTGCATATAATGACCTGTATGTTTTTTAGATTTTGAGATATCGATTAGCTTGTAGGTCAGTACACTTAGAAGGTATTTACGTATATATAACAAAAAAAAAATGTGATATGCATAATTTATTTTGTTAGTGCTAGAGCCGTTTTTAAAAACTTTGCTAAATTTTGACCCAATTTCCTCAATTTGCAAAAATTTGCATAGTTAATGTCTATTTTATCATCATTTTCGAGTTTTGGTGTATATTCCTTCGAAAAATAAGATATAAATTTTTGCAAGTACAATTTTTTTTTTAAAGTTCGAACGTAGTCGGATACCTTAAAGACGAACCAACGATCAATAATAATCTGCGAAAATTTATTCTAAGGCCTCGAATATTGTACTTCAAAGAGAATAGACCCAAAGCACATAATTATGTTTTTCCTTGAAGTTCAAAATGCATTGTTGGGTGTTTCTGACCAAAATTAAAGGATCTTGAAATCGCTGCCTACAAATGCTACCGTTTTTACCCGGCCCATTGCAAAGAGATGCATATTGTCTTCGTTATTGTAAAGACTCAGCCTTTGAAGGCAGTTGAATCGAAAGAATTCGTAGTAACGCGTGGCAAGAGTATCCTGTTTTAAAACGTCATTTATTATTTTTTTCGCCTTGAAGATTAAATAAATTGACAGTTTTACAACGGAAAACATTTGGTTAACAGACACAACGCAGATGTGGGTTCCTTTTTATTAATCATCTGAATAGTTCCCGTTCAGATTCAAAATAATTTTCATGCATAAAAACACTATGTTATACGATTCTGTGAAACATTTAAGGATAATACTTTCTCAGGAAAATTTTAGAAATAATTAAATCTAAATTGTTGGCTTGTAAACTTAGAAAAAATACAACATTTTCGTACAAGAAGAAAACCTCCCGAATAGGGTAGGTGGGGGCAAAGGTTCGCACGTACATTTGAAAATGACCGGGAAGAGTTTTGGGAAGAATAGGGTAGGCAGTGCATTCGTATACTTCCAGGTCAGTTGCCTCGTGAAAGATGTTGGAGTTACGACCTCCTCTTGTAGAGAAAATGAATTAAGCTTATTTTCGTCATTTTTAATGTAATTTTTTTGCAACATTTGAGTAATTTTGAGCATAACTCAAACTTACGAGCTGTTTTATGCCTATTTTCGCATGTTAGGGTGGTAAATAACCTTTCAAATGCCTTAAGTTTTGGATGAACTCAAATAACCCCGTATAATCTTTAATAGACACAAAGTAGCTGCAGAGAGTTCAGTTTTACTTTTCAAGAGTTTTTTAATCATAGAAACTTCTTACAACAGGGAAGATTTTTTTTTTTCATATATATATATATATATATATATATATATATATATAATATATATATATATAATATATATAATATATATATATATATATATATATATATATATATATATATATATATATATATATATGTGTGGTGTGTGTGTGTGTGGTGTGTGTGCCCTGATTATGAGAGTGGTCTAAGTCATTGTACCGGTGATTACAGAAGTGGTGTAAGAAGTGTTGTTTCAATGAATACCATCTGTTATGATTATACTTCTACTATTCTCAATCTAAAAATTCTTTAATTTTCTGTTATTTACTAAGGGGAAAAATGGTGTTTTGTACGCTTTAAGGGTGCTGAATGATGAATTGATATGTTCTTCAGTGCAAGGAACACGAGATCAACTGTCTGGGTCGATTTTAGGAGGATTATGATAAGACTAAGCTCAATTCTATATATCGAAATTTCTATATATCGAAATTTTTTCAAGCTATTTGCTACTTCGATATATGGAGGTTCGACTGTACATACACTGCTGGCCACCCAAATTGCAACACCAAGAAAGACAAGAGATATCACAACAAAATTTATTTTGTAGATAACATGTTGACCAAGTATCAAATGATTAATTTTATAGACTTCTGTGAAGTGTGGTTCCTGCCAAAATCAGTAGCCAGAGTAGCCGCCATTGTTGGAGATCACCGCTGCCACACGCCTCGGCATTGATTCAAAGAGACTTTGGATGAGTTCTTGGGGTACAGCAGGACCAAGCAGCTTCCACACGTTGCCAAAGTTGATTTACTGTGGTAGCTGGGGATGGAATCTGGGTCAATCGTAGAGCAACCATGGACCACATGTTTTCTATCGGGCGAAAGATCCGGAGAGCGAGGCGGCCAGGGAAGCAATTCAATTTGGCGATTGACGAAGAACCGTTGGACAATGCGTGCCACGTGTGGTCGCGCATTATCCTGTTGAAATATGGCTGTGGGCAAGCCCTGAAGGTAAGGAAGGACAACTGGCTCCAACACCTAAAGTACCGGCAATGCGTACTAGAGGTGTGCGAGAGTGATATCCAATACCGCCCCATACCATAACACCCGGTGCAAGACAAGTGTGGCGGTGCATAACGCAGCTGTTCAGCATCCTCTCTTCACGGTGTCTCCAGACTCGAATGCGACCATCGTGGTGTTGCAGACAGAAGCGTGACTCGTCAGTAAAGACAATTTCATTCCATTCTGCCGTCCACATCCTTCTGTCATCGCACCATTGGCGGCGGAGACGTCAGTGGTTCTGCGTCAAGGGTAGACAAAGCAATGGACGTCTTGCAGACAGACCACTCTGCTGTAAACGGCGTCGAATGGTACGCGCAGACACTGGATGATGCGTTACAGACTGCATGTGCTGTGCTATGGTTCGTGATGTGACTGAGCGATCCGTCACTGCCATGCGCACAATTTGCCTGTCATCACGTGAAGTGGTGCGCTGAGGTGGATGCGATCGAACACGCCGGTCCGTCGTACCCTCCTGCATCCAAGGATCACATATCCGCATTACAGTTGTTTGGTTTCGTCCAACACGACTACCGATTTCCCTGAAAGATAATCCACAATCTCGGTAGGCCACTATCCTTCCTCTGTCGAACTCGGATACTTGATCAAAAGATGATCGCTGTTTTCGACGAGGCATAATTGATCGTTTTTTTGAAGAAACCACAAGAAAAACACAATTGCCGAACTTGAAATCGTCGAAATCTCCAAGCCTTAAACAGCGCTTTGAAGTGGCGCCACATGCGTGCGTGATGTGCGTCTGCGCTGAAATTCTAATCATTTGCATATCACCTCCGCTAATGCATGTTGTAAATTTCATGTTATTTGCATGTTTCCTTCAGGGTGTTGCATTTACAGTGGCCAGCAGTGTAATTAAGGGTCCATGACCTATTGTAAAAGTATTCAATTTGTAAAAATACATTAAAAATTACCCCAGAAGTTGTGTAATAACGTTAACAATCCAATAATTTATATTTTCTTATATCACTATTTTGAACACCAATTGGGGGTAGGGGAAAGAGAGAGATCAACCTTAATTAAATGAAGTGTGGAAGGGTGTGTGCGTGTGAATTGCATATATTTCGGTTGTTAGTACGTATACATCTAGAGCTCAGGTTAACTCCATCATTTTTATTATCCTGGGCTACGCCAGGTAATTCTTTGTTTGTGAAGCCGGCGATTTTCACAGGGTTTGCGGGGGAAACCCTCACACTCCCGAAGGGCCAGAATCCAGTGGGATATCAAAATTGAAAGAAACTTTTTACTGCTTACATCAGCATGGGGGGGGGGTATTATAATATGCTGATGGGATGCTGACCAGTGGAGAGGGGTATCGATTGGCATAAAATACCAAATACATATCATACAAGTAAGCTTATTAAGGGTACACCCGTGCCAAGCCGGGTATATAAAGCTAGTATATACATATACGAGAAAATATTAAGTGCACTTAATTGTTCGAAATAGACAACGTGAAGTAAAAAATTATAATTTTCTTTTCTTGGTAGTTATTTTTTCAGACATTTTAATAAATTCGCTTGCTTCTTTGCAGGCTGGTTGCCATACAAGCTATACTCCGGGTTTTAAAATTATTCTTACATTAAAGAAACTATAATACTATAACTGTATCAAAATCTATTTATCTATACGTATAAACGTATATATACAGAGAATTATCTGCATTACTGAAAATAGTGTTAACATGTGCAAGTTATTATGAAAATTTATATAAAATAATGTTTTACTTTTTTTTTATCAGTTTGGGTTTTAAGACATTTCAATAAGTTTTGTACCTTGTCGGAAAATTTGCCACACATAGTTATACAGCGGATTAAAAATATTTTTTTAACTATAAATTTTTTTGCATTAGTTTTATAAGTGTTGATCTATATGTATAAATGCATCTATCTATAAACGGATTTGTATGTATAAAGTGCATAGATGTATGAGAAAATAACTCGTCATAAATTAGAACAAAAATGTGGGTCTGATTCCCCATGCAAATTGGCAGAAAACGACGAGAGAAAAATTGGTAAATTTTTGCCCGAGCAAGCAGTTTAAACCTTTGTTTTTTAAAAGTCGTTTGTAGAAGCTTTACTTACTAGTTTAAAAATTAGCCTCATTTCAGTTACAAGAACGGAATTTCCAGAAAGTACGTTCACCAGTTTATATCTCCTAAATTAAAACTTTATGACATGATTTTGGCGTACTGGCGACGTTTCGCAGAGCCAAAGGACAACCCTATATCCATCGAGTGTTACAACAAGGGATAACACTAGCCAACGAGACTACAGTCAATCAGACTACGGCCAGCCAATGAGACTACAGCAAGACACTGATATATTTCACCCTCACATATTGGTGCAATGAATTGCATGTTCAGTTAGTTGACTGATTTTCCTTTGCAGTACTTACTTCTTGGAATTATTTCACGTTCAAGTGACAAAGATGAACCCGTTGTTGAAGGATCTTTGTTGGCCAAATTTTGGTGAAAAGTTTAAGGATGAATAACCTGTATTCTCTTTTTCAGGACCTGGGTCTCATTCCGAAGAAAGACGGTGATGCACCTAATTGTCCCAAAATGCATGAGTCCTATCGACAGCAAGAAAGTGTTCTAATTACAAAATAGCTGGAAGTGGAGTTGCAAAACTCGAAATTTAGAGAAAAAAAGAGTGCACCGGCAGCATTAATCCCTCTTCAAATACATTCTTCGAGCGTGTCAGGATTTCATTGTAGATGTTATGTTCATCATATGGGGTTTGTTAGAGGGATGTCAGGTAACCCAATTACAAAAATGGCTTACTTTGTTCAGGGAAAGGTAGGAAAGAAGAGCCTATACATGTTGAAACTATTTGTAAATTTTTTTCCTTTTTGTAGAGAAATAGCAGAAGTTTTTGCTTCTCACCATTCGACGCAGCTTGGAGGACCTCATAGAACTCTGGAATTTGATGAAACTTACTTAACAAGAAGAAAATACAACAGAGGGAGGAAAACGGCGCAAATGACGATGACTGTTTTTGGGATGTATTGCAGAGAGATAAAGAAGGACTATTTTTTTTAGAGTAAACGGGAAGAAGGAAAACAGATCTCTGGCCCTTGGTTAAAAAGCACTGCCACCCGGATACAGCGGTAATATGCACGGAATCAGCTAAACAATATAAAAATATACATCTTTTTAACAGGGCTGTCCACAAGACGACAAATCATCGTAAAGGGGAATTTGTCTGCAAGACGGATCCTACTAATACGATTAATTCTCTCGAAAACGAAAATAAGATTTTGAAAAAGACCATCCAATCAAGAAAATAAGAAAAGATAATAGACCAATATATGGCTGTGGATTACTATAGAAGACACTGATTAAAGGGATTAAAAAGAACAGGTGAGAAACTTTTTCAATTTTTCAGATATAAAGAAGTTTATCCAGGTTATGGAAAAAAAGAACTCGAGCTGAAGGAAATAGATCTCCCGACCCCGGAAAGTGAAGACATGGAGGATCTGATGCCGCCACCGACAAAGAGATTAAAAACAGAGACCCAAGACGATTCGGATAGTCTGGTACCTTTCATCGACGATGAGATCAATGATCCGATGTGGGACGTAAGTAATATTTAATTTTTCCTCAAGGGCCACAAGTAGTTGGAGCCCCCCCCAAAAAAAATAAATTAAAAATATAATAAAAAAACTATAAAAAAATTTCATCTCAGTTGAAAAAAAAATTAGAACATAACGTTTTAATTTTAGTACGTGTTTTTAGTAAGTTGCATCCACCTCACCAATTCTCTGTTGCAGTGGATGCAACTTATTATAAAAATTATGGAGCGACAAGAGAAGTGGGGTCCACGTCCCTCGCTCTGGATAGTACATTTTAGCTTATAATGCTAAGTACTAACTGACGACTTCTCATTAGTTAAGAAATTCATACGATTATTTTATGCAAACATTAAGATTCCAACGAATCAAAGTTTGTTAAGTTTGAGAAAAACATTTAAATTTAGGAAAATTTCTATCAAAGAAAATAATTCTAGCGGTGTTTAAATTACTTCAAATTTTGACTTCTCATAATTTTAAGAAATTGTTATTATTGTTTTATGCAAATATTAAGATTCCAAAGAATCAAAGTTTATGGAGCTCGCGAAAACGAAATGTAAGCTTTCTGTAAAAGGAAATAAATTCTAGCTATGTTTAAATTGTTCCAAATTTCTTAGGTTCTAAATTTAAGAAAGATATAAAAAAATACATTCTCAATTTTAAAAGTTCACGAAACGCGGAAACGCCATTTAAACTCCGAATTGGAAGTCCATTGAATGAGTGCCCCTTATTCCTATATTTATTCCCGAAATTTTACTTCTTTCTAAAGAAGAAAAAAATTATATAAAAAAAATTTAATTCTTCTAAAATTATTAAATTTTTTAAGACATTTTTAGTGTCTTCAGAAAATTGTTTAAAACATGGTTTGAAGTTATAATTCGTCTAAAAGAAACTGCTCGTTTATTTAGCATCATTTATAGTTAGACTACTTGTGTATCATGGAAAAGTATTACAAAATATTTTATATTTCAGCATATTTTATTTTATATTTCAAAATATTTTATATTCAATGCATCTTCCGGGTTTCCGGAATGGACACTATTATTACCGGATTCCGAAACGTAAAAAAATAACGCTGGTTTTAAAAATGCCTCACAGTAATGCAGAGTGTGATAGGATTTTTAGTTGCATAAAAAAAATATACTCATTTCAGGTCATCTATGTCAAGAGAACACTTAGAAAATTTGCTAATATGCAAATCGAACTCACAAGGACACTGTTATGAAGAACAATTTGACAATGAATTTTTAAAAGAGCAAAATCAGCTACAGTAAATGCTACAAAATTTCCAAGATTTTCTGCAATTTATTAAAAGAAACATTATAAAGAAATAGAAGTACTCAAATATAGACTGCTCGGGGTCCCTGCTAGTGTAAATATGATACATTAAAATGTATGATTACAAATTTCAAATATATAACTTTTGTTTAATATTATAATTTCAAGATGTGCTAAACAGTAAGGAAATATTTTGAACTATGTAATATTATTAAAGAGATCCTACAAACTATAAGTATACATTATAATTCGTTTATTATAATTTTTTACTATACTGTTTTGTGTTATGTCGTTACGTCGATTATTTTATGCACGGTGGAATATTGCAGGATTTTGCTCTTACTGAGGTTGGCAGGACTGCAGTTACATTTATATATATTGGACACTTGCCAAGATGTTTGAAAAAAAATATTATTGCTTTTGCTCAATTTATTTTAGAATTATGAGCTTTCGAAATGTGTCCAACTTTTTTCGATGACCCTGTACTTAAAAAAGGGATTCCCAACATTTTACTATAAATACTTGACTAATAAGGCACAGATTGCAGCAGTTGACGAAGTAAGAAAAAAAGTTTTAAAAAATTGAAACTGAAACATGAAGGTAAACCAAGAATACTAGAGCTAACAGTTAAATTATATCTCAGTATTCTTAGCTTACCTTCATCAGCGCATGCTCTAGCGGTTACGTCGCTCCGGACAAAAGGACA
The DNA here is from genome assembly GCA_907164885.2 of Dolomedes plantarius. Lineage (NCBI taxonomy): Eukaryota > Metazoa > Arthropoda > Arachnida > Araneae > Dolomedidae > Dolomedes > Dolomedes plantarius. The sequence goes on along the minus strand of OU015494.1, from coordinate 38,902,517 downwards.
AATTGCCGCCCCTTAAGAATATATATATATATATTATATATATATATATATATATATATATATATAAAAGGTACATATTTTTTATTTTCAATAAAAATCACATTTTATTTAAATAAAATTTTATTAAAACTTTATTTTAATAAAAGCATATATTTAGAAAGAAACATATAACATAACATAACATAACATAACATTGATAATCAAGCAGTACAAAACAGTAGAAATTGATAAATATCTGTACGTAGCCACAAATTGTCAACCATATAATTTTTTACATTTTTAAATGGTATTAAAAAGTATATTATTGCACAAACAATCACCATGCCATTATTTTGAAGATAAAACTAGGTAACACCAACTACGCTAAAATCACAAAAAATTCTTTTTTTTTTCTTACTTTCAGTTCTGTAAACTTTTTTATTACATCTTTTAAATTTACTTGATCAACATTTTCATGCTGAATTGCCAAAATGGCCAAACCATAAAGACGATTTGTCATTGACGTAGCGAGCATAACTGGTGCCCGGGCACGATATCTTTTTGGCACCCCACCCTTTCAGAAAAGCATATAGTAATATATATATTACTATATTATATTACTCGCACAGGGCCTCGGGCGCCCCTGTGCGAGTGGCGCCCGAGGCCTAATAAACCCCCTTACCCACCACTCGCTATGCCACTGGATTTTGTGTAGTAGTCGAATGTAAAATCTTTTTAATTAATTTTAACTTAGAGAAACTCCTTTCGCCATTTGCTACACTTATCGGTATCATTAGCAATGTTCTTAAGTAAGGTTTGGGGCAAAATTTAACTTTGTAGTAACTTTGTAAGTAGTAACTTTGTAGCTCAGTACATTGCTTAGGGTTTCTTTTTTGCCCAAAAGCGCAGATACTGCTGAAATTTCCTCTGCTAATTCTACCCCATTTATGTCAACAGAATCATGCAATAATGCTATTGTGTAATGAAACCGCTCTTTTATAATTAGAGGTAATAAGCAAGTCTATCCATGTTCAAACACAAGTTAAAGCTGCATCCTTTACAAATTCTTCGTTCATTTTTCAATAATACTGTAAATATATTTAGTTTTTAGACATAAACAATATAAATACGCTACGCACTGTAAATTTTTAGCGAACGAAAAAATCGATATGTGAAATTTTCTATTAATTGGGTATTCAACACATCAACATTTTTATCACACTTAGAGCCAAAATGGGACCCCGGACAAATGTCCGGGTTGCCCGCCCTAGAGCGGTTGCTGTCTTCATGTCAGTTTACTTACACACACACATACGTAAGTACGTACATATGTATGTATGTATACGTACGTACGTATGTATGTATGTACGTACGTATGTATGATATGAAGTTCGACCTTTTAGTTCTCTATACATTTTTAAACCTCTCGACTGATTTGCCTCGAATTTATAACTCCAGTAAAAGCTAAAATACAGGTTATTGGACAAATATATTGGACTTATGGAGATATTTCTTTACTCATGGACAATCATATGGTCTCTCTAGGTCAGGAAATGCGGAGAATCAATTTATTTGAAAACCTCAGAAAAACGAAAAATGTGGTATACCATGAAGTTTTAAAATAAATTATACCTACCTAATATCTACTTAAGATAGATAATTGTTCAACCCGGATAAAGTCGGGACGAGCCGCTAGTGTATATATATATATGGGGTGTACTGGAACTGAGGAATGACGCCTTCATACACACTCATAGGGTTTATTTTATCACAAGACACTTAAACATATATAATGAAATTAGGTTTCTTAGCTCCTACTCGAACAAAGCGATCTCTCCTTCGCGAGAGCGTACTTCCAACTCCCGTATTTCGTCTTCAAACAGGAAGTGGTGGGAGGGCCCTCTAGCGGCTAAAAGTAACTCGCTCCCACATATATATATATTACATCAATTGTATACATTTATCGTCGCATTTATTAAAATATATATATTTATTTTTTTTGGCTTTAATTGCATACATTGACCGTTGTATTTAATTTGAATGTACTCCGTAGCGAAGCGCAGGTTTTCAGCTAGTAAGAAATATAAATACACCCTATTTTCTTTACGAACTCTCTAATTAACATTAATACTATAAATGAACAAAAATCTTTGCACTGCAGCGTCACGTAATTTATCAATTTTACGAAACTCTATTTAACTGGTGACTCACAATTAAACTGTTACAATTAACCAGTTGTCTTTTCAATAACGTAGAGGTAAGGACACGGTTTAATTCTTAACCCATAATTACGCTGTAAAGTAACTCTGAAAAACACATGGAATTTAAAGTGGTTTTCTTTTGTAATTTATTTCGATTCTTGTATGTTTTCTTGTACGTCTCAAGCATAAAAGCCGCATAGTTTTTGAAATTTTTGAACAATATAGTTTATGGGCATTTTAATATTCCTTATTCGCTTACTATGAAATTTAAATTAAGATTTTTTCTGGAGGTTTTAAAAAAAATGTCTTTATGATATCCAATATTGAAGCAAATTAAATTCATGTAGCCTCATGGAGCTCTAACTCTAAAGATATATCATAATTTTAACCAGAAATTAGCCAGAACTGACGAAAATATTCCAAGAGCATCGGTAGAAACGTGATGTTTATGCTTTACTCATTACTTTAAAATTAGTCTGATTTCAGTTACAAGAACGGAATTTCCAGAAAGTACGTTTATCAGTTTAGATCTCTCTAATCAAACCTTTATGACTACTAACGATTTTGGCATAATGGCGACTTTTCGCAGAGCCAAAGGACAACCTATGTCCATTGAATCTTACAACCAATGACACTACAGCAATATCGTACAGACAGCCAATGAGACTACAGCGAGACACTGATACTCCAACCTCACAGAATCATGTAAATGAATGGAATATTCAGTTGACAAAATGTCCCTCGCTATGGATGGTACATTTTAGCTTATAATGCTAAGTACTAACTGATGACTTCTCTTTAGTTAGGAAATTTATATGATTATTAATGCAAACATTAAGATTCCAACGAATCAGTTCGAGAAGTTCGATTAAAAAAATTTAAACCTAGGAAAATTTCTATCAAAGAAAATAAATTCTAGCTATGTTTAAATTATTCCAAATTTCTTAAGTTCTAAATTTTCGAAAGATGTTATAAAAAAATAAAAGTTCTCGTTTTTAAAAGTCAAGTGAACGAAACGCCATTTAAACACCAAATAAAGAAAAAAAATTCTAGCTATGTTTAAATTATTCCAAATTTAAGTTCTAAATTTTCGAAAGATATTATAAACTAAATAAATAAAAGTTCTCGTTTTTAAAAGTCAAGTGCACGAAACGCCGAATAAAGAAAGTAAATTCTAGCTATGTTTAAATTATTCCAAATTTCTCAAGTTCTAAATTTAAGAAAGGTATAAAAAAAATACGTTCTCGATTTTAAAAGTTCACGAAACGCCATTTAAACTCCGAATTGGAAGTCCATTGGATGACGGCATGAAATACGGGGCGAAATTATTTGTAAACTCGGTAAGCTTAGCGAAAAAATGCGCGAGGCGTGCGTGCGGTCGTGACGTAAGCAGGTAAGGATATTTTCGGTCGTCTAAGTCAGGGGTTCTCAAACTTTCAGGCTCTGTGCCCAACTTTGATGTGAGGTCATGCCTCCCCCCCCCCCCCCACCACCACCACATGTGGTCAATACAAGTAGTACAATCGGAATTTGAAACTGAAGCTGGTTATTAAATGAAAATAGAATAGATAATTTCATACACAAAATTTAATATTACTACTCATATCTTAATTTGGAACATATTGTTATTAGAACGTACGAAATCAAAGAATTAAATACAGATCAAATATATTTGAGGTAATCAAGGATATAGGTGAGGTTGGCATGCAATACCAGTCACTTTCACAACATTAATGAGAGGGCTGGCACTGTTTGTCCTTGCCAAGTTTTTGAATATTAGGTTGTAACTGTTACAAGGCACACCTCAGGTCATTTTCAACGTCCAGCTTTGCTCGATATTTTGACTTTATGTATGCTAATGCTGAAAATCCAGATTCACAGAGATATGTGTATGAACACTGCACTAACAACCTCAAAGCTTCCAAAGTAACTTCTGAGTAAACAGGAAAAAGCGTAACCAAAAATTTTAAACATCAATGTTTTCGAATTTCACGTTTCTTTGAGAATCACATTTTAGGTCGATTGCCTGATCCCTTATGATCGGGAAGTTATCCACGTCGAAAAAGGATCTCTTGTCAACTTTAAACTCCCAGTTCTCTGAACTAATATCTGGAAAATAGTCTGCAATTTCATTTTGCAATGCTACCAAATGCCCTGATATAAGGTCCTTCAATTCATTTATCTGTTGCAATGGGAGATTTTTTTTTCATCAAGGCGGTCGTTCAATCTTGGAAAGGATGAAAAGTTTGGCTCTGAACTCTGAAGACGGCGTTGCCAAAGAGTTATCTTTTCTGCGAAACCCTTAACTGCACCATAAGTCTTCGGAATGTTTTTTCTGACTTTGTAGCTACGACAATTATCCTGTGTGACAGTTATTGTGTTCGTGTTCGTATGTCAAATATACGTAACGGTTACATTGCGACCGCAAAATTGAGTTCAGTAAACTACAGTTAGTTTTACTTTTTAATTTTTTTTAAAACTCACGCCTCCCTTGAAATTCTTCTACGCCTCCCAGGGGGGCGCGTCCCCCAGGTTGAGAACCGCTGGTCTAAGTGTTGGCTAAGTTTTTGGTGTCAAGACTTAGGCTCGGTGCACACGAGCGATGCGGCGCCGGTGCGGCAACCGCAGTTGCGATTAGAAGGTACATAGAGTTGAACTAACCGATTCACACGGACTTTGTGCCGCTGCGAGCTCGCAACGACCGGATTTTTCACCCAGTGTACTGCTTCATCGCATGAACGACAACGGCTTAGCAGTACCTTCATTTGAACTGCGCAATTCACATGGACGACATTTTGCCGCAAAACAAAATGGCTGAAACTGTAGACACAGAACTTTTAATAGAGGAAGTTAAAAAGTTTAGTGAATTGTGGGATATTAAATGTGAAAAGTACAATATATTTACAATATATTAAATATTTAAATTGTACACAAATTAATTACACAAATTAAATACACAATTTAATATATTTACAATATATTAAATTGTGTACAATATATTTGCATTATTCTAATTTTTTTAACCATGTTATGAAGTATTATAATATTTTGAATTTTTTTTCACTTGCTGTTTTAAATATATTTTCTATTTCATTGTAATATGTTCATATTTTTATAATCTACAAATATGCAGATTTGTATTATGATAATTTATATTTGATATCATTGATTATTTATTTGATAAATTAGATTTGCAATTCCCTTGACCATATTTTCTTTCATTATTCTAATTTTTTGAATCGGAACTGTAGTCTGAAAACAGACTGAATCCTACCTTTGGAAAATTCAGTACAGATGTGACTTTTTGTTAAAGGAATCTAGCAGACCGTTAAATACATAATGGTGGGCCACTTCTCTAAGTGGAAAAAGGGTCAATTTTTAGGAAAAGACCACAAAGAGACAATTTAAGGCCCGGGGTGTCAGGCTGACAAAATGGAACGTATGTCTGGAGGTGCCAGGTGACATTTATTTAACGGATCACGACAATCAGGTTTACAATATTTCAGATAAATTTACATTAGTCATATTTCAGTCTCGTATTAATTTTTGATGTTTTCTCAAATGTAATTAGACAAAACAGCAGAGCATAGCTATATAACTTAATTAAAAATTAAACACAAATCTAAACAATATGCTAGAAAGTAAAAATTAAACATATTTTTTGATTTATTAAACTTTTATTAATTTCCATTTATTAAATTTTTAAATATTTATTGTTATTTTTAAATATGGCATTTTCCATTCGCATTTATTGTTAAATGCAGTCATTTTGCCATGGCAGTTTTCCGACATCACTAATGAAATAGTCCGCCATGTATTTCTGATCTGATTTAAATTGATCCCTCCTTGATTTTGATGGGATCCTTGATTTTGGCCGCTGTCATAAAATCCTTCGATACATAATGTATCTTCAAATTTATATCAATCTCTTTTGAGAACATAATTATGAAGGGCACAACACATTTTGTTGATGCTTATAGCAAAATCAGGTTTCACGTTTTCGCCGCCATTTGTTGCTCAAAATTCCAAACGAAAATTCGACATATCTTCGAGCTTGAGATAGTCGGTAGTTAAATATTTTTTCTTTTTTTTTAGGGGGGGGGGCAAAAATTTACCGCTGTACGGTCTCAAAACATTTCTTGACAAGGAAAATGCTTCATCTCCAACAAACACGTAGGGCAGGACTGGGTGATCCATCCCAGGCAGGGGTTTATCTGTTAGTATTTTCACGCCTCCGCTTTCTAATTTTTTATTGAAAGAGCTATTTTGGAAAATTAAACTATCCGAATCTTTGCCATAGGAGCCAATATCTACATACAAAAAGTTATATTGTGAATCAGCAATTGCTAATACACCACAGAAAAATAATGTTTGTAGTTGAAGTGTTGTGATGATAATTAATAGTTTTGGAAGTGATTAAAGTTAATATTAATATCGGGTATTTAGATAATTAAATTAGTAAAGAAAGTAAATTTTAGTAACGATTGTGCTTTGTTTAATCAATTTATTAAGCCTCTGCTAATATATGTAAGGGTTATACTTGTGGTGATCAGATATTAATTGATTTGATTAATGTCATCGCATTTGGAGAAGGTGCGCAAGTTTCTCTAAATGTTTTGACATTGAGAAGAATTAAGTTTGAAATAGATCATCACAGGTTATACCTTATTGTTAATATTGATAAATTAATAAGCCTTATTTTGAAATAATTGTGAGGTGTCTGGTACGCTGGTATATTGTTTTTATTAGTTTTTTTGGTGGCTGTATGTATTCAACATAGTTAATTATTAATTTTAGAGTGTTTTATTTTTGTTTTTTCAATTAATAGTAAATTTTGTATTATGAACCCAAACCCTTGTGTAAGCTGGGCTGGTAGGCAATGTAACGAGATCTCCTCCATTTTCACAGTATTTTCACAGCACATACCCAGGACTACACCGGATAAAGGGATTAACAGAAGTATCCATTTCAAGAAACAACCCCTTTTTTGCAGCTGGCCAAGAGATAAGCGAAACCACCGTTTTGATGAGGGGTAGGCGCATGGATACGCCTGAGATCGCCAAACGCCGAGTTAGTTCCAGAGTTTAAAATAGAAGAAATAAATCCTGAATTGATGCAAAATCAAAGTTGAAAATAAAATACTATACTACCTATCAAATTATAATTCAAGCCCCTCAAATTCTGTTGGTCCGAATTTCCCTGTTAAAATCAAGGAGCGAGGACGCACTCATTTTCACCCACGAGTAGCCATACAAAGGGGTGAGAAGGTCGTCCAATGGAGATTTGGAGACAGAGAGGGGGAGGCGAGCAAGAGGCTGGGAGCTGACCCGCAACCCACGATGGAGAGAGTGTCTTGATTTTTGGCGGCCCGCACGCGATAGAAATGGCGCTAGTCTGGGGTTCCACTCATAATTTTATAAATAATAGTTTTTTTTTTGTGCTGCAGCATTTTAATTGGTATATGATTTAATTTCCTTTTTTTGTTTACTGAATTTTTCTATAGTTTTTTCCCATCACTTTTTCATTTAGAAGTTTTTTTTTTTGATTCGCCAGCCACTTCACTTATTTACATTGTTTTATTGATAATTATTTGTATTATGGAGAGTAGAACTCATTTAAACGAAAATGTATTTATTCAATTGAATTTGGTTGTCGGAATAATGTTGAGAGGATCTGGAGTTAATGAGTTTGTTTGTTGTAATGTCAGGGAAATTCTTAAATAAATTGTTAATTTTAGATTGTAAAGTGGTGTCATGTCGGTCCTTGCCTTTTTAGTAAATTTTCTGATTTTCAGCTTTAGGTTTTATTTTTATTTCAGCAGAATTGAAGCTTTTTCTTTTAGGTGAAATAATTTTATTTTCTAGGTGCTCTCCAAGGTTAAGTAATTTTATTAGATTTAATTTCATTTTTCTTTTGGCTCATTATTCACCACAGTGAAGCATTCAGTTCGAACCAGTGTTAATTATAATTATTAATTGTTTATGGGTTATTGCATTTAAAAATAACACAACGCAACTTTACCATCTATCGTAAAATCTTAAAATGTACTAACCACTAACGGCCAAATGGCAACTCTTGAAGTAAATTGATTTTAAGGATTGTAAAGTAATTCTAACTTTAATTAATAAGTTAATATAATATATAAAGTTTTAAATAAACCTCTACACACAAACATCAACGCCACAGAAGTATAATGAACCACTTCTTCAAAAGAGTGTTTGCTCATTCGGAAGTAATTAAAAAACTTTGCTTCGTCATGACACAAGTCTTCATCTAATAAGGAAAATGTCCCAAATAACAACCTCGAACTCACCAGTGGGTGGACCCAATAATTTCTTTTTCTGTATTTTAAATACTTATAAACAAAGTAAGAAACACACAACTCTTTTTCTTGAGTACGCTTCCACTCCTCGTGTCCTCAATGTTACAGCTCGCGTTCTCTAATTGTTCGCGCGTGTACACCACCTGTCTGTCAAGTGAATTTCACAGAACAGCCAAAAACCGCAACGGGATCGCCTCTCGTGTGAATTGAAGCCTGCGGCACCGATGCGAATTCACACCGGCACCGGATCGCTCGTGTGCACCGAGCCTTAGACGGCACGAAATGTATGTACGCCACAGTGTTGGCGTCACTTTGGAGTGCAAAACGCGTCAAAGTGACGCCAACACTTTGGCGACAGTTCGCTACCAATATAGCTATCGAGATGAATGCCGAAAAATTTGTTTTGAATTTTAGATGTTAAATTATACAAGCAGAGAAATGGATTTTAGAGTTAAGTGGTTGATATGACAACACTTCTAGAAATATTTTATAATGTAAACTGTCCTTGTTTTTGTAACGAACTCACTAGCGATCAAAGAAAGGAAGATCCTGTGTATATTAGTGCATTACAGTTAAAATTGTTAATCTTTAACTCAATTAATGGAAGTACAGGATTCTTAGTTGACACATTAAATTAAGATGCAAGGTATTATCATAAGAAGCTTCACTAAACTCAGTCTGTGTATTAGCATGACTCTGCATTCTAATACACAGTTGGTTTTGAGTAGCAACAGTTTTAGCTATTTTAGGTTCACTCTGAGGATTTACATTATAAGTGAAGGAGTCATAACTGATGGATGAGGCAATAGTTGAGAACTGACACCATCAGGTACATCAGCTCTCAATGAAAGTTTAAAGAATTACTACGATAGGAAGCGCATTAGGACTATGGTCAGAATTATAATTACTGATTATGACTTCTATATGAATTAGGTCTGCCATTATTATTTACATTTTTCTTCGAGGGTAATTATTAGCTCATTTTGCAAGGCAGGCTTTAGTTTAAAAACAATTCTTTGCAGTATGCCCTGCTTTCCTCGCAGAATTGTCATACCATTCTATGCTTAGGCTTGAACTTACTATTAGAGTTTTTGTGACGTAACCTGTTATTATAATTATAGCTTACATTATCATTTTTTACATAATTACATTTTATGGGCTTACATAGAAATCATCTGAGAGTCATTTTTGTACATTGGGAACTCGCTTCCCTGGTCTAAACCCTGAAGTTTCTGTTCCAAAGCTGACACCTGTTGTTTTAACAAATAGACTTCAGCATTACTATCCATTGATTCAGAATTTGAAGCACCTGTTACATGAGAGTCAATTGACTGAAGTGTTTGAGCTCGCTTTACAGCAATAGAAAATTCTTTTACATCCTCTTTTAAAAGCTGGCTTTTAATTGAAGGGGGTAAAACAGCCATAAATTGGACAAATTTTATTGAGTCGATAGTAGTCTATCCTTGATTTGTGGATAGAGTTAGTTATGTGTTGCGACAGTCTATATGCAAAGTTCTTAATAGATTCAGCAGGTAACAAACTTAACGTCACACATGTATACTTAGTGTTGTTCCTCCTCATTAAGAAAAAAAAATCGCTGAGTGCATTAAGCACTAAGTTTGGGTAATCAGACTGCAATAGTTCTTGGGATGAACTCACAAACTTTAATGCAGCACCGATCAGTTTAGATTTTATAAATGCAGCGGTGTGCGTTGCAGACCATTTATTCAAGTCAGAGACTTGCGTTACCTGATGCTTAAACAATTTAAATGTTTCATGGTCACCATCCCATGAAGCAATAATTAATTTGAAAAGGAGGCGAACCAGACAGCATACTACTATTTGTTCTAGGCATAACGGTTACAACAAGTTATCTCTAACACAGGCGAGAAAAAAAAAAAAAAATAGCAACGAAATAGTGAAACGAAACGGTAGGTTTAGCTTTCTTCAAGCAAAATTTTAACTAAAATACTCATAATAGGACAAATAAAAAATAATACGTGACACATGCATATACTTATGAAAAAAATACGACACATACTAGTAAAAAGCAAAATAAATTCAAAATGCATACATAATTTCACACAATAAAATAAATATGAATTGACTAAATAAGTAAAATGACTCACAGATACTAAGACACTGGTTGAGCGTGTTAAAAATTTTTTAAATATATTTCCAATAAGGTATACATAAAAATTTACATAAGAAATTTACAAACATACTATTCTTGAGTCAGAGAACCACAACCAAAAATAAATTAGTATTCGCAATTAACTCAGAGCTGGTAAACGGTTTCAACTGGTACGGATTAATAAGGTATTGTTACGGATTGTTTAGGCTACCAACTGTATGGAATTGAATATTAATGTTGCGAATCAAAACTTTGTTATGGGGAAAAACAAGGAAGTGAGAAATAATAATTAAGTTGAGCCATTACTAAACATTTAGAAAACTAGTGGTGGACATAATTAAGCATGTACATAAAATTTATGGTAGATGCAATAGGATTACGAAATGACTTTAAGATGAGCAAGGGATACTACACGTTGAGAATATGACCACGTGAAGCCTGCAGCCATGTGCCAAAAACAGAACAAGCAAACGTGCATAAAAAATAAATCGCACAAATAGACAATCGTATAGTGGTAATACTTAATTTTAAGCGTTGGTAAACAAAATAGGTGATACTACAACCTGAAATAAAGATACATATCCTGACACATACTTAACACAAAGAAGTTAACACTAAGGGAAGTTCCGACTCAAATGAATAGTATAAAAAAAGGTTTATTAGGTTAGGATATTGAAAAAAATCAGAAAATGGTATGTCACAGAAATAACACAAAAAACGAACTCACATTACACTACATTTTAGCAGTCAATCCGTTTCCAATATGGGAAGTGCTGACCACGCCAAAAGCCAGCAAAAGGGCCGGCAACTTCACGTCTGTGAAGTTGGCCCCCCGACATTGAGATATCCAAATTTTAAAAACGGCATTCGTTTTGAGCGTCGTTTGAGCGTGTTTGAGCGGCAAAAAATTTTCGTTTGAGCGCCATTTTTAAAAGAGTTATGAGCATTTTATTTTTTGGCGGGAAAAACACCTAGCCCCCCCTCCGACATTGAGATATTCAAATTTGAAAACGGTATTCGTTTGAGCGTCGTTTGAGCGTGTTTGAGCGGCAAAAATTTTCGTCTGAGCGCCATTTATAAAAGAGTTATGAGCATTTCATTTTTTGGCGGGAAAACACCTAGCCCCCCCCCCCCCCCCCGACATTGAGATATTTAAATTTTGAAAACGGCATTCGTTTGAGCGTCGTTTGAGCGTGTTTGAGCGCCATTTTTAAAAGAGTGTTATGAGCATTTTATTTTTTTGGCGGGAAAAAACACCTAGCCCCCCCCCCCCCCCGAAATTAAGATATTCAAATTTTAAAAACGGCATTCGTTTGAACGTCGTTTGAGCGTGTTTGAGCGCCACAAATTTTCGTTTTAGCGTCATTTTTAAAAGAGTTATGAGCATTTCATTTTTTAGCGGGAAAAACACCTAGCCCTCCCCTCCCCCCGACATTGAGATATTCAGAGAACGGGAAAAAACAGAGCGGCATGAAATTTCGTGTCGGGGAAATGGCGAAAAAAAGGGGTGGGGGAAGGAATTTGGTGTTGGCGAAACGGAAGGGACACCTCCAAATATGGCGGGTCCCATGGATAAGACATTGAAAGAGGCGCCAAAATGACGCAGAGTAAAAATACGAAATTATCAACAAATAACGATAAAATATAATAGTAACTAATAATAGCAAATAGTTTCAATCTAGTTGATATAGTTTAGGCCTCAGACAACAGTGTTTAATGCATTTATGAATTTTTCAATACATTCAAAAATCCATTGATTCGTTCTTAATATTTCTTATACTTTAAAAAAGATGAACTTGAAAGAAAGTTTTCGTATCTCTGTCCTGTATATATTACCTAACCTTTTTCTTTTTTCCTATATATATACCTAAAACTAAATACCCGTGCTTCACAACAGAATACATTACTACCACCAATCATGTAATCGGGTTCATTAATTTAAATTAACTTCAGTAGTAAAGTGTTGTCATTTCTTTTGAGGAGTTAACCCTATAATTTAATGACGATCCAACATTAAATAAGGGTTTTTAGATTTATATTTATTTCTTAATTTTGGGGGCCTTATGGCCCTTCTGGATTTTTTAGCTTTCTTAGTACCTAGTGCCTTAGATGAGCCAGTATGCAAAATTTCAGCTTCTTAGGTCTTATGGTTCCAGAGATACAGTGATCAGTCAGTCCGTGTTTAATTTTGAGGGTCCCTTTTCACATATTAAAAGTGTAGATTTTTTTAAAAATATTTCTTAAATGTTATTGTTAGGGAGAGCGGAAGTGCATCCACTATACAAATTTTCAACTTCCTAGAACTCATGGTTCGAGAGATACGGTGATCAGTGAGTATTTGGATTTTATATACAGGGTGTCCGGGCTAAAAGTTTTTTTATATAGAGAATGAAAAACGCTACCCAAGGACTTTTTAAATCTTCAAATTCCAATAAATACATCATGAAAAATATAGGAGCAGTAAAATTACGGCAAGAATTCTGTCAGCTGTAAATTACTTTCAACTACGTAATGCAATTGCTTGATGCACTTTCATAATTTGAACTTTTACAACTTTCTAACACTGTAACACAATTATTGTAAATATGGTAAAAGCAAAGATTATTTTAATGAGGAAGGATATGTCAAACTGTCTGCCAGACCATAAATGTAGTGCCAGTGACGTCTAGTTAACTCTACCTCTTCTAAACACTATATAAAAGCCGGTAAGTTTATCGCAATATTCTGTTGAATACATTTCTTTTCTTATATCGACTATTTTTATTTAGCAACTGATTGCACTCACATAGTTATCTTATACAATGTTTGACCAGAAATCTTATGGTATATTTTGGATTTTAAATTATATTTTTTCCTTCGATACATATAAATATCGAACTATTAGATTTATGAATCTAAACTATACAAATATCAAAATATTAACTTTATTTACAAGGCCCGACTTTGACCCAATGGGGCCCTGGGCAAAGCAGACTTTTGGGGCCCCCTCCAAGGACAGACCCAGAGGGAGGCCATGTGCCCTCCCCATCCAGGAGTAGATCTCCACATAAACATGTGGGACACTTTCTAACACTGAAAGTGTTAGAAAGTGTCCCACATGTTCAAGCCCAAGGCCCCCCCCCCCCCCCCATAAATTCGGACCGGAAATTCAAAAAATTTTCGACCAAAAAGCCAAACATTTGAAAAATAATAATAATAATAATAATGTGTTAATTAATTTACTTTTAATGTTAATAAATAAATTCAGGAAATTTTCTTTTGAAATGAATATAGTGGGTGCACTGTGCCCCACCCAGGATTTTTTTCTGTATCTGCCACGGCCCACCTTTACTGAATTAACCTAAAACCAAATTTTCAAAAATATGTACAACTTAATACTAAATTTGGGGCCCCTGGGCAAGTGCCCCACTTGCCCATGCGGAAATCTGGGCCTGTTTATTTACCTACACTGCTGGCCACTGTAAATGCAACACCCTGAAGGAAACATGCAAATAACATGAAATTTACAACATGCATTAGCGGAGGTGAGATATGCAAATGATTAGAATTTCAGCGCAGACGCACATCAGGCGCGCCTGTGGCGCTACTTCAAAGCGGTATTTAAGGCTTGGAGATTTCGACGATTTCACGTTCGGCAATTGTGTTTTTCTTGTGGTTTTTTTTAAAAAACGATCAGTTATGCCTCGTCGAAAACAGCGATCATCTTTTGATCAAGTATCCGAGTTCGACAGAGGAAGGATAGTGGCCTACCGAGATTGTGGATTATCTTTCAGGAAAATCGGTAGTCATGTTGGACGAAACCAAACAACTGTAATGCGGATATGTGATCGTTGGATGCAGGAGAGTACGACGGACCGGCGTGTTCGATCGCATCCACCTCAGCGCACCACTCACATGATGACAGGCAAATTGTGCGCATGGCAGTGACGGATCGCTCAGTCACATCACGAACCATAGCACAGCACATGCAGTCTGTAACGCATCATCCATTGTCTGCGCGTTCCATTCGACGCCGTTTAAAGCAGAGTGGTCTGTCCGCAAGACGTCCATTACTTTGTCTACCCTTGACGCAGAACCACAGACGTCTCCGCCGGCAATGGTGCGATGACAGAAGGATGTGGACGGCAGAATGGAATGAAATTGTCTTTACTGACGAGTCACGCTTCTGTCTGCAACACCACGATGGTCGCATTCGAGTCTGGAGACACCGTGAAGAGAGGATGCTGAACAGCTGCGTTATGCACCACCACACTGGTCCTGCACCGGGTATTATGGTATGGGGCGGTATTGGATATCACTCTCGCACACCTCTAGTACGCATTGCCGGTACTTTAAACAGCCAGCGCTACATCTCCGAGGTGTTGGAGCCAGTTGTCTTCCTTACCTTCAGGGCTTGCCCACAGCCATATTTCAACAGGATAATGCGCGACCACACGTGGCACGCATTGTCCAACGGTTCTTCGTCAATCGCCAGATTGAATTGCTTCCCTGGCCGCCTCGGCATTCCGGATCTTTCACCGATAGAAAACATGTGGTCCATGGTTGCTCTACGATTGACCCAGATTCCATCCCCAGCTGCACAGCAGATCAACTTTGGCAACGTGTGGAAGCTGCTTGGTCTGCTGTACCCCAAGAACTCATCCAAAGTCTCTTTGAATCAATGCCGAGGCGTGTGGCAGCGGTGATCTCCCACAATGACGGCTACTCTGGCTACTGATTTTGGCAGGAACCACACTTCACAGAAGTCTATAAATTTAATGATTTGATACTTGGTCAACATGTTATCTACAAAATAAATTTTGTTGTGATATCTCTTGTCTTTCTTGGTGTTGCAATTTGGGTGACCAGCAGTGTAAAATATATAAATATAAAAAATATTATAATTTAAGATAGAAGATGATTAATGTAAAATAAATTAGCCACTTTTGAACAAAAATGACTGACTATCAGCAGTGCTGAAATGCATCAATTTACAAAATTCCTCATAACCAATTCTGAATATATATATACATAAATAAATTGCTGAAAACACAAAAACAATAATCGTAACCATCTCTACGTTATAAACACATTATGAAAGTGCTATACGCACATAAATGATTATAAAAATAAAACTGTGATTGCTGTGACACTCAAAATATGTATGTACAAAAATTAAGTATAAAACTTGATGCACACTTGAATACTACAATAAAATATGACTGCATTAAGAATCCGAATTTCAGAATTATAATATACAATAAATAAAATGTTTTGTTTCTCGTATAGAACGGAGCAAAAGATTAACATTATAATAGAATTATTAAGAGTTTGCATAAGTTGCATATCATCAATTATCGTAAAAAATTAAATATGGTAATTACAGTGACGTAGCGAGCATAACTGGCGCCCAGGGCACATTACCTTTTTGGCGCCCTTCATGGTCTTGGGGAACAAAGGGTCCAATGGTCTTAGGTTGCATTTGGCGCCCCTCCACAAGTGGCGCCCGGGGCATGATAGACCACCTTGCCCCCCTCTCGCTACGCCACTGGTTAATTAAAATATTCCACATTGAAGTCAGGTAATTAAAAACAAAAGGTTCCAATAGTTAGTTGATCGTTAAAACGTTTCCAACTTTAAGATTATGTTGATAGCAAATATAGCTCAAACACGCTCAAACGAATGCCGTTCTCAAAATTTGAATATCTCTTATGCCCTAGGTACTAAGAAAGCTAAAAAATCCAGAAGGGTCATAAGGCCCCCAAAATTAAGAAATAAATATAAATCTAAAAACCCTTATTTAATGTTGGATCGTCATTAAATTATAGGGTTAACTCCTCAAAAGAAATGACAACACTTACTACTGAAGTTAATTTAAATTAATGGAACCCGATTACATGATTGGTGGTAGTAATGTATTCTGTTGTGAAGCACGGGTATTTAGTTTTAGGTATATATATAGGAAAAAAGAAAAAGGTTAGGTAAATATATACAGGACAGAGATACGAAAACTTTCTTTCAAGTTCATCTTTTTTAAAGTATAAGAAATATTAAGAACGAATCAATGGATTTTTGAATGTATTGAAAAATTTCATAAATGCATTAAACACTGTTGTCTGAGGCCTAAACTATATCAACTAGATTGAAACTATTTGCTATTATTAGTTACTATTATATTTTATCGTTATTTGTTGATAATTTCGTATTTTTACTCTGCGTCATTTTGGCGCCTCTTTCAATGTCTTATCCATGGGACCCGCCATATTTGGAGGTGTCCCTTCCGTTTCGCCAACACCAAATTTCCTTCCCCCCCTTTTTTTCGCCATTTTCCCGACACGAAATTTCATGCCGCTCTGTTTTTACCGTTCTCTGAATATCTCAATGTCGGGGGGAGGGGAGGGCTAGGTGTTTTTTCCCGCTAAAAAATGAAATGCTCATAACTCTTTTAAAAATGGCGCTAAAACGAAAATTTTTGGCGCTCAAACACACTCAAACGAATGCCGTTTTCAAAATTTGAATATCTTAATGTCGGGGGGGGGCTAGGTGTTTTTCCCGCCAAAAAATGAAATGCTCATAACTCTTTTAAAAAATGGCGCTCAAACGAAAATTTTTGGCGCTCAAACACGCTCAAACGATTGCCGTTTTCAAAATTTGGATATCTCAATGTCGGGGGGGCCAATTTCACAGACGTGGAAACTTCTAGAGCAAAAAATGTGTCTAACTCTATGAAGAACCTGTCTGGGCACAAATGAAGCACGCCAAATTGGCGCGATGGGTAGCTTGGGCAAACGCCAAATGTTGCCATATTCACGGATGCTCGCCTTTCAGGCTACTTTATAATTTGCACAATTATTTACTGATAAACAAAAAGGGGGTTTGCATTACATGAATTGAATTACTCAGATGAATTGAAAGTTACGAATAACTATTCGTGACACTGTTGTACCGACTAAATTTTGCGGCCAACTTGATAGAAGCAAAATTATTAACTGGATCAGCGCGATACCCAGCTATATTCAAATCGAAGTGTGTGATGCAACGTGCATTTGTTGTAACTATAATAAAGGCTGTAAGGACGTCATCTACAGTTTCAGACATAATATAGATGCCAAGACCATGGTTTTTGCTCCAGGGGGATGTGACAAAATATGTGTACATCTCTGCCAGCCGGAAAACATTGAAAATTTTGTGTATCGCAATGCGTGCAATAATAAATTAACGATGCTTCAGTATTCCAGGTATTTGCTTAAAATTGCGAAACAAGGTAAAAGACTGAACAAAATTATAAACCTTGTATCTTCTTGAATATCAGTAAGAATCTGTTTAATTTTCCCATTCTCACAAAAAAGAAGAACCTCCTGATCATAATATACGGGATAAGAGAAGAGACCTTAAAAGAAAAAAAATAGTAGAACAAAATGAAGAATTAACAGATTGGGGAAATAAAAATGTTACAAAATTTAAAGCCAGACATGGTTCCAGACATCTCCATTCAATCCCAGAACTGGGTTAAATGGGGAATCATTTAAAAGATTAAACAAAACTAAAATAAAAATAAAATTCTACTGGCATAGATACATCTATAAAGATTATCTAAAGCCGATGATTTGTTTTCATTGTTAGCGAATAGGCCGTACAGCTCAATTCTACAAAAACAGAAGACGTAAAAACTGGCGAAAAAGAGAGCAGTACAAGAAACGTGAGAAAGAGAGTAGCTACGTAAATTGTACGATATGAAAAATAATAAAAATTTTGATTCGAAACACTTGCCTACCTATATACTGTTAGAAGCACGGAGGTCGGCACGCCCCGACAATGGATAGTAAACATAAAATCGGACATTTAAATCTCAACTGTTCTTATGCAGAGCCTTTTCAAGTGGCTGATATCTACACCTGGATATTGAGCCACATTATACAAGGGAAGGTTTAGCCTAAAATTTTTAGGATTCCCGAGTACTTACCAAGTTATACATGAAGAAACTGAGTAATGATAGTTCGAAAAAATATTAAATATTACAATATATTAACAACAAAGTACTTAGTAACTATAAAATGTAGACTGAAAGATGAAGAATATGCATTTATAACTTCTTACCACTAGCTCCTAAAGGAGATTTGGAAAGAACCGACTCATAGATGGGGCTACTACACGCAATAATGATTAAGTATGGAGAAAATAAAATGATTATAATGGGCGACGTAAATTCTAAGTCTACTCTTTGGAATGAAAGAGGTGCCAGACTGCGTTACGGCATGGGGCCACACTACACAGCAAACCAGACAGCCTGCTTATCTGTAATAACACGTTTAGGCAGAAATCTGTAGATCTATTGATCACAACAGTAATTCAAGAGGAGAACGTAAAGAACTAGCGAATAAGTGATGATTATACTCACAATGACACCTTATTTGAATTAGTATCGGGACAGTAAATCAGTATTGACCCAGATTAAATAAACTAGATTCCATTCTCTGAGAGTAAATTCTTAATAGTTGGGATCAAATTTACCAGTTGAGGAATTAATGCAAAGTCTAAATAGAAAGATAATTGAGCTATTAAATAACGCAGGAGAAGAGGACACAAGATTAAAAATAGGGTGAGTTGGTGCAATCTAGCGATTAAAATTCAGCAATCTAGCGATTAAAATGAGAGGGAAATAAAAGACTTATTGAAAAATATAAAGGGGAAAGGGCAAAGAATAAAAAGGTGTTTTGACAAATTACACCTTTTTATTCTTTGCCCTTCAAAACATAATTCAATTAAGAGCTACTTCGAAAAAATGACTGTTAACGATATATTCTGGTCGGTGTATAATATCTTCAAAGATAAAAGACATAGAAGGCATTATTTTTGAGAACGTTTTCAACTGCTAGAATAAGACAAAATAGAAAATTACCTGCTACACATCATTTTAAAGTCATGGAAGAGCCTGTTATAAATTTATTTTTACCTAATAGACCAGAAATAGTAATGAAATCAGTATACACCAACCTCTTTCTTTTACACGGTAGATACGTTCCTCAGAAATTCGTGTAAAAAATAAAGTGTGAAAAAAGATAAGCTTTCAATATTAAAATTAGGGATACGTTCCATGTTATCAGAAACCCGTGTAAGATGAAATAAAGAACTATATTTAGTTTAAAAACCGTGTAAAAAAATGCTTAAAACTGTAAAAGTTCTGATATGCATACGAATGATACACTGGTGTAAGAAATTAAGAGAATTTGCAGACTTGGTCGATTATCTCTAGAACTACTGTACCGATTTTAATGAAATTTGATATGTACATACATTGATACAATACAAAACAAATAACCATTCAGTAATTGTAATACACACGCATGATCGTGAGTAACACTCGTTGGAGTCGGAAGGCATGAAACAGCGGTTGCAGAATAAACAAAAAAATGGGTTAATAGATGGGTTAATAGGGGGTATGATCCCCTCTTAAAGATATACATGTCTCGCAGCGTGATTTCATACTTGAAATAAGGCATTTTATCATTTCCTGTGGCAATTGGTCCCACTCGTTCAGGAACGCTGTTTTCATTTCCTGGATGGTTCTCGGAGGAGGGTTGCGAGTTGCAATTGCCCTCCCCAGAGCGTCCCAGACATGCTCTATAGGGTTAAGGTCTGGAGATCTGGCTAGCCAATCCATCCGGCGAATATCCTCACTCTCTAGAAATTCGTCGACCAGAAGAGCTCTATGCGTCCTCACGTTATCGCCCATTAAAATGAACTCAGGGCCAACTGCACCCCTGAAAAGGCGATCAAAGGGCTCCAAGACCTCATCCCTATACCTCACACCAGTCACAGTGCCTCTTTCAAAGACATGGAGAGGTGTGCGGCCATCCATCATGATGCCTTCCCAGACCGTTAAATCTCCTCCGCCATAATGGTCCATTTCGCGGATATTGGAGGGTAGGTAGCGGGTCCCTGGTTCTCTCCATATGAATGTACGGTGAGAATCGGTGTTTAGGCTGAACCGGGACTCATCAGTGAAGAGAACGGTCGGCCATTGATCCATACTCCAATCTCTATGCTCTCTGCACCATGATAAACGGATTCTTCTGTTCGTAGAAGTGAGTGGGACGCAAACAGCAGGTCTTCTTGCAAACAACCCTCTCTCATGAAGTCTTTTGGAAACAGTCACCCTTGATACACGGGCTCATGTGGCTGCATATAAGTCACGAGAGAGCTGAGAAGCTGTAGCACTCCTGTTACGCTTCGCTATAATCAACAAATAGCGATCTTCTCTGGCCGTCGTGGCTTTTTGACGACCTTGCCCAGGCTTTCACTCGATGGATCCGGTATCCTGTAACTGTTTCCATAAGTTACACACGACTATGGGCGTTAAACTGAACACTATACAAATTTGGACTTGAGATTTGTAAGGTATACATAAGATTCGATTCACAAGAATCGAACTTTTGAGTGAATAAATTAAAGAAGCTGCTTGAGATATGCTAATTTCGGCATACCCGCTTGGTATAAATACCATGCAGCTTGATTTGAAAGAAGAGGTTGTTAAAGTTGATAGATAAGCGAGTTAAGGGAGCTACGAGGTAAGCAGCTCCAGGTGTTAACCGGCGCTTGTGCTTAGGGGGGCCAAAGTTTACGTGGCAGAACTACTGGTTTGACTCTCTGCTGGTTTGTGAGTATTGCAAGGTGTATTTTTATTGAATGCTAATTTATATTCCGTACAAGTAGTACGTATGCTTATTGCTGTAAAAGCAAATTCTATATGTGCAACGAATTCAATAAACATAGTTTCATGTATAAACTGTGTTTGTATCAAATTCATTTAGAGTGCCACTTCAAACTATATACATCCAAGTCTGGGTAGAAGTAGCTAAACTCTATACTGGCGCCCGAAAGTTTATATATACCCTGGTTGTTCTCGTTACATTTATAACGAACAACATATTTGAAGTTTGAACTTTATACTGTGGTATACTCTGATATTGATAAAACTAAATTGTGAAAGTATCTGGTTGTTATACTTATATACTATTTGAAAATGAGTGTTGTAGAACAAAACTCCGCTGGAAATTTTTCTCGGGTAATTATGGTTCAGCAAATTGCGCCATTCGAAGCCACCTTCAATGGCGGCCCCTCAAGCCAATTCCTAAAGAAAATTGAGCATTACTTTCAGCACTAATGCACCCCAGAGGGGGTTAAACTTAAAATTGCTCTAGCCGCTTTAAGAGGTAGTGCATATCAGTGGTACACGTGTATGCAAAGCAGTAATCTGATTTTTGACTATTTGTCATTCAAGCAACAGTTAATTAGCGTTTTTTCCAAAGACCTTTAATCAAAGTCAAATTGAAGCGGAAATTTATTCGCTAAGGCGACGTGAAGGTCAATCTGCGTTAGATTTTGCTATGGAAAAGATTTCCAAGTGTGAGGAATATTTAGAAAGGATGACGGAAGCGGTAATCTTAAAAATAGTTATCCAACGTTTGAATCCAAGCGTTCAAGATTTTTTGGACAATCAAAATATTACAAGCAAGGTTACCCTCCTTCAAGCTTTAGCTAAACATGACAATAGGTATTTCTTCGCTACCCCTTACCCTCACTCAGGTACGAGAAGTTTTATTCACTCCCGTCAAAATTTTTCGCGAGTTTCAAACCAACAGCGAAACCAGTATCGCGGGCGAAATAATAGAAGCTCACGGCGTTACAATGAAATTAGTTCAATTAAAGTAAATAATATGCAAGCACCTTACGTGCACTGCCAAGTTGATTCACATGATATGGTTCAACCTGTTAAAACTGTCTGGTCAAATGTATTAATTTGTCCGAGCAGTAATCCTTATTTTGAGAATAGTGAAAGTCGGGGTATTTTTGTGGCTTATAAAGAAAGTGAGCCTAGCTGGAATAATGCGGTAATTCCAGTGCAAATTTCTGAAAATAGTACCGATACTAATGCTAGTGGTTTAGAAAATAAATCTTCTGATACCTGTATTAATGGTATACCTGATATTTTAGATGATATTCACACATCTGTTAATGAAGGAAATTTAGTAGATGGCGAAGTATGGGTTACGGAAGTTAGTGAAAACTTATTAGTTGATGATAATAAACATGCTTTAAACGATAGAAGGAACTCGCTAGGTAATAATATTATTTTCCCAGCCGAATGAGGTTGCTGTCGAACAGGTTGATAATATGGTCTTAAATAAAGTACATGAAAACCAGACTGAGAGTCAGGAGGAAAATTTGACACAGAGTTATACTGTAAGTAATTCAGCTGATGTTTCGGAAGTTGTAGAAGTAGTTAGCATTAAAACGCACGAATACGGAAAGCTTAATCTTCCTAAAACTGAAGCAGTATTAAAGAATTTAACTGATAACGATTCTGATGTCGCAAGTTTCAAAGAGACTTTTTCGTCAAGAGAGGATAAAACTAAGGGTGATAAAAATCGAGAAAAAGCGCCTTCAGGTTCCAGCATTAAAACTGCTAATACTGAAGTAATTAAGGCTGTAAACAAGAAGTCGTATAAGCACAAATACGAAAAACAGAGTCAGGTTGTTGAAAAACATGACACAAGCAGCGAACTAAATTGTAAACGTATCATAAAGAGCGAGATAAAGCCAGTAACTAAACGCGTTGGCGCGGCGTATAAGTTTGAAAAAATAGAATCTGCATTAAAATCTAATGCCTACCCAAGTAACACACACCGTTGGCCCAACCGCATATTTTCGTGGCATCGTTGGGGAATGGTTACCGTTGGCAGAAATTCCAGAAATTCAGATGGGCCAACTGCAAATGAAAACGGTTGGGCCAACGGTTGCAAAATATGGTTGGCCCAACTGCAAATGGAAGCGGTTGGGCCAACGGTTACAAAATGTGGTTGGCCCAACTGCAAATGGATGCGGTTGGGCCAACGGTTACAAAACATGGTTGGCCCAACTGCAAATGGAAGCTGTTGGGCGAACGGTTACAAAATATGGTTGGCCCAACTGCAAATTAAAGCTGTTGGGCCAACAGTTACAGAATGCATTATTCACTACGACAGAAACTGGTTTGGCGAATTGTTTGCACGTGGGGAGAAGAAATGAACGGTAAAAGGAAATGGATGTCGGCCATTCCATGTTCCACGTGATTGTAATATTACGAAGAATTCCAGAGTAAGTATATTATTTTATTAGTAATATACTTTTATTTAGTAAACAAAATGATGAACTTGGTTAATTAGTAGCATCAAGTAGTTTTCTAAAATGCATATCAAAATGAAGCGTAACTTGGTAAATTTAAGTAAAATGCTTTGTTAAACTTCTATAAAAACAGCCAAAGCTTTCCTCAAATAATAAATTTAACTACTGTAATTGTATTTGCTGTTTCTCTATTTTTAGAACACAATAAGTAATCTGTATATTTATAATCCTTTATAGAATGGTTGTATTTAAACTTTTTGAAATCATGGATGTGTTTATGTTATTTATTTTAAATGGTTGAGTTACTTTAGTTAATCGGATCGTTCAGAAAGTTTTAAATTGAATAGTTGATCAAATTTGGTGTTTACTGATGATTCTTACCTTGTACTTTCAGTAAGATTATTTCTAACTAGAGTATTTATAATAAAAACATTATGGTAAACTTTTATTTATGCTCAAATATCTGTTATTAAAGTTTACTGAACATTTTATATAAGAAGTTGAACATTTATTCTGAGTGTATTTAAGTTGTTTATAAGTTTATATCTCACAGTTTACTTCATAAATTTAGAAAACCTACTCTATTAAATCGTCAAATTTATAAAGAAGCGTCAGTTAATCACTAGCTTATGAATACAAGGATAAAATAGAATTAGCTGTCTCCTTTGGTGAAATTTCAGTAATTTTTCTCTCCTTACCATCAACTTAGCAATTGTATTTTATTTCAGTTTAAAATAATTGTCTGTCTCAGACTCGAACAGGTATTTGATGTTAAATATTTTGTTTGAAAGTAAAATATCAATTACCAAAGTATTTATGAAATATGCAGATCACTCATTAAAATAATTCCTTTGTCTTTAACATTGATTATCTGCTAGTTATTGTAATATTTACATTATAAGCAATTTTTGACAATATACTTAATAAAAGTTTGTACATAATATTAAAGGACTATTTATGAAGTAAGCTGATCACTCATTAAAATAATTCACTTGTCTTTAAAATTGATTAGCTGCTACTTATTATAATATTACTTTTTTAGCAATATTTTTTAACAATATATATTATAAAGTTTGTACATAATATTAAAGACTGTATTTTGACAATCCCCATGGTATATGACTTATTTTTCTATTTTTAGCTGTCTATAAGATCATGTATTCAAGGAACTGGTATGCCAGAATGAAAATTCTGGAAATTTTATTTCACTGCCAGTCCTGATCTCATTAGCACCATAGCATGAAAGTCCTGGAAGTGTGGTTATCATCTTATGAATGATTGAATCTAGGTAAAACTTGCTTTGAATTCTTGGCCTATTTGTATAAAACTGAAGTCTTGTTCCTCCACTCTTTTTCATTTTCACTTTTCCTTCTACTCCAGTATTATTGATTAACTTTATTAAATATGTATTTTAAATTATTATGTTAATGTGTTTTTAAATTTTTTAGTATAATCTAATTAGTACAGTATTTTATGCAGTAGTTTATGCAGCCTCGTGCTTAGTGAGTATCTAAAGCCAGATTTAAACATGTCGCTGAGCATGTACAGAAAACAATTTTAGATTATAAATTATCGCTAATTAATAGAGATTATGGTTACAAAAACCATATTTGACACATCTATAGATTAAAATCTTTTTTTTAAGACCAAAATGAAATAAATTGATGCAGTAGTTTTCTCTCCCAGACAGCCCAAAGAATCGGTCTGGCTTAGCAACTTAAATATATAGATACTGTGATGTTCAGTAGATAGAAAGGCATTAGTAGGTTTGATATTTTGTACAAAATTTGTAATTTTTTTTTATATTCGTGGAGTTATAAATATTGTCTAAAATTATTAAAGTGTTGGTTTTTTTTAAAGATATTGTGCTAATAAAAAGCTTTGTGTTGACAAACATACATTTACAAACTGTTGGGCTTTTGATGGTACAGAATTAATTTGACTTTTACTGAGAAAATACTGTTTACTGTGTGGTTAAGAGAAGGAAAATTTCACCTTAATTTTTTCAATGTTGTATTGGTAAAATGTATGTGGAAATTAATCTTATCTATCATATATCTACATGTCTTATTTTCTAATTTTAATTTGGTTCAAATATTTCAAATTATCTTTAATTTTTCTGCTCTGTTAATTTATGAACTAAAACTTTGCTAAATACATACAAGCAGTTAAGATGATTTAGTTCCTATAATGTAAAGAAAAATTTTCTGCCAATAGCTCTTGATATTTTAATTTTTCATGTCTAAATTTAAGTAAGTTTTCAGAGATTTGATATATTCATGTAACTAAATATGTACTAAATTATTAAAGATCTGGCAGTGTCTAATTTGCCCTCTGGTGTTAATTTAGTTTGCATATTTGAAAATTGTGTTTTATTTTGTACTTGATAATTAGCAAATAAATAAACCTTTATGATACATACCTGAAGCATTGATATTATAAATTGTAATTATATATATATAGTTAAGACAAGTTCATGCAACATGAAGAAATTTTTGATTATGAAGTTAATGCTAGGGTTAGATTTCATACTAAGTTACAACTTGTTTTCTAAAAATTAAAAAACTAACTTAATCAGGCATTTTTGGTTTGACTGTTTGGTGCATAATATAGCTATTTTTCTTTTGATCATTTACTCTGTACTAATTTATTTTTATATTAACAGATTTTCGTCGGACTGGCTTTACCAGGGAGAAGTCCATAACGGAAAAATTTGTTGAAGCTACTTAAATTAAAGGGATTTTTCCATTTTTCGCAAAGACAGAGAAGGAGGGAGAGATAAAAGAATGTGTATTTCGGACAATGTAAAATTAAATTTTATTTACAATTTTTTGTTTAAAATAAAAACAAATTGATGAAAAGTGTGTTTTATTAAAATTACTATAACATGCTTTATTAAGATGCTGTGTTTTAAATATTAAACAAGTTAAGTCCAAAATGATATTAAAAGTTTTTATGGAAAGTTTTAAAAAAAATCAGACCTAGTTGACTATTGTATCAGACCTGAAGACAAATCGGAAGATAAAGTGTTTATAAATATATATATATATATATATATATATATATATATATATATATATATATATATATATATAATGAAAAAATATTTATATAAAGGTAATCTTACAAAAAGTATTTGTCATATTAACTCAGCATGAGTGTGCAATTTGACACCAGTTGATTATAATGGAAAGGTGTTTATTTAAAAAAATTTATATATGTAGTAAAGTGACCGATTAAAAACAACAGGTAGCATTGATATTATAAATTGTATATATATATATATAGTGACATGAGATTTATAATATCACTAAGGATATAATCTATAAGATTTATTCTCTTTAAAAAGATATAAAGTGTTTAAAACAAAACACTTTATATAAACAATGTCAAGCAAAATATAAACTGTTAAAAATAACATTAAAATTAAAATGTATTGTTGCTTTTTGTACATTTTAATATTTAACTATGGAAACTTTTTGATTTCATAAAAGAGTGAATTTTGCAGTTTTCAGACTACTTTTTGGGGAAAAGAGTTATACATTTTTCAACCCAGCCAACAACTCTTTGCTCATTGGGCCAATTTTCAAACTATTCAAGGGTCAATAGTTTGACATTTTGCTAATTTTCAGCAGACCGTTTACAATGGGGATTTCCCTTTTTGTATATTCAAAAAAGCATTTTTGAATACACTATTTTTATATAAATATACTTTAATATCCTATTTCATATATTCAAAATAGAATTTCGAATATACTATTTTTATATAAATTATTTGTGGCTAAATACTAGAACTTAATAAACTGTTTAAAAAGGGGAAATCCTCTTTGTAAACGATCTGCTGAAAAATAGCAAAATGTCAAAACTATTGACCCTTGGATAGTTTGACTGTTGGCCTGATGAACAAAGAGTTGCTGGCTGGGTTGAAAAATGCATAATAGCCCTAAATAAATTTAATGTAGGCTTACCTACAAAGTTGACTGTTGACCAACCTCGTGCCAACGGCCAAATCATTTAAATCCAACCGTTGGGCCAACAGAACGCCAACCGTTTCCCTACAAATCCAACCGTTGGGCCAACAGAACGCCAACCGTTTCCCTACAAATCCACCATTGGGCCAACAGAACGCCAACCGTTTCCCTACAAATCCCACCGTTGGGCCAACAGAACGCCAACGGCCAAATCCTGTAAATCCAATGGTTGGGCCAACTGAATGCCAACCGTTGGGCCAACTGAACGCCAACCGTTGGGCCAACCTCGCGCCAACGGCCAAAAACCACCGTTGGCCAACCATGCCCGAAAGTGGTTGGCCAACGACTTGCCAACGGTTTTGTGTTACTTGGGTATACTCTAAAAAGTACGGAGAAAATTAAAGTGCGCACTACAAAACCTCCATCAAAGGATGAACGTGGCACACATAAGGTACACAAGGTTATCAAAAGGAAGAATTACAATTCTAAAGGTCCTTTGCATAAGTACAGGAAGCGGAAGATATCAGCCGCCCAGCAAGGTTGGCCTCCTCCCAAGAGACCTCCTGTTCATCGTCAAGGCGGACCAGCGTCTCAGGACCAACGACCTACTGCACGAAGGATGCCCACACGGTCAACGAATCCCTTTACTAGGACTGCGACCATCAAGAGAGGTTCCACGGAATGGACAGACTGGTGCAAGGAAGTTGCTGCATTCATGAGGAACAAGTGTTGTATCAACTTTCGTATTCTAACTCCCACCCTTCAATAAAATCGAACCAAACTGGTTTGAAATTCCCCAGTGTATATGCTGTGAACAAAATTGAGAGGAAAGGGGTCAGCCACTGAAAACAAAAGGTATACTGTTGTTTTATATATTTTTGAAAGGGACATGTAGTGAATAGAAAAAATACATACTAACTACAGATAACAACTAACTAATGTACTAACTTCACAAAACATAACACATGTGAATTATGAATTGGGGGAGAGCAGATACAAACAGTCAAGAAATGTCATGCTGTGCAATTGTGTTGACACTTTTAACTAAAATAGATTTTCTAGGGCTCAGTAGGCTAGCGCAGTATCCGCAACTCTGCAAATCCACTGTTTGATGGTGTCACCTGGACCCTTCGGGGTTAGTTTTGTAAAATGGGAGTGGCGTTTTCCCCCACACAACGTGTGGAAGGTTTTTGGCTTTGCCACCCATTATGTAAAAAGTCAGACCAGCACGCTTTATCAATTAGTTAACTGAAGCCGTTCAGACCTCAGTTACCTAATTTTTTTTTTCGAGGGAGGCCAGTGTAAGGTATACATAAGATTCGATTCACAAGAATCGAACTTTTGAGCGAATAACTTAAAGAAGCTGCTTGAGATATGCTAATTTCGGCATACCCGCTTGGTATAAATACCATGCAGCTTGATTAGAAAGAAGAGGCTGTTAAAGTTGATAGATAAGCGAGTTAAGGGAGCTACGAGGTAAGCAGCTCCAGGTGTTAACCGGCGCTTGTGCTTAGGGGGCCCAAAGTTTACGTGGCAGAACTGCTGGTTTGACTCTCTGCTGGTTTGTGCGTATTGCAAGGTGTATTTTTATTGAATGCTAATATATATTCCGTACAAGTAGTACGTATGCTTATTGCTGTAAAAGCAAATTCTATATGTGCAACGAATTCAATAAACATTGTTTCACGTATAAACTGTGTTTGTATCAAATTCATTTAGAGTGCCACTACAAATTATGTAAACCCAAGTCTGGGTAGAAGTAGCTAAACTCTATAGATTGGCCTGCTTCTAGCTTCCCCACAATTCGCCACCTCATTCCATCATCTAAACCATGGTGGTTACTCATTTTTACTGTTACAATTTGAAATTAACCGATTGCTGCAAAATAACACGAAGAAATTCGCCGAGGTGTGCTACCGAAATGCGTCTTAACTTACGCGCGCTTATAAAGCATGTTTCTCTACTGGCTCCGCCTACACACACGTGTACGCTTATGTATTTGACGTACAAGATTTGCATTTTTGTCTAGAAGCAGTGGTTTTACATTTAGTTAAGTTGTTTTCATGAAATTCGATAAAATATGCAAATTCTCTTAGTTTATTTCACCAGTGTATATACAGATGCAATTTTATTGAGCAATAAAACTTAAAATACATAGGTACATAATTCATAGGTAAAAATAAATAGCGCAAGCAAAAGAAAAAAATCTGTTAAACTGAAATTAAGAATAGAAAACACAAAAATAAAAATGGAAATTAAGAAACAATATTTAGTTAAATAATTTTATTCGTCACTACTTGATAATAAGCGCAACTGTTTGTGACGAACTGGACCGCAGTCTGTATCATCACTAGAGATATCCACATACGTCAAGCTCTTTAATGGAGATTTTCGTCCGGTAATACTGTTTTGAACTATCGGATTACTTTCTGAAAGGTCTTGCGCTGTCGACGTTTTTATTAAAAAATCTGTTATAGACAGTTGAACTTTTGGTTTTGTAAGTTCTTTATACAACTCTTGATACCCAGCCAAATAATTCTTCATATCTCTTTCGAATTTTAGGACACGAATTTTTCCACGTTTGGATCAATTAAAAAAATGATTCACCATGCATTTTCCAAATGTTAGACCCTCGCACAATCTGAAATAGCAGTCAGTTACCTATTTCCCCCCCGGCATCTTCCTCGTTATCTCTATTATGATCCTCAGTATTTCCGTCATCTGGTATTTACATCAATCAGATTTCATTCCACATCTAGAGGTTTATCTATCACTAATTCGTCGACGTCCTCAATTTGTAGGTCCTCAAATCCTTCCCCTCCAATTTCGGGTGCCAACACTATAATTTTAGAAGACTATCGTTGTTTGGGGCCAGAATGCGTTAAGAGTTACCATTCATAACGCATTATGGCCAAAGTGCTTTCCAACAAGCATTTAATGTTGATACTCTTAACTTCTCTTTGGGCAATGAAGCATTTGAAATGCAATCCATAATCTAATATTTTCCCCATACATCGACGATTGTGAGGTTGTCCTTCTCTACTGCATCTAAAATATTTTGGAATGCTCGTTGAATATAATACAGCTCAAAAGTAGCAATTATTCCCTGGTCTATGGTGAATCAAGGTAGTGGTATTAGGTGGCAAAAATATTACTTGAACATTTGGATAAAATCTTTGCAATAAATCCTCCATCCAAAGCACAACACATTTTTTCATTTTTACTAACACTTCATCTCTAATGTATGACGATGTTTCAGAACTAAATTTTGAAGCACAGATGACAGATTTCCGTATGGCATTCCCATTTTTATTAATGTTTCTGATAGTAGCTTCGTTCAAGCCAAAATCCTTGCCCACAGATGTTGCACCTTCACCTCTTTTAAGACAGTCCGAGATCTTTAATTTTACTTCTAAAGAAATGGTTTGCCTTTTACGAATCTTTGAAACTTTCGACATTTTGTAAAATGTATCTAGAGTAAAAATTTTACTATTTATTTAAAGCTAAACTGAAATTGTTCAGAAAAAATATTTTTCAGTTCTTAAGATCAGAAATATTCAAATATAATTGATAGCACAATGCATGTCTGATAACACGAACAATTTATTAAATGTGTATTGTGAGCTAATAAACTTAAACAATTTAATGATGCAATATGTTATGTATATGTCATACGAAATGTGTAGGTAACAGTTATCGAATATGGGGATTGCCCTATACTACTGAATTACAGAAGTACGCAGTGCTGCTTAATTTTTGAAGTGTGGTAAAAACGTGAATTTTTTTGATACATTGGTACGAAAGACTGCAATTTGTACTAGACCGTTCATGGTCACGTGCATAATTATAAGACAATGACATAGAAATCGTGTTACATGAAATAAAATTTTGAAGACTTTTTTGAACGGTGTAACTTCAAATTCGTGTAAAAAAAAGCGTTTAAAAAAAGAGTTGGGTGAACAAGAAATTGACTTGATCGTAGAGGAAATGTTTAAAGAGAAATTATTGGGTTATGATGAGATAAAATCAAGCATCATGGAGGAGATTCATATCTTAGACAAGAGTTTATTGCAAGAAATTCATAATAAATGTTGGATTGAATCGGAATTCCCAGATATTTGGAAGAAGTCATATTTCCTAAAGGAAGGTAAGGACCCCTCACATCCGGAAACTTATAGGCCCATTTCTTTATTACCCGTCATGGGTAAAATCTTCGATAAAATAATAACAAATCGGTTAGTAACTCATTTAGAAACCAACAAGTTGATAAGGTCAAAGCAATATGGTTTTAGGCAGAATATTAGTAGAACTGATGCGCTACACAATGTAATGGAAACGAAAGAGAGAAGAACATACCTTTCTAATCGCTTTCGATAGAAGAAATGCATTTAATTCTATTAGAGAAGAAAATATAGTAAAATAATTTTAAAATTTAAAAACGTAGATGCATACCTATATAATACTATAATAGTCAACTAAAAAGGCTCTTATACCTTAGTAGCATACAGGGGACAGATCAGCGGGATTCCGACGACTGAATTGAATGGTTAAAATATCGTGTACAAACAATACATCATATATTTAGGGATATTTAGAGACAAAAACTTAAGCTTTATAAGTCTACAAACGAAAGAAAGGTCACGAAGGTTAATACATAAATTGATAAGATACTCCTAATGAACATGTTCAGAGATCATTAAAGAGATGTAGTTATAGAAAAGTGACTCTCATAAGGGGTACGTGGACAAAGACGGAATGAATAAAAAATACTACAGATACAGAGACCGTTATGTTAGGTATCAATAGACGTTACGAGACGGTTTCCACTGAATGTGTCTCCCTTTAGATAGTAAAGGTGAGGATGGAGAAAATATTGTACTGCTTATGTGAAGAAGGTATGGAGGTAGAAACAATAAGTATAGAATACAATAAGAAAAACTGTTAGACCAAAAGGAAAATAATTAGAAATATTAAGGAACTTTATACAATTAATGGAAGCAAACCCAGAACTAAAACTAGGTATTATACCAAGAGGTTGAATGTAAATGAAACAGCTGGGGCTGGAATATTTAGATAGGATGACGGTGTAAATATAGTGTCCATGAGAGAAAGATTATAGGTAATAGTAGTTCATATATGTTATAACTTAGGACATACTAATGACCGAAGAATAAAGAATTTGAAGAATTTGATGTCTATACAGACTCCAGGAGTTCGTTGGTAGCTCTTAGTGAAGTAGGATATAAAGGAGAAACAGGAAAAGAGAAAAAATTCAATCAAGCATGGGAAAACTGAGATTACATTCCAGTTGGGTGAAAGCATATGTAGGAATAAAGGAGAAGGAGGCGTCGGATAGAGTCGTAACAACACCTAATTGTGTAGATATATATTAGAAGTAGGGAATTAAAAATAAATTACTTAAATTAGCTATAAATAATTGGTTAACTAGAGGGCAAGAAACATCGAAGGGAAGAAGAGTATATGAAATATTTCCTACAGTTAATTCAATCGACTTCAGACGAAACCAAGTAATCGCAGGTCACAGTAATTACCAGCATAGATTTCGTTGAAACGATAGACTATGTACATGAGAATTAGAAGAAACCGCGGATAATTTCATCCTTGAATGTAATATATTTATAGAATTTTTAAAAAATTCCTATTTAATGGGATAGAAATAGACTTTAACCGTAAAAAAGTAATAAATTCAATGGTAGGGGCGCTAATGAATTCCTTTGGACATCGTAATCCTTAGTATCTGCAGTTAATTTCAATTTAATTTATGGTCTAGTAGACTATTTATTACATATAATTAGCATTTTGTTTTTATTCTTAACCCAGTAGACTGACAATATTTGTGTAATGAATTAATATTAATTGATGATAAATATTAATAAATTTATAAATTGTAATTGTATATATGTAAAGGAATGTATAAGAAATATTTTTGAAACTGTCATATAATGAAAGCATTAAGAATGGTAAAATTCGTAAATACGGGTATTGGTGAATGTATGAGTATAGTGTAGGAGATTAACTGAAAGTAATCATAATTGCATATAATTATAAATATTTATGAAATAAAGGAAGCAAGAGTGGTAAAATTTTAATTATTATGACATATATGCATAATAAAGTGTAGTGATACACTAGAAAGGGAGAAAGATTTAGCAGAGGGAGTTGAAGATTAAAACTCTCTATAAAGATTGATAGAGATGCATTTAAGTTTGGGTGCTCATTGTGCTTCGGCTCAAACTTGAACGTTATACGAGGTAGGTAGCGGATTAACAGAAAACATGTTTGGAATAGAAATATAGGATGGTGGAATAGTTATTTTATAGATAGGTAAAAATAACAGTAATAGTGAATACAGTCAACTATGTAATAGTAAAAGAATTATATATAGGAGTGTAAAATTGAAATATGAATATATTGTAATGGTTAAAACTAACACTGTATTGCAATAATGAATGTTTATAGAATGCGTTTTACAACTGTGAATATTGTGAACTAATGAAGCTAACAACCTTTCTGTCAGGTTGATTTAATAGGGGGCTGATTTAATTTGTTACTTTATATTCCTCGTCGAAATAGTTTTTCATCATTATACCAAATGTCTAATAGCGGGGCAGTTTTCAGTGTGAATTCCTGAAAAACCAATGATATTGATTGGGCAACACCAAATGGTTAAAGCTCGGTTGGAAAACATTTTTCAAAAGGATTTAACTTAAAATTAGTAAAGGAATGTGCGCATTCAGAATTTTATATAAACTGTAACAATTTTTCAGAAATAAGTAACATTATTTTCATTAAAGAAATACAGATATACTTCAGTGTAGCAAAATCAGTTTTTCCTTACTTAATTCAGGAAATTAATTTTAAACGCTTCTTATCACAGGTTTTCAAATAGACTAGGATTTAAATATTTCATCAGAAATTAATGATATCTCCATTGAGACAATGCAGTCCTCTAAGAGTATTTGTACTATTATAACGAACTATTAAGATGGAAGCGTGGTGAATTTTAATTTGTTCATATCATATTTTCGAAATAGGACTTTTAATTCTCATTATGTATGTAAAAACTCTCAGTTAATTACGCCGTATGACGGAGTACAATTTGTTCATCTCTCTTATTTTTTCACAGGCATAATTAAAATGGACTCTTTATCTGCAAAAATTTCAGTTCATAAATGTCTTGGAATACCTGCATTTTCTTTGGAAACTTATGCAAATGAGTAGAGAAAAGTCAACATTCTTTGTGGTTTTGATGGGAGATGGGTAATATATGCATTTTATATAAACAATGAGGAAACAAGTTCTTACAATTAAAAAAATTCCTTTTCTTCATTCGTTCGTTCATTAAAGATTATTTATTTGCATATTATCACTTTAATTCCTCTTAGATTTGAAATGCTCGCTGAAGATATTTTGTTTTGAAAATTTGTAGCAACATTTCAGTAATGAATGGCGATTAATTTTAACTTATTAAGTTTTAAACATGAATAAATTCCATTTGTAGTGAGAATTTGAATGACAGAAACACAAGATGCAGATAAAATATTAATTTTTTAACAGTTAATTCTGTGTTTGCTGTGTAAAAGGTGTCAAGTCCAAAATCTTAGTTATGAGAAAAATGGGATTGAAAACTAACATGTTTGTGTTTTGTTTCCCATACGATAAATTTTCACTGATGAATAAAGATATGTAGGAGTGGAATTGGACTTAGCTTTCTGTACCGTGCAGCCCTTGATTTTTCAAACATGCCTGGTTTGATAACTCATTTTAAACCATTTTCGACTTAACACCCTTTACACAGCAAACACAGAATTTCCTCCTATGTTCTGTCACATGTCATTTCCGAAAGCCTGTTATCCTTTATCAATTTTATCCTCGTGAGATATACAGGGTGGTTATAATTAAATATCCCCTATAAACAGCGTCCTACAGTTCAAACGTGTGAAAGGAATGTAACCACATTAGCGCCCTTTACACGTACGCTCTTTCGCGAGTGCTTGGAGCGTACGGGATTGCGCGCACGCTCCAAGCACTCGCGAAAGAGCGTACATGTAAAGAGCGCTAATAGCACTCTTTATGCGTATGCTCTTGAAGTGCTTGGAGCGTACGCGATTGCGCGTGGGAAAACTTGCAGTACGCTCAAAAGAAGCTTTCCCTTTCTCTCCGACACCTTCACACGTGCACTCAATCGCGCGGGATCGTGGTTTCACGCGGGAAAGAGCGTACGTGTAAAGGGCGCTATTGGGTTATATAGACTATACGCGAGATGCGCTCATGGAAAAACATTAAATTTAACAAAATAAACGACGAAAACGGAATACCTAAACAATATTAATAATTCAGAAGAAGATTTATAAGTAATAAAATGTAAAACTGGGAAAATCCGTCGTTTCAAAAAATCTCGAGATTTGCATCCGTGCAAAGAAGAAGCGTTATGCAAAACAGGTCTGGTTTATCGTGTGGATGTTGCGACATTGGATGACTTAAAGAACTTCATTGCGCTTCATGTGCGAAGCATCACAACTGATCAGTTATGATCTTCTGTTGAACACACTGTCCATCGCCTTGAAACTTTGCAGGTGACTGACGGTGGTCACATTGAGCACCTTTCCTTACATCGTCCTGGTCACGATTAACAACTGCTCCTCTTGTGACATTTCGTCATAATCTGGATCTGTTTCTGCAAATTCAACGGTTTTTTTACCCTCTCAAACAGCAACGGCGTACTGTTATTTATTTCCTTACCTTTATTTAATGTGGTTCGATGACAAGGTGATCAAAAACTAGTCTATAAATGTTCAAATTGTTTATGCATTCCGTTTTTGTCATTTATTTTGATAAATTTAATGTTTTTCATGAAAAGCGCCATCTGGTGGACATTTTTGAACTAACTTTGTTTTTCGAAATTCCGTGAGCGTATCTCGTGTATAGTCTGTAAATCCAATGTGGTTACATTCTGTTCACCTGTTTGAGCTGTAGGATGCTGTTTAAAGGGGAAGTTTATATAAGAAAAATATAATAATTTAGGCACCAGGATGCTTTGAGTCAATAACAAGGGCAACAGGCCATGCTACAAAATATTGACATTTTCCTTAAAAGGGTAGAAATATACATAGAAAGGATTTCTGTATTCTCAATTTATTCTGGGAAAAAATGTGCGATTGTTTGTTTAAAATGTTTTAATTATTTTCATTTTA
Source organism: Dolomedes plantarius (assembly GCA_907164885.2). NCBI lineage: Eukaryota > Metazoa > Arthropoda > Arachnida > Araneae > Dolomedidae > Dolomedes > Dolomedes plantarius. The sequence continues at coordinate 38,865,552 of OU015494.1, read as the reverse complement.
AAGTTGTTAGTTTCAGCATTCCGCCTAACTATTATAAATTGAATGATTTACTTGGTCCATAAATAAAAATAATAATTACACTTCATCGGTTTGGAGCGCTACGATCAACTTTTTGCTACACGATTGCTAATTAGACCGGGACCTACAGTTTAAAGCCGATTCCGAACGGCTACAAACATCCATGCCAACAGTGGGGCTCGAACCCACAGGATCTGAACAGAATGCCAGCGCCCTAGCCATCACCTGGCAACACGTCATAGGAATTGATTAATTGCTTTAAAATCCGAATTTATCTAGGTGAAAGTTGGTGTATCCTTAATTTATGGAGTTACTGTATATTAAAAAGAGCTATCAGGGAAGCTAAACATGGGACTTTTTAGGCTTTCTTAGAAAATCTGGATTTTCGTAAAGATGCTTTGAGGGATCAGGGGGTTTTTAAGCTTATCAATGAAAATGAGAGAATAAATGAGCTCATTGGAATTCCCAAGGGGCTTTTGAACTCTGAAAGAGAAATTCTTGAAGGTTTTACTGAGCATTATTCAAATATCAGTAATTTCTCTCTTACTCATCAAATCAAGGAACGGTTTTCGAACTGTCCTTTGACTCATTCAACTCTCCTTGTGAATAGGCACTTAAGAGACTGACACGGAGAAAAGGTGCAGTAGGAGATGGAATTCATCCTGAATTCCAACTTTATCTTGGCGATAAATCAGTATAGGTATCAATGAATATTGTTAATCTTACATGGCGTAAAGGACTTCCAGGTGAATGGCACAAAGTCATTCCTATACTCAAAAGCGGCATTTTATCTAGCTGTTGACCAATATCCCTTACCAGTGTAATGCGTAAAATTATTGAACCCTTAATAGTTAATAGACATCAGTTTTTCTCAGAAAAATTCATCTGTGTTTCGGATCGACGGGCAGGTTTTAGAAGAAGTCGGAGTATTTTGGAACAGGTCGTTAGACTTACCCAAGAATTAAAGGATGGTCAACCTTTGTTCAACCTTTAAAACTTATATTAGACCTGCTCTTGAGTGTGATGTAGAATTGTTCATTACTGTCTCAGACAATACACAGCAGAAATTAGAAGGCTCACAAAATAGTGCTGTGAAAATTATTATGGATGGATCCCATTCGTCTTCTATTTAGGCTATGCAGATACAGACTGGTTTGGAACCTCTGTATGACAGAAGACAGAGAATGTCTTTAAATGTAATAGAAAATTTACCGAGGAGGGGCACTTTCTGGATGTCTTACGAGCTAGCTCCACTTAGGCTGAAAACACAAACGACTTTTTGTTACGAAGGAACAGATGTCTAAGTTGATCATTCCACACCTTGACAGAGAATCGCTGGTTAATAACGTAAACTTCTTCAGGCACGTACATATAGCCAAGTGCAGAATGGACTTGGTAATTCCCGCTCGCAAGAAGTACTCTGTTGTCACAGAATTGAAGGTGGCAGCCTAAGAACTATGTCTGTGCGATATCCATCCGATTCTTGGCCCCACGTCTTTAGGGTCGGGTTTATTGACAACTTAACTACCTCATGCTGTGGGAGTTGCTTGTTTCTGTGTTCTGGCAGAGCACAGCTTCCTGCAAAAGCATATCTATACAGAATTGGACTAGCTGATACTCTGATTTGTCCTCTTTGCGGCCTATCTGATTTGACTAGAGTGCATCTCAAGGCAGGCCTTGATCGTAATGAAGTTGAAGCGGATAACGTTACTAAATGGAATTCTTTTTTGTTGTCTCAAGATTCTATTGCACTCATGGAGAAAAAACTCAGGTCTGGCTTAGAATAAAACCTTTCTGATACAATGTTTTCTAATACGCATTTGTTCGAACTGAACTTTAGTCAGAACTTTACGTTTTGAAATCTAAGCTATAAAACTGGTGGTTTGGAAAATGTACTACATCCTAAGTGTGGTGTATTCACACTACACCGAGGTTCTTTCTCTGGCATAGGGACAATGAGGTAGATAAAACTAGTCGTCTAAACGACACAAACATTTATTGACAATTTAACAAAAGATTACAACCAAAATTCTGAGCACGAGGTGGGCAAGCCTATTGCATCTTACCAGACCCCGACTCCTACTAGAGACGCTCTCCGTCTGTCCCTTTCTTACAGACTCCCCGCGATTCGCAGCACCCCTCTTGGGTTCAACGCCCCCGCAGCCAATCCTCTGATTGGTAGAAGGGTGGGGGAATCACGGGGCACAACATTTTCGCTTTAATCAGCGCTGCTAGTCAAACATTACACTACACCTCCCCCGAAAGATAAGTGTTGGGGGTTGAAACCAACAAACACTAATCTGAAAATCAGTAATGTTTGACCTAAATTTTAACTTAACTTGACATACTCAAACAAAAGTATCAAACAGAAGAATTCAAATTATTAAAATACCAATTAAACAATTATATACCAATTACCAATTATAAACATGACACATTATTGACTTAACCTCTACTCACAAATTTAAATTAATAAAATGTCACTTAAACAGTTATATAACAACACACTAAACATTTACTAATGATGCATATGAAAAGCATTGAATTAAACCCTACTCACAAATTTGAATTAATGAAATAGCACTGAAACAATTGCATACCAACACACTAAGCAATTACTAATTATGATTATGAAAAGTATTGAATTACTTCTACTCACAAATTGAAATTAATAAAATGTCACTTAAACAATTATATAACAATACCTAAACAAATACTACTCATAAGCATGAGAAATATTAAATCAACGCTTACACACAAATTTACGTTAATAATAATAATAATAATAATAATAATAATAATAATAATAATAATAATATACTACTAAGGGAATCCAACAGATGTACAGAAGACACCACACAAATTTTTGTTCATCAGGATCATAAAAACACTGTGCTCAGGATCAAGTAAACACCAAGACATTAAAAGTTTGCACAATGGAATGCAGTTTCACTCACCAGTTTGAATGTCTCGAAACACCACAGTTAGTTACTACTCACTTCACTAAAGTTTGAGTCGACGCGCTTCACTAAAGTTTTGCAGCAAGAATCGATGAGATGAACTTATCACTCAACGTGATCACAAATACACACAAAAAAAAACACTGAAAAAAAATAACACTTCGTCGCTCGATGACACTTAGGGCCACAACAAAGGCTAACCAGAACCTTTGACAATCGCACTGCCCGTCATAAATAATACTTGACGTGCACACATAATCACACTGATCCATATTTCACTTTTACACAATCTAATTGGATCCGCGAAATCAGCGGAAGTTTGTCTAATCACGAACACATTTCTGTGATCTTTACTCTCTCGTTCCACCACATTCTGTTCAGGAAAAATGCATCTCGAGGATTCACCACATAAGATTGCACAAATTTCCGAATATGCAGTCTTCCCTCTGCACGACTCATATTTACTCTCCAGTTGAATCACTTTTCCTTTTCTCTCCTTAGTATCAGTTTCTCTTCCATCTTCGTCCAAAGAAATTCTTTCTATTACTTCAGAAACACACAATTTTCTAGTTTCGGTATCATTTGGGTCAAGCTTGGTTTCGAATATCGGAGCAACATCACTACTCACAACAGAGTTTAGTACCGAAGTCTTATCAGCCCCTAGATGAAGAGAAAGTTCATTTTCTCCCCTGTCTGCAGCTAGTGTCAATGAACTGTCATCTCCCTCATTCGAAACATGGTTGCGGTCAACTTCACCCAAAGAGATCGATCTTATCTCTACAACCCTTCGATTATCACCGAACTCATTCCTCCCTTTCGTTTCCTTTTGACTCTCAACGGGGGGTTCGTTGCGGGGATGCGCTGAAGATCTTTCCACCCCGCTCGTAAATTCGGACACTCCGTCTTGCACGGTCCTCTTGGTGTCACATTTCATGGTGCATACACATTGGTACAGAGTTCTCTCCCCGACTCCTGTCATCACATTAGTCACGGTAACATTAGACACGGTATTTAGAACCACCCCCATTTCCGCCCGCAAGATTTCTTGCGGGTGTCTTGATGTGGTGTCTCCCCCGACCCCGCTCGACACCATTTGACCCGCTGACCCCCCTCTCTTTCTTTGATGGACCGCCAGAGGAGGCGATCCAGCGCATAGTAGAGAGTACAGAGAGACATAAATCACTGGCAGATGAAGAGAACGCTGTACCAATCTGTATGCGCTATCAGAGAAGCCCCGATATTCTCGCTTCCCCTACAAATTTCGGCGAGGGGTGATTCTTGAAGATCACTGAACTTCGCGCTAGGCAAAAATTCACCCGCGTTCTTTGCATTCGTAGAGTGGAGTGGCTCGTTTGTAGAGATGAATTCTTCCCTTGTGGCTTCTGATAAGCTCATCTTTTCAGTCTCTTTCTTGTCCCGTTCAGGAAAAACACATGAATTTTCGGCCAAACTTTTGACTGAATTTATTCTTCCAGCCATAATTCTAGCAAGCTCACGTTTTCTCTCATTTTCTAATTTTTCTTTTTCCCATTTTCTCTCATTTTCTAATTTTTCCTTTTCACGTTTTCTCTCATTATCTAATTTTTCTTTTTCCTCCCTAATTTGTCTCATCTCTACAATATCCTCTGCCAGTCCCTTAACGAACTCAGGATCATTTTTAAACTCATCACTTTCCATAATGCTATATTTAAGGTCTACAATCCTCGCATTGGGGACCATTTCAGCTCTAATCTCTTCACAAAGAATTTCGAAGTCTTCTCTCTTAAACCCTTTAAACATTTTCTTAACTTCGAGCGTTCGTTACCTTATCAAAATTTAAATCTTCTTACCTTCTTGCTGGTCATCCACAGGTATCTCACTGTTCACTTCATTCACTATTCACTTCATTCCGGTAAACCACACTTTATATTCAGGTAGAGCACTATCTCACCATCACTAATTTCTATACTGACTATTCTAGCATGAAGCCGTATGATAAACACTAACCTCGTCCCTTAAATGCCATCCTGCCGGCTGTGCCAATGTGGTGTATTCACACTACACCGAGGTTCTTTCTCTGGCATAGGGACAATGAGGTAGATAAAACTAGCCGTCTAAACGACAGAAACATTTATTGACAATTTAACAAAAGATTACAACCAAAACTCTGAGCACGAGGTGGGCAAGCCTATTGCATCTTACCAGACCCCGATTCCTACTAGAGACGTTCTCCGTCTGTCCCTTTCTTACAGACTCCCCGCGATTCGCAGCACCCCTCTTGGGTTCAACGCCCCCGCAGCCAATCCTTTGATTGGTAGAGGGGGGGGGGAATCACGGGGCACAACATTTTCGCTTTAACCAGCGCTGCTAGTCAAACATTACACTACACTAAGGATTTTTGAGAAGTAGCAATTGGAATCAGGATTACGATGAAATTATTAATAAGGATTTTTTATTAATAAAGTATTTGGTGATTCCAAGAGAGAGAATTTGTGAAGGAGAAAGGGAAAGAATTAACAAAATATCTGTTAGAAGGAATTGTAAGAGTGATAAATTTCTCTTATGCATTCTACAAGGTGCGGCCATTAATTTCCAGGACTGATCTAACAACTACAGAAAATATTACATGAAATACATACCCATTTAATACGTTTCGAAGTAACTTCCACCTGCCGTAATGGACTTCTGTGCTCGGCTGTATAAGTTTCGGAAACAACTTTTAAAGTCCTCTTTCGGAATGTTCTTTAATGTGGACGTCACCGTTTTCTTGATGGCATCGACATCCTCAAATCTTGTTCCCTTCCGCAAATCTTTCAGTTTGGAAACAAGAAAAAGTCTGCCGGTGCTAAGTTCGGATAGTATGGAGGATTCTGCATCTCCAAGACCTCATGCTGGGCCAATTTTCTGAAGGGAACAGGATTTGAGGATGTCGAAGCCATCAAGAAAACGGTGACGTCCACATTAAAGAGCATTCCGAAAGAGGACTTTAAAAGTTGTTTCCGAAACTTACACAGCCGAGCACAGAAGTGCATTACGGCAAGTGGGAGTTACATCGAAACATATTAAATGGGTATATATTTCATGTAATATTTTCTGGAGTTATTAAATAAGTCCTGGAAATTAATGGCCGCGCATTGTATGTGAGCTTTAAAATATCAGAGGGCTCAAACAGAGATGTATTAGCAACTGTCATTAGAAATCTCTTTAAAACTATCGTTGGAACATGAATTTGAAACCTGTATTTGAGACCTGTGTATCTGAAACCCCGTATCCATATAAAAATATTTTTTGGACAGCTGGAGTAGCTCATTGCTATTTCATTTTTAAAGATGCCTTATTAGAAGTAACTTCAGCACAATTTTTTATCAGGTCCTAAAACATTTTTTTTCTTGCAACCCAAATAAGTATACGTATTGTTTGCGAAGTATACCCAATCTTCACAGTTGTTAAAAACATACCTGATATTCTACAATAGTGCATTAGGAGAATATCATTATATAAAAATTACTATACACTGAGAATGACTCATTATTCTGTGAAGTGATTTAATGAGTAAAACATTTTAGTCAATATTTCTCCTTACTACCCCAGCAAACTTATTAAGCTCCGCTTAAATGCATAAATAATTAATTTTTTCCTCGTAATTAGGGAAGTAATGAGGTCATAACTCAAATCTCTTTCATTCATATATTCAAGCGTAGTGTTAAAACTCGAGAAAATTGATTAACAGCGCAGAAATTCCGGAACATTTCATTGAACAACTCCTGGTGGTTAACTTTCCCGGTTGATAGCTGAATGAGCATGCGTGTGACGTCATCACAAATAATGCATTTCGGCCGTCTGCTGAGAGATGAGCAGACGAATTCGATGCAGTCGACAGTTAGAGAGGGGACTCCGGAAGGAAGGCACAAAATTGTGCGTTGCTAGTACTACTGGAAAAGAAGAAAAATCTAAGGTGAAATATATCATTCACGTAAAATCCTGACTATAATTAGTAATATGAATGGAGTAAGTTTTTAGATAAACCTTCATCTATTTGAACATATTAAGCTGTAAATGGAAATCTATAGAATCATGTTATGTGGAAAATTTTGCTTTATTAAGCTAATAGTTTTTATAAGAAAAGGAAAAAGTAAAAAATATCTTGAATGAAGCCATTCACAACTTAATTAGACTAACACTATAAAATCTGGATGTTCTTCCGAAATCAAAATGTGTTATTTAAATTTTTAGAAATACTAATTGCTATAACTTAATATTTACTCTAATTGGAAATAATTTTAAGCGAGATTTTTAAAAGCTCTGTTATTAAAGACTTCTTGTTCTCTCACTCTGAATTCCTAAAGTAATTTATAAAAAATTAAGGAAAATAAGTGATTTTTTCTATAAACTCTTTGTATAAATGAATGTTTTATTTTGCGAAAGAGAAAAATTCTTTTGTAGTAAATAAAAAACTATTCTCAAATTTAAACATCAGCAGTCTTCCTATATTTATTAAAAATTAAAGTTAAGGAAAAAATGAGCATGGGAAAATATAAGCAGAAAAAACAAAGACGAAGGCAAATTTTAGACTACGATGCTCAAAATATGCATTTTAATATAATTTAGATCACACGTCAACGAAATTCTATGAACTGAATAAATATGAACTTTGATGTGGTAGCAGAAATTTTCTTTTGCGAAAAGTTGTGACAATTATGACTACAAGAAGTAAACTAACATTTTTAAAACTGGGACATTCCCCAAAAGTTCGAGAAGTGAACAGAATCGTTGTGATGGGTGCAGAAGATGTCGGTAAAACAGGTAAGAAATCTATTCAAATTTATCCAATCAAATGAAATTGCATGTACTAAGAAGTATCAGCGAATATTCTTGTATGTTTACATCTGGTGCGCTTAATAAGTCTGCCCTAAAATGGGGCTGCGAGTCAAATGAATAGCGTCGTTCAATGTTTGAATTGTTGCTATTGACACTTTAAATCGAAATTCCAACAAAGATATGAAAAGATCTTTTTGATATTTACCTACAAATTCAAAATGCTCGAATCAGTTAGCAACATTGTTATATCATCGAATTCACAACTTTTGAGCACTACTTGGTTGAAAATAATATTTTTTATTTAAAATTTTGCCATTAAATATTCTCTAATTGTTTGGATTTACTATAGCGGTCAAAAATTATCTTTAAATGACAAATATATATTTCAGTATTATATGGTATTTGAAAAAAATTATGAAAGGAAATTTTAAAAACTGGGATACTATTAAGCCCTAATGCATTTTTTTTTATTCTTGGGCTTGTTTTATTTAAAAAAGAAGGTATCACACAAAAATGTTAGAAAAAATGCTTAAGACCGTAAATTATTTGATACCTTTTCGTGGATTTTTATTATACATTTTGTGTAAGCAGTTATTGGAGAAAAATATATTGGGAAAGATTTTGAAAACCCAAGATCATTTTATTTCTCTATATTGATGAGTAATACTGACATTAGAGGAATTTACTCACGAAATTTTTCTCATTTTGATTAAATTACAGTCTTTCAGAGGAAAAGGAATAAAGGGAAAGTCACACTATTTGTAATTTAGGGGAAAGTGTTTTCTGTAACAATATTTTGGGGCAGTATCAAGCCCGCTTGTCTAGGCATATGTTAGTACGTGTAACCTTCATGCCCTCACTTAACATTGTCAGTCAAACACGAGATCCGAAGAAAACTAAATTCGAACACAATTATTTCGAGTCAAGAGAGTAAAGAGAATCAAAATTTGTTAAGCAAAATATAAAATTCTTACTTCTAAAGCAAATCAAGAATTTATATTCCCATTTTTGAAACATTTGATATTTTATTGGGAGGGGGCTTTAATTGCATTGTTGATCTAGACGTTAAATCATGTTTTAAGGAATAGTTTGGAGGAATAAAATATAATAAAACATGTAAAAAATTAGAGGCGTTTGCCTGTAGAAATTTCTTTTTTTTTTGTCCTTATTAATTACGCTATTCAAAATGAAAATGTAGTTTGAAAATTATTTCTTATGTTTGTATTATCTTTTATTCACGATATAATGTTCAATAATGGTATAATTACTTTTATTTATTGTACCCGAAGAAAAAGGAAAAGTAATTTTGTTGAAGACATACAACTTGATCTTCCTCATTGTCGTGAACCCTGTAAAGAGAAACTATTTTATCATTAAAGGTTCGGCATCTTTATTAAGGCCTCCTACAGAATATATAATGCACAAATTCTTCATAAAACTGAGTCGTCGATGCTCCATTGCATACGAAATATTGTTGCATTAAAGCATATCTGAGGAATTAGAAATAAACAAGTCTTTGAGAATATGCAAACAATTCTTATAAGCATGGCTCCGTAATTAATTATTGAATAATTTCCTATAATATTATGTTAAAACCCCAAAAAGGCTATATTTGAATAATAGAAAAGTTTGATTTGAACAACCCAGTGGAAACGAAAAATTTAATTTCTCTGAAAATATTAGTATTTTAGCTATTAAACTTACAAAAATGCTATTTATTTCCTTACTTAATTTCTGTATATTATTCAGAAAAGATCAACTTTGCTCAAAGACATTATGTAATAAAAATCACCGAAACCTGTTGAATTAAAGTATTCCTAATAATTGTAGACAGATGTTTGAAAGCTGCATATATGAAACACTGTATAAAACTGAAAAAATTATTTTTAAATATCAAAAGCAAAGAATTCATGCCCGTTTCAAATATCGTGCGAGTTAAAGTCAAAAGGAAAGTCATAAATCTTTATTCTTTGCAACTTCAATGTGGATTTTGTCTAAATATGTTCGATTTCTTTTTCGATAGGGGCCTGATCAATGTCCTTTGTAATATGGAATGGTCAAAGCACCTACCTAGACCCACCTGTACCCACCCAAGATCCGAGACCGAAATTTTTTAAAAAATATCTATGAGTTAGATGTTTAGATATATGAGTTAGAAAGGTGGGGCAATGGGCGTAATACTCTAAATAATACCCATCGTAAATATTATGGATTTTTTGCAGAAAGTAAGTAAATTTATTATACTTATTTTCCCTTTGAATTTCTACGCCAGGATTGTTGCATTAAGAGTTCCGCGGTTCCCTTTCGATCCATTTGAAATGAAGTATAACCTAAATTCTAAACCAATGTTTTATAAACAATGAAAAATTTCTAAGTTTCACTCTACCGTATTTTCCCATAATTTACCCCCGATATCTATTAAACAACTTCTATGGCTCAAAAACAACCCTATGCTTCTCAGGAAGTTTGCTATAGCACTACGCTGTCAGGCCATGTTATGCTTCCTATCAAACTTGATATCTTTCTGCACTTTACAGGAGCCTGGGGTACTGACTCCCGATAGAAATTACTCTGGATTTCCAATATCTGCCTCCCTTTCTCACCATTAATCTCACAAAATTAGCATGGACTGTTGGTGATCGGTCTTTTTACCCATCAGATAGATATAATGTACCACTGCTCAAGGCTGGCGTACATCATGGTTCACATTGTAAAGACCTCCTCCCCGTCTCTGACTCCTGGTATAAATCTTTTTGATTTTTTTTACCGAGTTTCTTTACAGTCACACTCTTGGATGGATATACGTGGTGTACCATAACACCACAGTTTCTAAGATCGTCTACTAATATTCACAGCGCAGAATTTCCGTAATGAGCCATAAGCATTATACTCCGAACTTTAAAGAAACATGACTTTCTATTATAACATTTGACCTGTTTTCCATATCAGTTTCTTTCGCCTACCATTTGCAACTCAAATGTTTACGATGCCATTAAGAAATTAATGGAACGGAATTTATTTAACCATGATGGTAAGCAAATTTGTTACACTTTCAAAGATTTCAATGCAAAAGCACTAAACAATAGACTTCTACCTTTGAAGCCATTCTGTTATCTCATCCCAGCCACCAGATAAAAGACTACCTTCGTTCACGAGCTCGGTGATTAATTGCAAAATAAACAGTAAAAATGAAAAATTTTGTAGATAGTGCCCAGATACCGCCATTTCACTACAGCTTAACGACTGACGAAATTGCTTCACGTAATTTGAATTTGATAATTTTATAATCACTTTATTATCTTAATATATTTTTTTGCACTTTTCTCTTTTCTTCATACATGCTCGTAAAAGGATTTTGATTTTCCGTTTATTGAATAGGCTATAAATATAATGCGATAAAAAATTTTCAATCTTCTATATTAAGGATTTTCTATAAGATTCTTAATTATGAATAAAGCTTATAAAATTTGTGCAATACAAATGTCTGTGCTTAACTCTCTCTTTTATGATATTTTTAAATGAAACACTGAAGATGAATAGAAACGTACGCTATAAAATATTTTTAGGAACTCTGTTTTTCATAAACTTTAATGTTTATCTTCTTTAATGTATTACTTCAATGTATAAACTTTAATGTAAATTCACTATTGATATTAGCTTTCCATACCTTTTATATATACATGGTGCAGGGATACAAAAATCACTCAATTTTTTAAAAAATGATTAGAAGCTAAAAATTAGGAGAAATTAAAGTAACAATTTAAAATGCTTGAATTAATTGTTGTTAGAAATTTCACAATGAAAATTTTTTAGTTGTTTGTAAAATTATTAAATGTTCCTGGGAGGAAAGTACAAAACAAAAGTTTTATAGGTGTTTAAAAAGTGTAAAAAAATTCCTGTTTTTCGCAATTGTCTTTCTTCAGAGATAGTATAAATTTTAATTTAAATTTTTCTGCGAAATAAATTTTTTTTTTCTGAATGCACTTTAAATATTTTTATGCATAATGCTATAATTATATTATAGATATTATTAATTATGGGCATAGCCAAAATAGATACAACTTAATACATGCACTCTTGGCGTTATAAAAACAGCACATAAAATGATTTTAAAAAGAGAGGTATTACTAATTGAAACACTATACATTTTACTGTGCAATGAGCATATCATTCACTGTTGCAAGAAATGCAAGAACAAATTTATTGTATGAAAAACACTTTTCCTTCAAATTATGACACCGAAGGCATTCTTACAAGTAGATGCATTCATAGAGAGTATTTATTGATAGCACCCGAAAATGGTTGTTATTGCCCAATCAGATCGGGACCAACAACTTAAATCGAATTTTGAAGGACTACAATCAGCTATGCCAGTGGAAGGGCTCGAACCCACTTACTCAGGTCACTTCTCTGGTCATTCGGGCTGGCTGGTTTTGTGGATAGGATTTTGTCTGTGTGAAGGTTATCAATTATTTTCCTTTCTTTTATATACAAGTCTTGCAAAGAGAGATTAATCAAAATTATTTATTTAAAGTAGTGATAATTTAGGAAAATTAATTTTTTCATGCTTTCCTTGTCTGATTTAGTTTCATTTGCATTTAAAAACATTCTTTTTCAATGAACGTGAGATGACCTATTTATTGCTTTGTTTCAGTGGGTTTTTTCATGAATGCAAAGAAGCACTTTTAAGCAAACAATTGTGATAGCACTCTCACTTTATAACATTTTATCTATTAGTTCATTCCAAAACACTATCAAATTATTCTTCCCTAAAAATCAATTAGATTATGATATTTTGTCTTTCTCGGGCTCTCATTTACATGCATTCTATTGATTTTAAAACCTCACCATACATGGGAATATTACCCAAAACCCTCAGTTACGGCGTTATCACATTCCCCAGCTATTTCCCAAGACGTGCGAACTTTTTTATATTTTAGACCACGGGTACTCAAACTGCGATCCACCAAGCTTTCATGTGCGGCCCGAAACACTCACACTCCTTATCAGGCAGGCGTACTTATGAACATATTAGAAATTTGGACCTGAAAAAGACAAAACTGTACAAAAATGGGCCACCTGTTACTCAAGTTGTTCGCATCAAAGTATCTTTGTGAATAATCCAATTCCAACAGGAAATATGAGAAGAACATATATAGAAATCGGCTTACTGATTCTTACCTTGATGACGTATTGAGTGAAGCATGAAGCAAGTATAAACCTGATTTGTCTAAAACAGTCAAAAATTGTCTTGACATAAAAAATTATGTTGCGGTTCGCGTAACGTAGCAAACATACGCATGTGGCCTGAGAAAAAAGCTTGAGTACGGCTGCTTTAGACAGTCAATTTATTGGAGGATTTCTGAATTATACCCTTGGATTGTATGCGTCAGGGGTTGCATTTCATTGTAGCGATAAGACGAATCATGGGTGGCATCATTGGTGAAAAGGACAAGCACAGGTTTTACTTTGTGTTTAAAAATGTCAAAGAATTTGATTTAGGCGGGGATTTAGCCCTCTCCTTCAAGACGTGTCTTGCTTACCGAAGGAAAAAGGTCAGATTGGCATTAGCTTGGTAAACGAGCTTTGTTGTTTAAATGCCAGAAACACACCAGGAATCAGCCTCTCATCCTTTTTTCTCACTCGCTTACTCCCTTATGAAATCCCATATTTTCACTCCACTGAGCCAACGTACTCATTTTGAAACATCACCCATCGACTCAAACACTATTTCTTGTTCACGAGTCAAGGGTGCTTTCTTATTAAACAACAGCGGCAAACTAATGTGCTTCATGCTTTAACCTTTCAGTCATTACACATAAAATTCGACAACATGATTCCTTTTTTTAAGCAGATTTCCTTTTAACACCTGTTAGCATCTTTATCTCAGTGCATACTGGTTGTTGTTTACAATACACAAATAACTACAACAGAGACGTGAATTTGTATTTATTATCATAGCACAAGTGTTTGGTTAACTCGATTCAATTTAATTCTACAGAAAGTTGATTTCTATTACACAAAACTCATTTTTTGAATTCCTTGTTTCAAACAGATGAAAGAATTTAATCAGAAATTTTTGAGCAATATATGTGCACAATTTCTGAAAATTCCGCGTGGGAAAGAATAAAGAAATATTAAGGAAAGATCCATACGTAACAGGTTGTATGATTAATTACAATGGGAAGATATTTTTTTCTGGGAATTGTAATAATTCAAACCTTCAACGGTATAAGTTGAAATAAGGTCAAAAAGTTCATTAGCTGGAGGTAATACTTCTAAGGGGCCAAACCTCTTTTGGTGGGATTTCTTATTAAATTGACAAGTTTCACAATGTTTTACAAAGTTTACTACATCAACAATAATGTCTTTCTAATAATACATAAAATAAATTACACTCAACATTTTTTGTAACTCCAGGGTGTCCAAATTGCACATGAGCTGTTTCCAACAATTTTTGTCTAAGTGGATATGGTACAATAACCTTAAACCTTTCTTTCTAATAGTTCATATGTAATTATTTTTTTAAAATTTAGACCTATTTACATTACTTGAATTTTGTTTATCTTTGATTTCTTCTAAAGTAAATAAATTATTTTTTATGATAATTAAAATGAGAAATAGGATTTTGAGAATCAGAATTAGATGTGATATCAAAATTAAATTGATAAATTATAAAAGTTTGAAAATCCATTCTGTTTAAAATATTGAAATATCCCTTAACCCTAATACATAGTATGTATGGTAAATCATTAATTATAACATATAATACAGCATTCCTAAAGAGTTTACCAACTCCTAGACTCACCTCAATAACTTGATAATATTCAACTATTTCATTAATTTTTCTAATTATTGGCTCGTTATGTAATGGAATCACAATATAGTCACTGTTCTCTGACACAGAAAACATTTTGTGGAATGATGGAAACATTGGTCCAAGTGGATACTAATTCTTTTCTTGTTCTTCATCTGTCCTTCTATTAATATTATTGGGGTATTACAGTGTCCGTTAAGTTTATTAAGGGGGTCCAGGACACAAAATTGTTCGAATTTTCAAAAAAACAATTACTGCATTAAAAACTTTTGTGTTCTTTTACGCTTAAAATGATGTTTAAATCATGTTTCTATCTTAATTAGAACAGGAGAAATTATTTTTTTTGCAACATTCTAATAGTAGCCAAGAGTTGTTTAAACCTGTAAGTGCGCTTTTCTTCATGATGGGTTTATTCCCCATTTATCGTCTTTAAATTGTTATAAGTCAAGAACCGTTAAAGATAAATGGTTGAAACTTGGAACATGCTTTTTAAAATTATTTTACTTTAATTTTAATTCAGCAAATTTGAAAAAAATATTTACTTTTGAAAATATGATGTTTATAAAAATATGTTACATAATTTTTTTGGTAATTTTTAATATAAATATTTTTAATTAAAAAAAATTAATATTTAAAAGATGCTGAATCAAAATTAAAACTCATATATTTCTGTTTAATTAAATGAAAAAGGAATTGAAATTCGACGAATAATATTTCGAGTTATAACAATTTTAAATTACCCTACGTTTTTAAAATTTTAAAATCATTTTGAGAAGTTTTATGAAGTGATTTTGTCTAAAAATTATATAGTTAACCATCACAAAAAATTCAAAATTTTAACTCAATAACTGAAAATTTTTTTAAAATGTGTCCCGGACCCCCTTTTAAAAGGGTTTTTTGGTACTTCGTTTTCATAATTCCCGCTGTATGGTCCATTAGATCTTGAATTTTTATGATTTAATTCTCGGATTCTAGGCCCCATGGGATTTCACCCCGACTTCCTTTTTTATTCCCTATTTTCTTAACTGTGGTGATCCAAGTAGTATAATCTTTAATATTAGATACGTCATGATGAGTAAATTTCTTATGTACTACGGCACATCTTGAGTTAACGATTCCTCTATGAGTTCCTCTGTTAATTCAGCTTTCCTCCCTAAGAGACATTTGTTCATGAAGTGTTTTTCTATGTTGTCGTTATCTTTTAATTTAAAGTTTAAAAATTCAGTTAAATTTTTTTCCTTCGTTGACGCAAATGTTGATAAGAGATTGAGTTCTACTTCCTTCGAGTAGCAAAAAATGACCTCAGTGCTCCAAACCAAACCAAACCAAACCAATCTAGTTCCTTCCAATATGACAAATATAGTGATTGGTATTAGATAAAATTTCAGTATCACTTTCCAAATTTTTGTGAATATTGTTGAACCTTCCCACATAGACTTTTTTCGCCTCTTCGCACTTTCGATTAAAAATTTTAATCCACCCTCTAATATCTTGTAATGTATCGTGATCATTTTGACATAAGTTTATGTTTTCTACAGAAGTCACCTAAAGTGAATCATTATCAATCATATTTTTCTCATCTGTTGTAGCTATAACTTTTCTTTTTACTTGATAAAAATTTTTTGATGAAGGTTCGAAATTTTATTTCAAATCCATTCTTGGGATAGTTGATTCCGTGTGCAATTTTCATTCAACTTCAAGTCTCTCTGATAAAGTTTCGCTGATTTTAATTGCGCACACAATATTTTGAGGCGAACAGAGTTAAAAAAATGGACTGGAAATCATTTGGGATCTTCCATCAATGGTGACAATCCTTGCCAACTTTCTGTTAGGGTTAAAATATTAGAACTTGAGAAAATCCTCTTAAATATGTAGTCGTATGGTCGAAGTGGTCCAACTTTAAAAAATACACACTTTACAATATAAAAACAGATTTTTTTTAAGGGGAAAAGGGACCTTGAACCTCGATTTTTTTTATTTTCAAGTTTTAACTCTATATACAAAATGAAAATAATTTGTATTTTCCTTTACTACATTGAATACCTCTAGAATTCGAAACAAGGATGTTTTGATAGAATAATGACTGTTTTTCAAAAAAAAATTCAAAAATTCTAGCATTTTCACAATGCTCTTTGCGCATTCCAAATCATTTAAAAACCCTAAATTTTTAAATATAAGTTTACCGTATATATCTAAACATAACTGTGTAATGATGTTTTTTAATGTATTGATTGTGGCATGATTTTTTTTGAATTGTCTGAATCTATAAGTAATTTTTTTTTTTAATTTGCCCGTTTTTTTATGTTTTTGCTTTATTTCATGGTCTATGAATTTGAAAAATATTTGTGATGTCAAAAATTTATGCACTGGTTTGTAGGAAACACTTCGATTAACAATCTTGAGAAATTTGGAAGAAATCAGAAGAAAATGAAAGCGCATGGAACATTTTGAAAAATGCTAGCATTTTTGAAGAACTTTTTGAAAAACAGGTCTTAGAATTCACAAATAAGCATTGTGTGGAAGAATAAGTGTCTTCAACGTAATAAAAAAGAATATCAATTATTCTCATTTTGTATATGAGAGTAAAATGTTGAAAATTAAACAAAACGAGGTTGGAGGTCCCTTGTTTCCTTAAGGCATTACTAAAAGCGAAATGAGGTCTTCCCGAATAAGGGATCCTCACGTTCTTCTGAAGAGAGTAAATGTAAAAACGCAATTATATACCACTTCATACACCGAATTTCCAAAGTCAACCCTTCCTATGGTCAAAATTGTCATTTGGTTAGCAAATATTTAACTTACGCAATGCCTTAGATGGTAATGCCCACTACTTTTAAAACTGCTAGGCTGTCTATTTTCTCACGGGTCATTTTTAGCTCAGAACTCGCCTGAGGGTAAATATAAAGTTTACGAAAAGTATTAAGGGCGTTAATAAAATTATTAATTTATCGGACAAATAAAGTTAGGTAATGAGAAATACAGTTTTGGCTATCTATCTATATATATAATGAAGTACATCATTTTAAAAGTAGAAAGTCCACACTTCTCACACACATGGATTTTTACCCTATCACTTTTCTTTTTTTTTTATCAAATGTAATTATAATATAGATTTTTTGTGCATAACTAAGTTATATTACGAAAACTACCAATTTTATATACCTATTACTGAAAATTTTATGTGATTTTAAGAAGGTTTTGGCAGTATTTAGTTTGACAGATTTAAGTAAAAGGTGTAATCAAAATAGCATCCACATCACCCAAATTTATGTTCTTTATTGTATACAGCCCTCAAATAACTGTGGCCAGTAAGCTTGAGGACTTACTAAAGAATGATTGGTGAAAATTTAAGAATTTTCTAAGTCTTAACTTTTCATAATGTTGATTTAAAGGTAAATCCCTATGACTGATAGCTGTTTGAAATTATTTTGATCGAGCGACGTTTGGTACTATAAACCTGAGGGACCTTAAGTATCAGTTGGACTATTGTTTGTAGATACGTCCTTTCTTTTGTACCCTCTTGGTGAACATAAGACTGCTTGATGTATTATTTTCGAAGGTTTGACGTATATAATTCTCTATTTCAACATCAATTTTTATGGAAGTCGCTTTTTCTATTATAAGGTAGTCTAAACTAATCTTTCTTGAATAGCACAGAACATTAGCTACATCACGTTCTTCATCTAAAAATGTGGAAGTGATTATAGAGGAGAGTTTATCATAATATCTGCTGAGTAGAAACTTTGCTATTTTTTTCGAATTTCACTATATAAACAAAATAAGCAGAGCTGATAATTCTAGAAAGTCTTAAAATAATCCATGTATAAAAAATATCAAAATGTTACCTTAAACAAAAATTCTCAAAATAATTTCACCTTATGGGTTTATTTTTTGCCAAAATATTCATTAATTAAATAAAATATTTTATACATGCGACTTCCTATAACCACAATGAAAAACATTGATTTCTTGTTCTCTACCGTGTTATAAAAGTGTGTTACACATTACCGTGTTCCGCTTGAATATCCGTCTAAGATATAAAGAAGTGCTACTTAAGAAAAGTAGAGTGTTTGAAAAATATCTACCTCTTAAGTAGCTTGTAAATTTAGAGCAAAGTTTCTATGAAAATCGTACGAAAATACAGAAGAGTTTTTTAGAGAGACGTAAGGATTAAGTATTTTTGTTGCATAAAATAGAATGAATTTGTTAACAGGTAACTAATTTTTTATTTTAAATGTATTTCTTTATCATTTGATACCATATTTTATTAAATATCACTAGATTTCCCGTTATATATTGAATAATATTTTAAATTAAATTGAATAAACTATTTTGTCTTGTTTTAATTAACATCCAATATTGGTGACTTCAAAGTTTTTATATTTATCTTATTTATAATGATCGAGAAAATTGTTTATTGATGAGTAAATAGCAAAACGATATTATCAATATTTTAAAACTCAGTTTCTAAAAACAAAGATTCAGCATCGACTCCATTTTATTCTTTTAACATCAGCTAATAACTTTTGTCATTTAACCCTTCAGCGGGCGCGCCAATTTTTGGAACACCAGCAGGCGCGCGTGGCACAAAGTGAAACGTCTCTTTCAACCTTGATTATTCCTTTTGTAATAAACTTTTTTTTTCAAACAGAAAATAATTCTGTATTTTATGACAAGATATAAAATGTTGATAATATTGAGATATATTTATAATTAAAGGCCAAAGAATGCAGATACAATAGCCTTATTTCAAAACTGCCCAGTTTATTGGATCTAAGGACAACTTCGAATTGATTCCTATTATGTTCCAAAAGCTAAAAAACAATGATATTGTCCATCTTCGGGATATGCGGGATACCGTGTAACAGCTGTACATTTGATCGACTACACCAACTCCTGCTTTTGTCGTATTGTAATCCAGTATAATCGCTGGTTTGCCACGGTTAAATCACGACTAACAATGAATGGAAAGGAATACAGGGGTCAGAAAATCAGACCTCCATTTGAAAGGGTGTAGCTATAAATAGAAACTGCTTAGAACATTCAAACCTTACATGTAAAAACAAACCATTCATAATTGAGAAAATGTTGCACTTTGTACACGGGCGCGCCCGCTGAATATAACATTGAAGGTGGAACAAAAAAGTAAGGAACCTAACATCTAGTTTCATGTATATGAAATGTTCACAGTTTAATAAACTTTTACAAATAAAATTGAGCGAAGACAAGTATATTTTCTTTGAAATGTTTTCAATACCTCACTGGAAGCATCAAATGGACGCACACACACTAATTTGGAACTGTAAACGGTAAGGAAAGGGTACTTTCGTTATGAAACTTGTTTAGATGTGTTTTCATGCCTTACGCTGTATTACATGCCTTAAAACATCAGACGAAATTAATTATCTTTCAGCAGACATTGCTTGAAGGGGAAAAATTATCTGCTTTATGTTTGCACAGTCGGCTATAATCAATCAAAAGACAGAAAATGCAGTCTTCCGTACTGTTCAAAATTCGAAAGGAAAGGTATAAGTTATGGAGCTGAAGTAATTATTTTAATAACCGAGACACTACGACATGTACCTGCTATGAGATAGATTCCTCGCTATTTCTTTTTGAACGCGTCTGTTGCGAGAACGTTCCTCAGATACAATTAGAAAAACACGTTTTCCTTACACCTGGATAGTGTTGCAACGGTTACTACCAAGGAAAATCAAAGTTTTTGGTCTCCTCATGATGAAATGCAGACTTTGTTATTAGCAGTTTAAAAACCGAGGAGCTTACGCAGAGATCAAGTTGTATCTCGAACAATTGCTAACACAGTAAATGGCATAGATTATGGATACATTGATAATCAATGCAAATCCTTGTTAAAACCAGTTCAGCAATATTATGAACTAGCAGTCACATATTTTGTACGATGCCTAATGTCTGAAGGTAATTTTGTTAGGCGAATCACTCTTACTGCATTATGTTGAAATATCGGAATGAAGAACTTGCCTAAAATTCTTGGTAGCACAATGTCGGAGCCCTGGCTTTATTTTCGGTATTCATGCATTCGTGAATTGGTTCCATTTGCTTCAATACACACCGCAAATTGATAATTTTGCAATAGCATTTCCATGTTCAGTTCTGTTTTCTCAAAGATTTCCCCACTGCGTCTCGTCTAAACCGCATCTAAGTCCTAGACAGTTACCTAAATCTAGCTCGATATCAACTAAAGTTGCAAAATGATCAGCTAAAAGCGATTCAATTTTCAGTAGCGAACATTCCAAAGTAATTTTGTCATGGGTGTGTTATTTTAGATGAGTTGCCGATATGTATGAACTGAAAAGAAACAAATGAAGAACAAAGCAGTAAATTTATTGCCCCTGAATTTTTGGAGGAGTAATGTTTCGAACTGCTTGTTTAAATGTATCTATTTTTCTTGTAAACCGTTGCTTAACTGGAGTCATTATTTACAGGTAATTAAACAAGTTCGAGTAAAGGACTCATCTTCTTACCGTTTATAACGACCGCGTTTGGGATGTGGGAAGATTATTACTTTGGTTAAGGCTTCAAATTAACCTTTAAATTTTCATAACCATGTTTCTATTAAGGATATAAACATTTCTAAATAAGGATATAAACATTTTTTTAATAGAAATGCACCATCTTAGTTGGAGTTTCTATTGAGATATAATAGATGGGAGAAATTTTAAGTCTTGCTCATCTTCAAATTGTTTTCACTAGATTAGATTATCATTATTTCCCTTAAGAGCAGAAAGCACAACTAAACTGACAATGAATTTCAAAGCATATAGCGTCATTTTAACGAAGCAGGTATAAATTTTGTAGCGGAGCTGGTTAAGATTTCAGCACTCTTCAGTTTTATTGTCTAGCATGTTATCATTTGAAGTAAATCGTAAGAGATACCCAGGCTAAACTATATCTTAAATTCTACATAGTGTATAGTAGTTTTAAAAATTAAAAAAAATCTTATTAAAGACCACATTGATACTCAAGTTCAGGATGATGAAGTTTTATGTATTTCCTTTAAAGTGCTTTTTTATACCGTAGATTGGGGTTACTTGGACCCCAAAAGTGAAGATTTTTGTACATTCCTTACCCAACGATAGCCTTAAAGACATATTTCTGCTTATAACCTGATTTGAACAACTTATTTGAAGATTCCCCAAGATTTTAGGTCTTTTTCAAATCAAAATTTTAACTATATATATTTAATAAATTATTGAAATTTTGGTTCAAGTAACCCCCTGATTGGGGTTACTTGGACCCAATCTACATTTTATTTGAAATATACAATTTAAATAGGTAGTGGGCTCAAGTAGCACCTAGGATCTTGAAATAAAAATATAGGCTTATGTATGAAAAACTCATTTTACATTAAAACAGAAAACAAACCCCTTTTTATTTGCAAATCTGATTGTTAACAGTGGATGCGTCTTCAAAACTAATTTTACCCAGTCCCGCCCAGGGAGATTGTTTTGAAAACGTTTCACCTATCTTCCATGCATTGCAAGGACAATAAATCGAACTTGACAATAAATCAAAAGGTCCAGTTCGTCTACGGGAAATCCAAAATCACAAATTTTGTCGAAATGACTGGCCCAGGCCAACTCTTCTTCACTGATTGGATGGTTGGATGTCCAGGTTTGTTCAATAAACCATTCTTCAAACTCATTTTTATAGTGGAACTACTAACTTTAAAGTGGGTTAAGGCATCTCTCTGAGACATTTCTCCTGATCCCACAGCATTAAACATTCCTCCAATTTTTCAGCTGTAAAATCCGCATACTTTCTGCTCCTAGGAGACCTCTTGAAATTTCGGAGCATTTTTGTATTAGATCTGCGAATGAATGCACATTTATCATTTAATAAAAGGAACCCGACATGAAGTAATCATATTAATAATTTTTACAGTGAAATTTGAGAATGTCTAATCAGAAATGTGACCATGGGTTAACTGGACCCACTTCCTTGCTTGGGTCCAAGTAACCCCGTTTTTAGTTTATCAGCACAGTAGTTAATACTTATAATTTATACTAGGTTAATTGATTCTCTTTTCATCTAAAACTATTGTTATATTCTTACAGACTGTATTTGAAATGTAAATGCATCCTTACCTAATGTGGTACTGTAGTGTGTAAAGAAGTGAAGGTGGAAGTTATAAGGTCACAAAAATTCGTGTTTTTATCACAAAGCAACATAACCTGAACTAAAAAAAGGCGGGAAAAGCGGGAACGTGGTAAAGGGCCTCAGGACCTAGCTAATGCTCCTGTCTGTTGGAGAGATTGTGATATATATATTTTTTATTGACAACAGACCTAGGTGTAATTCAAAACCCTTTTTCGGTTTGGGTCCAAGTAACCCCCTAGGGTCCAAGTAGCCCAAGTTACAGTACTTTGGCTAAACTATATTTTATACAACGTTATCTTAATTTCCCCTGAAACCAACAGAATTGACGTAACGGTTGACTAAGAATTTAAGTTCATATTTTTATAATAATTTGAAAATATATTTATCTTAAAAAACTGAGTATTTAATTTTGAGTTCCATGTTTCCACGTCAGCTCATTAGCAAAGAAAATAAATGTGCTAATTAAAAAAGTTTCTTAGTATATATGGGTCATTCTCCTGAAAGTGTACATTTTATGTCTTTTTTACGATACATCATTATGGTTATATTTGCCTTAAATATTTTCATTGATATTTACCATAATAATGGGCTTATTAAAACTAATAAATTTTTGTACATTATTATAAATAAATTTAGGGATTTTTTTGGATCATAATATATCAAACCTCACCTCCGTGACATGTCCTTACCTCTATGTTGTCATACATTTCCCTCTTTTATTCATTTTATATTAAAAATATTTTTTATTTAATAATTCTGAATTTTAGATAGTAAAAATTAATTATTCCAAATATTTTTTATTAATATTTTAAAATTAACAATTATTATATTAGTAGAAAGTTTTGTCTCAAGAACTTTTTTCACCTCCGTGAGTATTCAAGAATGCTGTTATAAACTGGCACTAAATGGCAATGATGTCTTCAGCACATGGTATTCTGAGAACACACAATTAGCCATTTTGATTTGGTGAACAGAGCAACTTGCAACAAGATTGTTCTCATAAGTTTTATTTGATGTCCATTGTGAAATCCTTAAACAGTTACACATAAATCTAACCTCCGTGGACCTTTATTACAGGTAAGAATATGTTCAAGCAATAATTTTAATACTATCACAAGTTTAGTTATAGAGAACATTTATTAATAGCAATTGTTCAGTTTTATGATTCTACAAATTTAAAATAAAATTTTGTGTTAAATATAATGTTTCTCACTTCCGTGAATGATTTCTGGGATCAGTTATCATGGAGGTGAAATTGAATTACGGAGGTGATAGCTAAATTCAGTTACATTATTCCTTGGCATTCAGTTAATCATGATTTTATAGTGGAAGAAATTTGGTTCTTTATAAAAAACTAAGTGCAGTGATCATTTATTTATTATGTGTAAGCTATATATTGAATTATAAAAAATAGATTATACAATTAAAAATCTGTTATATGCGCTCATTCGAAACCATTAATTGATGAAATTAAAAGTATGATTCGAAATCTTGAAACTGCCCACATATTTACAGATGGTCTTCACACGCAATACACAAGCAAAAAGGTGTTTTTTCTTATTGGTACATTTTTGGCCTCAAAGTTACTGTATGTTAAGTCATTAAATTGGCACTACTCTAAAAGTGGTCATGGAAAGGGTGCTCCAGATGGTGTAGGTGCTTGTCTGAAAAGAACGGCAGACTCTCTTGTAGCATAAGGAGAAAATTTAAACACCTTTATCAAACTAATATCAGTCCTTAAAACAAATATAAAAAATATTGCAACTTTTTCAACCCCATCAAAATATATTGATGATATTGATAAAATATTACCAGAACTTGCACAATTTAAAGGGACAATGGAAATTAGACAGATAACATGGTCAAGAAAAGATCCTATGAACATCCATGCCCAAAAATTAAGTTGTTAAACTTGTGGGTCTGATGAATTTTGTAAACATTTTGAGATTGGAATTATTCAGTTACAGCCTACAAATAAACATACCACAAAGAAGCCGCATACTGGTGACAAACAAGCGTCTCATCGAACATTGACTGAGACAAAGAGTGAAAATTAATGAGCATGACTATGTTGTTGGAATGTTTCCTGGTAAAAAATTTGTAAAATTTTACATAGGTACAGTTCTTTCGCAAGATGCCAGAAATGAATATACCATTAAGTTTATGAAAAAGTGTGAAAATGGAAAATTTAAATTTCCTGATGTATATGATACTGGGGTAGTAAATGCCAAAGATTAAAGGCTTTACTTTTGGTACTTCCCCAACCTGCAATCAACAAAAAGGAACAATATATATTTAGAAATTTAGAGGAATTCAATATCAGTTAATTTCAATTGATTATTTCAATGTCAGTTTTAAAATAAATAATTATGTCCATTATTAACTAATGCTCTATTTAAACTTTTTATTTCTAATTCAGAAATTTTAGTTGTATTATGTGTAATAAAATTAAATATCACTATATGCAAACTGTTTTTTTAATTGAAGTAATATTTTTTGTGAAACTTATCACCTCCTTGAATTCCATCTCACTTCCGTTAACCGAAAATATAATATAGTTATAATTAAGAATTTTAATAACTATTTTTTAGAATAACCATAAATGATTCTAAACTACTATATGTAAGTAGAATGTAATCATATACATAAATTTAGAAAAAAATTAAATTTATTTTTGTCATTTTTACAACAGGAAAATGTACAGTTCTGAGAGAATGACCCATATGTACTACATTAACTTGGCGAAATATACTAGTTTCAACAAAATAAAAATTGGTGCAGTTTGCTCTCTTATTACTAAATTATAAGGTTGAAGGCAGTAAATATAATTACACAGATGAACTAAAATAACTAACAAAACGCTTTGATAGTGACGCTGGTTGCAACACAATGGTCCAATCTTCTTTAGACAAATCACCATTTTTCCTGCGCTCCCTCAAAAAAAAAAAAATCCAGCTTGAAATATTTACAGAGAGAAAATGAATACTTATTTCCGAAAGAAAATACAGTTGGGAGCGCAAAGACTTCGCAAAATCAACAGGGTCCTTTTTCATCCTAGAATATTCTTAATGAGTGAATGGTTAGAGGAATCACAATATTCCTGCGCATTTCTTACTCTTTGAAAACAAAGGCACTATCACAGCTGGGAATTTGCATATTAGAGATAAAGCATTTTTTAATACTTAAACCCAATATTGATATCAGAAAATAAAAGAGGAATCTTCGGAGCCTACTCCTCATAAATATACTCTCTGTCAACGTCCTAGATATAATAATTCATTTTACTTTTTTAAGAAGGATATTTTCAGCATTTAAAAACTAAGCCCCCATGACGTATTAGTTGAAAAACTGTCTTCATATCATTTAAATGTTTTCTAAACGTTTCACTAGCAATTTGTAGAGCCTTAGTGTGTACGTACTCGTTTTATCGCAACGCAGTCTTCAATACCTTCCTCAGATGTCAGATTTTCGTATCTTGCCACAAGTTGATGTGGTTCCGTTTCCCTTTCTCAATCAAATTTTTCTAATGAATTTCGTTACTCAACCTTTAGACATTCGATATTGTTTTCTCATTGAAATTAAAATAATTTATTGCGTCTCACAAAAGTGATACCCTTTATAAAATGATTCCCATTAAATTATAATTATATGAAGTTTTTTGGTGTTCACGCCTTTAACATTGTCTCTTATTCCCCTTTTCTATATGGAAATATAAATAATAGTTAAAGAATAAATTGAGTATATGCATTATACTACGCATTCAGAGGAAATTATATAATTTCAAAAGTGATGGGATATTTACTTTTCGCTCACAAAGCAACAACACAAAACTGACCTCTTAATTTTTTTTTATTGGTTGGATTAACATTGTCTTTAAAAACACGATTGTCTCTTGAATTCAAATAGCATTTTTTGTCATTTTTGGGTCTAATGCGTTCCATTCGACTCTATTTAAGTGCCTTTCAGAATAAGTTTTCTGAAGAGATGGCAGGATTTCAAAATTATGTACGATAAAAAAAATTAAACAACTGAAGAGAAGTCTTATGGATACACCAAAATTGCAAATAATGATTTAAGATTCAATAATACATACAGTGCTAGATTTCTAGAAATAGAGGTGCCGGAACGGTAACCTTCCGGGGTGTGTCGGGGGAGTATTCCAAATTATTGATAAAGAGAGGTACCGGAACGCCGTTCCAGCGCGTTCCGCCTCAAATCTAGCCCTGTATGTATGTATATATGTAACATACCAACCCCGTGGGAATGATGACCGGAGCCGGCATGTCACACCGCGGATAAGCGTAGTCGTAGCCAAAACCACAATTCTCTTTCACGTCTGCAAATACTTTTTATTTTTTCATTTTTTAACATCGATGACGGCGGTTTACTAGGCAACAGAGCCACGCCAAAATCCATGCTCCTGGAGGCATGCTTGAGCTTTTATAAACTTCACGAGCGTCTTGCCATGTGATCAAAATGCCTGTAGCCATTGGCTGAACCCATGACTCTGATGTCAGAGGTCATGTGATATCTTATGTAAGGATGCGCGAGAAATTGGAATTTTCGAGGGGACGCTACAAAGCTGTCTTTGTTCTTTAAATCGGAAACGAAATTAGGCTAGGCGCCCACTGACGATTATTTCAAAGCAACTTTTTAATCACAAAAATGAAACACATTGATTCCTTTGGTAATGCGCCCACTGGCGATTTTTCAGTTGCGGCAACTAAAAAATTCCAACATATTCTATTCTTTGGGTGATGAAACTGTTGCCGGGGAAAATAGATCATGTTGGTTTAGATACGACTGCGCCCACTGGTGATTATTTAGTTGCTTGCAATAGATCTGATCATAGGCGTAGAGTGCTTCTAACTTTTTTTGGGGGCTGCACGAATTGAATTCAGTTAGGGTCCTCTTCCGCGCATTGACTACGAGACGGTCCTTAAAATATGAAATTTTTGAAATTGAATAACAATAGAATTGATGTTTGAGTAGTATTCAAAAGTTATACAATGAGGAAAATAAATATAATATAAATAAAATGAGAAAAAAAATAGCATCGAATTTTTGTTATGGATCATATCATTGTTTAAAACTATGTTAAGGCTAAAGACATAATCGGAATCTTTAGTTTCATAGTTTGAAAAATCGGAAAAAAACAACTTTCTTAAAAGTTTTCTACAATTTTCCGATTTTAGCTGAACTTCTATTAACGTTTTAATTTATTTCAAGTTATGTTGGGGGGAACGTGCCCACCAAATTTTTAATATTAATTCTTTTCATTTATCATATACAGCTTTTATATTAAATTTTGTCATACTGTCAAGGAACACTCCTTTGAGGAGAAATGAAATAATATGTAAAATAATCTCTTATCGCAAAACCTTGATTGTTGCTTCTTACTCCAACAGTAGAGATTCTTTCCAATGAACAGTCAAAGAGAGTGTCTTCAAAACGTATTCCATCATGTTTTCTAACAAAATTGTGTAGAATGCAGCATGCTTTAATAACAGATTCACTGAATTCAATACTGGTATCGAGAGGCCTGTGAAATATTCTCCATTTGTTTGCTAAAATTCCAAAATGTACATTCTACCAGTCTGCGGACTCTTGTTAATCTGTAATTAAAGATATGTTGCTTTACGGACAGATTTCTGCTGGGATATGGTCGTAATACAAACTGTGAAAGAGCAAATGCCTCATCCCCCACTAGAGCAAAAGGCATTGCCGTTCCATTGTCGTCATTAGGGAGATAACTTTGTTCTGGAATTTTTAATTGGTTTCTTTCAAGCAACCTTGAAAATGCTGACTGTTTAAAAATATTAGAATCACTTGATGAACCGTATGCTTCAACTTCTACATAAATGAACATGTAATCGCAATCCACTATTGCTAGAAGTACAGTCGAAAAAATGTTTTACAAAAAAATGTTTGTAATATGTATTTTATTTCAATAAACTTGCAAATTTTGAAGAAAATATTTTTTCTTACCTTAAAGTCACAGCTAATCTTTCCTGCGGTGGTATAGCCAAACGTAATCTTGTATTTTGGTAAAAAATACTGGGCCCCACTAATAACAACAGGTTCTCGAAACTTTCAACGCTCATCCGAAAGTAGTTGAAAAATTTTGTTGGGTGTACTCTTAAGTCTTCAAATAATTTATAAAACTGCCCGTCAAATAATATCCTACTTATTATTGCATGGATCCAAAATCTTCTGGGGCTTTGTTTACGTTTTCGCCGTAGAGCGAGGGTACAAACACATGCAGATTCCACGAAATCCATTTTCAAACTGAGTGCAAAGCAACTATTTAGTTGCCAGTGGGCGCTTGTCGAAGGTATCCGGCAACTTTCAAGTGACTAAACTGTTTAGTTGCCCAAATTAAAAGTTGATAGTGGGCCCCTGGCCTTAATCTACGCCCAAGGAAATTTAGAAGAATTTAGAATCTTGAAAGGGATTTAGTGGTTTTTATGTTATATATGCATGTGTGTGTGTGTGTGTGTGTGTGTATATGTGTGCGTGTGTGTGTGCGTGTGTGTGTGCGTGTGTATGTGTGTGTGGGTGGGGCATTGAATATATGGATTAAATTTGAAATAATGACAAGAAGACGCACACAGCTTACTACACGATTTATAGGAATTTTAGGAGATGAGTTATTTTGAAGAACATTCGTAGACTCGGGGCTTTTGGAGGTATGGGAAGAAGTATGATTGTATATTTTAGTTATTTTTAACTTTATTTACATCGAAATATCACTAAAATTTACAATAAAATTTATCTAATCTTAAAATTTCATTTTTTACTATGGTTTTATATTTATTGTATTAAATTAACTGTAAAAATTTTAACTTTACCATTTAAATACACTTTACAATTAATTATCACTTTTTTCTCTGTATTAAGAAAAATCTGGAAAAGAAGCAAAATACTATGGGGAACACAGCTTCTGTGATATTCCGATATGAGGGTATGACTAATTGTGCTCATTATAGAATGATTTTTTTCCCATTCAGATTTAAGTCATTTCGAATGAATTAGTCTATTTTTTCTAAAATTATGGTCCCCTTCAATGTCTTGAATACTGAATCTGCTTTCTTTTAAAAAATAAGATAAAAAATTAAAGTCGTTGCCTGAAGTAAATTTAATTTCACATCTTAAAAGGATTACAAGCTCAAATTTACAGAAGTTGGTAGTAAAAACTCCATATAATACTGTTCATAATAATGAAAGTTATCAGATCTTCTTTCTTAGAATTTATTGATTAGTTTCTCATTTTCATTTTCAGGAATCTTAAATAAAGCATGTTTAGTATTTTTATAACTGTACTTACGTTTGCATTAAAGTTTGCATTTAAAATAATAATCCGAGGGTTATAAAATTTATATCACGAGAAAGATCATAAAAATTCCTTTAAAATGAAAAATTTTTCGATTCTTTACCTCCATTCTCTGATTTTTGGGGGAATTTTTATAGATTAATTTTTAGAATTTAATTTATTAAATGTTGATCACGTGGTTTCTTTTCTTTTTGTGATACTTTAAATTAAATTTGCATCGCGATTCTTCTAAAGCAAAAAAGTTTTCTATAGATGCTTACCTGCTATCATAAATGTTCTTTAATGGTTTATGTTTCACTGCAAAATACTTTTTAAGGATATTTCATCTTCGAATTGAAGACGAGAAATGTATTAATAAATTCTTTTACCAAATTTGTTCATGGTACTTTAGCTCAAGGCTTAGTTTCTTTAATATTGCTTCTAATCCTTTGTTCTTGTTATGGAAAGTTTGACATTTTCGTAAGTCTGTCCTCAGTAGTTTTCTTTTATTGTGAAGTAAAATTTTTTACTGATCCCAAGAAAGTGTTTTGCAATTCGGGTTTGTCGATCTGAAGGAAATGAAAATATTTGTCTTATTACGCCTCTCCTTTACTTAACAAATCTCAATAAATATGTCAAATTTGGGTACTGATTTGGAAAATAGAGAATGATGTTTATCGATAATGATATTCTCGAATTTCAGAAATTAGAGAAATTATTAACTACAGTGATTTCCGCTTATAAGAATCACGTTTGTTATTACTGTTTTTGATTCTTATAAGCGGTTGATTCTTATAACCGAAACTTCCCTTTGGACAGGCACACATACACAAATATATACTTGTACATATATATAAACACACAGGCACATATATACATAATTTACCATTAAATACTCTTTAATTTACGTTATTTATCATTTATTAAAATTATTTTTTATAATTTTATAAATACTCAGTTTCTAAACAAATACTATAACTCAATTTCTAGACCTATAAGTAACAACACATGATTATAAAATCAACAAGAGGCAGCTTCTTTTTGACTACACTTTGGAAGAGCATCATATCTAATTAACAAGTTCTGTTTTTCAGAAAAACTAAGAGTTTTCCTTGTTTTTATCATATTTGAATTCGACTATGAAAAAGTTCTAACACTAACTGGCAATTTTGTTAGAAAACTAAAGTGAATACTAGCGACGTATGCTTATTACAGTCTCAGACGAAGATTCACCTTATAGCTTACGTTTCACGGTTTGATTCAGTATCTGGTTCATCTGATTCAGCAAAATGGATCCGTTTACGTTTCACGGTTTGAAGTGCTGAATCCACTGTCCCGTTTGCGTAAGTGATGGTGGACACTTCGTGGAAGATTTATGTGTTTCAGGGTCCAGAAATCCGCAACCAGGAAGTAAGTGGTGGGAAAAAAGGAGTGTCTGTCTGGAGAAAAGCGAAATCGGACCCGGGCGGGTTAGATGCCCCTGGGTAAAGCTAATAAGACAGTGTTTAGCAAAACGTATAAGGAGAAACTCTTATGTTATGTCTAAATGAATGTATTTTACGACTGTTTTCCACCCCAAAGTTTTATCAATCTTTCTTTTCAAAAACTTAAAGAATTTCGTACCTTTTGAGAGTTCAAGTGGCATTTTTTGGAAAAATGAAAGGAAGGCGAAGATTGCAAACTGATTCTTATAACCGGTGGATTGATTCTTTAAAGCGGAAATTTAAACATGGAAATAATACATTTGTTTTTGTTTTTGCGATATTGATTCTTATAAACGGTTGATTCTTATAACCACTGATCACTATAAGCGGTGGTATATATATATATATATAACAGTTCCGTGACTGACTGACTGACTGACAGATAATGTAGAGACCAAACCGCTGGACCTAAGGAACTGAAATTTTGCATGGGGATTCTTGTAGTGCAGTGGTGCACTAAGAAAGATTTTTGAAAAATTCTTCTTAGATTTTTTAAAATTAAAATTTTAAGCTGTTTTTGTAACTTTCTTTAAAATTTGCATTTAAAATAATAATCCGAGGGTTGTAAAATTTATATCACGAGAAAGATCATAAAAATTCCTTTAAAATGAAAATTTTTTCGATTGTTTACCTCCATTCTCTGATTTTTGGGGGAATTTTTAAAGATTAATTTTTGGAATTTAATTTATTAAATGTTGATCACGTGGTTTCTTTACTTTTTGTGATACTTTAAATTAATTTTGCGTCACGTGAATAACAACGAAATAAATTGACCAAAAAAATATTAAAATGCGGTAAAAGATAAAATTTAACCACTATACTATTTTAAATTGAAATTTTTTAAGCATTTAATTCAAATTATTATGTTTTATGGATATTAAACATACAAATTAATTGCATACATTGACCGTTGCATTTAATTTGAATATTTTCTTCTACATTATTTTGTCTATAAAAATATCCGTTACGATTTTTTTATAAGTTTATTTTTGGCATTAATTGCATACATTAACCGTTGTATTTAATTTGAATGTATTCCGTAGCGAAGCACGGGTATTCAGCTAGTATTTTCCATATGACTAAAATCATATTCAACATGATTTACATCAAATGGTTCATTACATGTTTTTAAGTAATTACTTTAAAAAGTATCAAATTGAGCAGAAAATGATGTGTAATTAAAAGTTTTCTTTACTATAAGAACCCGGGCCCTCTCTACGACCTCAAAATTTATCCCGCTCAGTGGCTAATAATTTCACAATCACTGCAATTAATTTAAAGAATTTTCTCCTATATATGTCCACGTAAGCTCAGTTCGGAGTGAGTATGCGGCCAATTTCAAAATATTGTTGTCGAAAATGTTTTCAGTTCGGAGAGATTACGTCATTATATCGATCACAGTTTGATAAATGTTTGAAGAGAGAAGCTGCCTTCCACGTGAAAGGCCTTTTAAGTTTGTTACTCGTATGGGAGAGGCAATAATTTGAAAAAGCGCGCTCACTAGTTAGTACAAAAAGCGACCCTTTACAACGTATATGCCATTTACAGTGTTCGCTGTTATAATTACAAAATTTGAAGCTACCCGAAGATTTCCCTCGTTATTAAAAAACACACATTTACCACGAGATGTATTATAACGAAAACCAGGATTAGATTATACAATAACCAACTATTTTATAGAACTAACTAATATCTTTCCACATGGGTTCAAATTTTCTGTTAAGGATGCGCCAATTGCAAAATATTCGTTGCTTTACAAGAAAGATTAAGAATTTAAGATTTGGATTCAGCGCATTGATTTTATATATACATATAAAACAGTTCCGTGACTAACTGACTGACTGACAGCTAACGCACAGACCAAACCCCTGGACCTAAAAGGCATGGCGATTCTTCTTATAGTGTAGGGGTGCACTAAGAAATATTTTTGAAAAATTCTTAGATTTTTTTAAAATTAAATTTTTAAGCTCTTTTAGTAACTTTTTTTAAGTTTGCATTTAAAATAATAATTTGAGGGTTATGAAATTTATATCACGAGAAAGATCATAAAAAGTCCTTTAAAATGAAATCTATTTCGAATCCTTACCTCCATTTTCTGAATTTTGGTGAATTTTTAAAAATTAAATTTTAGAACTTAATTTATTAAATGCTGATCACGTGATTTCTTTTTCTGATACTTTAATTTATCGTCACGTCCATAACAATGAAATAGACAAAAAAAAATTTCCCTTGCTAATGCGGCAGACGATTGGGCATTATCCAAAAAAATAAAATACAGTAAAAGATATGTTCCTCAAACTGTACTATATTAACTGTACTATATTCTTTAGTATGTCCTATTAGATTTAATTTGAATATTTTCTTCTACATTATTTTGTCGATAAAAATATCTCTTACGATTTTTTTATAAATATATATATATTTTTTTTACATCAATTGTATACATTCATCGTCGTATTTATTATACATATATATATATATATATATATATATATATATTCTTTTTTTTGCATTAATTGCATACATTGACCGTTGTATTTAACTTGAATGTACTCCGTAGCGAAGTGCGGGTTTTCAGCTAGTCTATATGTATATAAAACAGTTCCGTGACCGATTGACTGACAGCTAACGCACAGACCAAACCACCGGACCTACAGGGCTGGAATGTTGCATGGTGATTTTTCTTATAGTGTATGGGTACCTTGGGAAAGAATTTTGAAAAATTTTTAGAATTTTTAAATTAAATTTTAAAGCTGTTTTTGTAACTTTTTTAAAGTTTGCATTTAAAATAATAGTCTGAGGGTTATAAAATTTACATCACGAGAAAGATCATAAAAATTCCTTTAAAATGAAATCTTTTTTTAATCTTTACCTCCAATTTCTGATTTTTGGTGAATTTTAAAAGATGATTTTTAAAATTTAGTTTATTAAATGCTGATCACGTGGTTATTTTTCTTGTGATACTTTAAATTAATTTTGCGCCACGTGCATAACAGCGAAATAAATTAACAAAAAAATATTAAAATACGGTAAAAGATAAAATTTAACAACTAGACTAATCGAGATGGAAGTTTAAGAATTTAATTCAAATTAGTATGTTTTATGAATATTAAACATGCAAATTAATTGCATACATTGACCGTTGTATTTATTATATATATATATTTCTTTTTGGGCATTATTGCATACATTGACCGTTGTATTTAATTTGAATGTACTCCGTAGCGTAGCACGGGTATTCAGCTAGTTATGATATATTATTTGTTATAATAAGACAGGAAGACAGAAAATTCTATAAGTCAACTATAAATTCTATATGTTATCTTTATTGGATTCACGCATGTTTTCCATAAATTTTCTCCATAAATAGCGTTGAGTATGATTCAGTATACAAAAATAAATTTCAATTTATAAATGTAAAGCCACCATTCGTAACTGATATGAAAGACTTTTAGGACAATGAACGTGAATGACTATATTTATAGGACCGTGTATTTTATGCCTTTCATGTTTATTTTGGAACCTCCCCTTAAATTGAAATTGCAGGTTAAGATTTTCTCATTGCCTTTATCTGCTTACGTATCTTCATCGTTATTCAACATCAGATATGAAGTGTAAATTTCTGTATATAATTTACCTATAAAAATTATCTGGTCTAAACTGTAATTTAACTACACTTGAGAAATGATCTTCATATTTTAAATATATCTTCCTGCATAGTAAAAGATCGATATCATTCTAAATAAACTTCTACTCCTTTGGCATCCTTTCATGAAATATATCTTTTTCAATGGAAAGAATCCCTTCCCTTGTTTTACTGAAAAATGGAATTAATTCGCCTATTTAATACATTTAATAGAATCTTTCTTTTACATATGCGCACACACTTATAAGGAGTGCTAATCGTTCGAGATTGTCGAAACACAATGTGTTTAAGATATTGTTTAAGTTATGCTTTTAAAATTCCATAATTCTACCTTCATCCTAAGTAAAACTAAGATACCTACCTCACGTACTGAGAAATATTCAATTTAAAATGAGGTACACTGCTTTCAACTAATGGGGAATTTAATTTTTGCTTTATTACTTTAACGTAACAACCTCTTTTCACTTCCGACTAATAGCAAGTAACGAGGAGATTTGTTACCTACATGACGCTTTTGAACGGAGAGTGGTACTGATTAACCATAAAAAAAGGGTTACAAGCGACGTAACAAAATAAAAGCTGTTTTGAAGATCATGTGGAAAAAATTAATATCTTAAGAAAAATTGTTACTCTCAAAGTATTTTCATTCATGAACATAATTCTATGAATTACAGATGAACATGTCGCCAGAACTATCCGAGGAATAAAACTTAAAAGATCGTAGTAAACTCGAGAAATGTCGCACGAATATTCCGACAGTTTCTCTTTCAAATAATTTTAGTATGGAAAACGAGGGAAAGCGTTTGGAGCTCAGTTTATCAATGACTCATTTCATGATTTTAATATGTCACATTAAAGAATTTGGCAAAACAATAGTTTAATTTTTCCGGCTCATAGGAATGAAAGAAGCTTTAACTACTATAAGTGTTTAAGTGTGAAATACTCAATTCTGAATTATTACAGTTAAACCATTGGATGCCAGAATAAACTAGGCAATGAACACTGACTGACTTCATGCTAGTGAAGTATCCGTGAAAAAGGTCCTAGGAACCTGACTCTTATCTCAATTGTAAACACTCTACAAATCACTGCCTTGGTGCTTGTTATCTAAACTTAAAACTTTCCTCAAGACAGAATATTGTTTCGCTAGTTTATTGTCTAGATCAGTGGTTCCCAACCTTGGGTACGCGTACCAGTACCGGTACGCGGAAAAGCAGCTACTGGTACGCTAATGATTTTACAATTTAAAACAAAAATCTATTAAAAATCTGTATTACGAAAAAAGAAAAGAAATGACTATAATAACTAATCCATACGTTTTAATATTTTAGTTTGGAATTTCTCATCCATTGTTTGTGATGTAATACTTTAGTGGGATTTACCTAATCTCAAAAGATGCCACCTACACCTGAATGTGTAATCTATGACCGTTCCATAAAAATTTGGCACTCGCCTCCGAATTATAACTGTTTCTATAACTGTGTTTGCGAATTATAACTGTGTCTGAGTTCTACTAAAAATTGTGTTTTGTGTTTCAAACATCTTTAAATTAATTGCATATTCTTAATCAATAGTAATTGTATTATTAATAAATATTAAGAAGATGTTAAGGTAAGTGTATTAAACTCAGGAGATTTAAAACGATTTTTTATATATCTTAATTTATTTTAATAAATGCTTGGCTACATCTTTTGAATACATTTCGTATTCGTCTTCAGACCATATACAAATAAACTTATTCATTGTTGAGAACATTAAAAAATTTACAAAGGGTATGATTAGTCATGGTTATAGTTTAGTTACAAAATTTTAAAATTACTTACATGTACATCACATAATGCCCAATCATAAAACAAATATTTTTTCAAAAAAGAATTATCCAATCATTACAGTTTACAAAAATTATTTTAAATTTATTTTTATTAAAACACAGAAGTACGGTGGTTGTCACGTGGTATAGTCATAAACATTGAGCCCTATATTACTTCTTTAGTTAATAATAAACAGGCCCAACCTTCTCACTAATTATATATGTTTTAAAGTGATTATTATATTTCATGTATGTGTTGAGCAATAAAAATATATCCCAAGTTACTTGTCTTTATTGCAAATGTTCTCCATTGCATTTTATTCCCCTTTTCAAAACTTTTTGGTCTACCGGTACGTCATCAAATAGTTTAAAACGTACAGATACGGTACTAAAAAAAGGTTGGGAATCCCTGGTCTAGATTACGCGAAGTATAACATTTTAAAGAAAGGCTCTGGATTCCTGTTTCTAATGAAAACTTTAACATTCGTTGTAACTAAGCAAAGTTTGAATATTAAAAGAAATCCTTTTTAGAATTATTGAAATTACCTTTAAATGGGATAAAATATACTCTAGTATGGAATTTAGTTTTGAAACTGCACTCTTTTTAAAGTTGACGCTTTGGTTTATTTTGCTCTTTTTGCTTAGTAAAAAAAATCTACTTTTAAGCTATCCTTGTTTATTTTATGATTGGGAATACAAATTTATTCTTTCATGCATTTGAATTGGTACGATGATTAAGCAAACTAACATATGTGTTTTCTTTATGATTTTTGAAAGTAATTTGGGAACAGAAAAATTAATTTCAAGAAACGTTTCCTGGTAAAGAAACTTTTTGTCTCAGGATGTTAAAGTCTGCTTTCTGTTTGAAAATTTTCGCTTTATTACGTATATTATTTCAGAAAATATTGTAAATTTTAAATGGTTTTCACAGAAATTGGTATACATTTACTGTCTACTAAATAGCGTTTTCTATTTACAAGCTTATAATTGTTGTAGGGAATTTTTAATGCAATACTATTTCTAGTCAATAAGCTGTTGACTTTTATTTTAAGTCTCTAAGTACTCAAAAGCCAAAATATCGCCTTCGGGATCTATGTCATGAGTACCACGAACAGAAAAATTGGCCTTCCTATTGTTACTGTTTGTATATAACATAATTTTAATGGTACCTTAAATTCAAAAGATGAGTTCGCATCGTAAAATATTACTTTTGCAAAGCATATTTTACCGAGATTTCTTTTAACCTGTTCATATTTTACTCACATGTCGTTCACTGAGTACTTGTTGACAGTTTTAAGGAAATTACCGTGAAATCTCGACAATAATACGCACCGAGTATAATACGCATGCTTGATTTTGCGCGAAATTTTCGGAAAAAATAAAAATTCGACTATGACACGCACTCATAACTTTTCAATATTTTATTTGAAAATTGCACAAATATTTATTATCAGAAACAAAATTTGTAATAAAAATAAACGAAAACATTAAATTCAGTAAAAAAAAAAACTTAAATTTTTATTCAGAACAAACGATGCTGTCAAATTATCAGTCTTAATCACTTTCACTAGAATACAGCTAATATATTATTGTTTTTTCCATGTCATAAGTATTAGTACTTTCGTGATATATATCACCATCATCATCCTCATTTGACGACAACTGCCCATCCTCTCATAATATTTCGTTCGCACTGCAGTCTCACTTTTAACAATTGATAATTTTTCTGCTGCCGTATCGGACCATCTTCAAGAAAATTTGAGGGAAATAAATAAAATAAATAATAACTTTTTGCACTTGCAACAACCGGGAGCTATCACTATTTCAAGGGACCTATAGGGTATAGCTACTTCTACCCAGACTTGGGTGTATATAATTTGAAATGGCACTCTAAATGAATTTGATACAAACACAGTTTATACATGAAACAATGTTTATTGAATTTGTTGCACATATAGAATTTGCTTTTACAGCAATAAGCATACGCACTACTTGTACGGAATATATATTAACATTCAATAGAAATACACTTTGCAAATACTCACAAACCAGCAGAGAGTCAAACCAGCAGTACTGCCACGTAAACTTTGGGCCCCCTAAGCACTAGCGCAGGATAGCACCTGGAGTTGCTTACCTCGTAGCTCCCTCTCGCTTATCTATCAACTTTAACAAACTTCTTCAACCTTAACAACCTTTTTCATTAATCAAGCTGCATGGTATTTATATCAAGCGCGTATGCCGAAATTAGCATATCTCTAGCAGCTTCTTTAATTCATTCACTCAAAAGTTCGATTCTTGTGAATCGAATCTTATGTATACCTTACACTGGCCTCCCTCGAAAAAAAAATTTAGGTAACTGAGGTCTGAACGGCTTCAGTTAACTAATTGATAAAGCGTGCTGGTCTGACTTTTTACATAATGGGTGGCAAAGCCAAAAACCTTCCACACGTTGTGTGGGGGAAAAACGCCACTCCCATTTTACAAAACTAACCCCGAAGGGTCCAGGTGACACCATCAAACAGTGGATTTGCAGAGTTGCGGATACTGGGCTTGCCAACTGCGCCCTAGAAAGTCTATTTTAGTTAAAAGTGTCAACACAATTGTACAGCTTGACATTTCTTGACTGTTTGTATCTGCTCTCCCCCAATTCATAACACACATGTGTTATGTTTTGTGAAGTTAGTACATTATTGAGTTAATTATTATATTATGAAGTATGTATTTTTTTCTAGTCACTACATGTCCCCTTCAAAAATTTATAAAAGAACGGTATGCCGTTTTTTTTTCTTCAGTGGCTCACCCTTTCCCCTCAAAATGTTTACACAGTATATACAATGGAGAACTTCAAACCAATTTGGTTCAGTTTTATTAAAGTGTGGGATTTAGAATAAGAGAATTGATATAAGACTTGTTCATGAAAGCGGTGTGACGCTGTCTCCATTACTACATGAAAATTGTAATTATATAAGGCTGTGTTGCTCGTTCCTACCCCTCAACATGAACTTGTGATCTATCGGCGAAATGTTAAACTGAGCGGTCTCATAAACTCTAGGATAAGAGGCCATAAATTTTGTGTAATATGTGATTCTGACGTTATAAAAGTCATAAATACCAGAGTGGTTCAAGGGCTCTCCAGAATTTTGACACTATAGCGACATGTGGAATCCCATAAACTTTGAACCCTTACGACCACTTAAAACGCCGGAGAAAGCTTTTGAATTCGCCGACCGTATAAAAGAAGACCCCCAATACTCCACGAGGGACAGAGATCTGTTTTGAGTGCCAGAGAGGACGCAGCTCTGCTGGTCTTTCGGCCTGATAGGCCAGAGTTGGTCTGTGAACCCGAAGCTGTCCTGAGATATCTAGCTGTAAAATTCTAACTCGCTGTACATACTTGCTTTTTGTAGTTGTAGTGTGTAGTTGTAGTTGTTTAAGGTGGCGTAGTAAAGTAATTGAAGCGAAACACTTGTCTTATTACTGCCTACGTCACAGCTTGTGTCAGAAGAAGTGGGATAATTGAGTTAGAGTTAGTTAGAGGTTTTTAGAAGAGAATACGTCAGTATTTAGATATTGTTATAACAAGAATACGTCAGTATTTAGAGTTTTTGAGAAGAAAGTGTACGAGAAATTCGTCTGGAGCAAGAAAATTAGTTGCTGAAGCTTGTGATTTTGAGAAAAACTTACGCCAGTAAGAAAAATTGTGGAAGCTTTTGATGTGAGAAATTCACGGAAACTTACGCCAGTAAGAAAAAATATTGTGATTGTGAGA
The DNA here is from genome assembly GCA_907164885.2 of Dolomedes plantarius. Classification (NCBI taxonomy): domain Eukaryota; kingdom Metazoa; phylum Arthropoda; class Arachnida; order Araneae; family Dolomedidae; genus Dolomedes; species Dolomedes plantarius. The sequence continues at coordinate 38,824,800 of OU015494.1, read as the reverse complement.
AATTCACGGTACGAGATAACTTGTGTTTCGGGGACGAAAAGAGATATTTTCTCCGTGCTGTGAAGCAAGAAATTTTTTTTTCTATTCCTGTGGGTTCGAAAGTTGTATCATACTCCGTTCAGCGCTAGGAACGAGTGTTTAGATTTCGCCTGCAAGTTTCGTCTCCTGAGGTCGGAGGTCAACGGTACAGCTGATTTTCCCCCGTGTGGTTCGTGTTTCGCGAGTGCGGGAGAGAAGCGAAAAAGGTGTTTGACCTATATTTGCGGGAGAGAAAAAAATTATGTGATTCTGTCTCTGGAAATGTGTTCGATGCAGTGAAGTGTGTGTTTGGTGTTATTGTGGGCCTAAGGGCTGAAGATTATTTTTGTGGTGCCTATGGATTATAATAGATTCAAGCAGCAAAAAAAAGGGGTGAGTCTATTTTCAAAAATTCTAGAAGTTATTGCTTAAAATTCTGCAGTTAAAATTCTTAAAATATTCAAAAATTTTGAAGACCTATCGGAAATATCTTTGTTGATTTATGAGATTAGAGAGAAATCCAAAAAGAAAAAAATATGATGAGATTCAATTGTTTTGTTTAAAGAGTGTATATGATATATTGTTCTCTTTGTAAAATTATCTTTTAATATTATTTTAAAGAAGTTCATTTTATATTGTTAAATACTTTTCTCTAAGAAAATATTTAAGGTCTAAGATTTTTAATTTTGTGTAATTTTAATAGTACTGTGATTGAGTTTAACTTACAAGATATTATTATAATTATTATTATTAAGTCGGTAAATTAACGGGTAGAAATGGCGTTTTTGGGCAAAGGAAAAAAAGAGGATCTAGTAAAACTGGTTCAGGAACTGGAGATACCTAGGAAAGGAAGCGAAACAATACTGGAACTGAAGGTTTTGGTTACAAGCCAAGAAAATTATGATCCCGAATTCGTGGCTGAATTATACCAGCGTATTTTGAAGGCGAATCAGGAAGAGTTAGAAAGACGAGAAGCAGAGCAATCTCGTATACATAATTGGGAAAGGGAGGAGGCCCGACATAAAGAAAAATTGCAATGGGAGGCGGAGTTAAAAGCCAAAGAATTGGAATTAAATTTTGAATTAGAAAAATTAAGAATCGCACAAGGAACTTCCAGTTCCCAGTCCACCGCAGAAAGTATAAATTCGAGACCCACTGATTTAAATTTGAAAAAATAAATTCCCGAATTTAATCCGGATAAAACGGACATTAGTTTATATTTAGTACTTTTTGAGTGACAGGTTAAACGCGCAAAAATACCTAAGGAGAATTGGGTTTCGCACCTTGTAGGACTCCTACCGATTGATATAATTAGCGTTATAGCCAGAGAACCAGAAGAGTCCGCAGAAAATTATGATCACATAAAACAAACCCTCTTACTCCGTTACAAATTAAACCCGGAGTCTTTTCGCCAGAAATTTGTATCCCATCAAAAGAATCCCCTGTCAACCTGGAAGGACTTTGCGTTCGAGTTGCGGAACTATTTACGAGAATGGCTAGATGGTTTAGAAGTCGATAATTTTGAATCTCTGAAAGATCTTTTGGTTGCGGATCAAATAAAGAAAAGGGCAAAGATGAAGGTACGCGATCACTTCATAGATAAATGGTCCGATATAAAAACGGAATCGGAAATGGTTGAGTTACTAGATTGGTATGACAGTGTAAGAGCAATGGGCCCAAAATTTAAAGATGAGAGGGATAGTAGGGTAGAGAGAACACGTCCGTTCATACAAGAGAAGCCCTGGGAAAATAAGCCAAAGTTCTATCCCCCTGGTGAGTCAGCAGCACATGGTCCAGTAAACCGAACTAGGGCGTTTGATCGGAGAGTAAATTTAAAGTGTTTCGGTTGTGGCTCCGAAACGCACCTTCGCTCATCCTGCCCACGATTTCAGAAAAACACAACGTCGGGTTCCGTAAACAATGTGCAAGAAAGGGAAAAGCCTGATCTGTTAGAATCCTATACATTCCCAGGTACGGTGAATGACCAAAGGATTGACATTCTTAGGGACAGCGGTGCATCTCTTGACATTGTTAGTAGAAGATTCATTTGTCCACAAGAATTTACAGGTGAGACAGTTTGGATAAAACAACCGCTGAGTTTAGAGTTAATTTGCTTACCTTTAGCTCGTGTGGAGATAGCGGGAGATTTTGGGAAAATTATTACTAAGGCGGCTGTATGCGGAAACCATTTGGACCAAAATCGGTATTTATTAGGTAATAAAACGGCCGAGATGATACGAGAGAAATATGGATATGATTTTTTTTTCGGTAGAACAGATAAATGCCGTCCAAACGCGCTCTCATACGAAGAGCTTACGAAAAGAGGCCGAAACAGTCAAACGAGATACAGAAAGAACTGTTGAATTGAGGGTAGAAAATCGCGAAGAACAGGAAAATAGCATTCCGATAGAAACGGAAGAGTCAATAGTAATTCCAGCATTGGAGGCAGAAGCTCCAGAATTAGACCTCTTAAAAATAGATAAAGGTTTTTTGGAAGCGCAGAAAAAGTGTGAAGAAGTAAAAGAATTAGTTAGCTGAGTAAGCGAAACAAGTGCAGGAAAAGCAGATAAAACGTATTCGATCATTGATGGAAGTTTAGTTCGGAATCGCGAACATCGTTTTGGAAATGTTACAAAATTATTAGTAATTCCAAAGGCATTGAGACATCAGGTAAAAAAGCTGTGTCATGAAGGCACGTCAGCGCATTTAGGTGGAACTAAATCAAAAGATAAATTGATTAGATATTTTTATTGGTCAAATTGCTATAAAGACATGGACGAGTTCGTGCGTAGTTGTGACCAATGTCAAAGAGCAGGGCGTCCAAACGAGAAGAAAAAGGCTCCATTGAAACTGGTTCCGGTAATTCAGGAGGTTTTAGCAGAATTAATATTGACACGTGCGGACCCTTACCTTTGACCACCGAGGGACACCGTTACATATTAACTGCAATATGCATGACATCTAAGTACCCGGAAGCGATTCCGCTAGCAGATATTAGCTCAGTTAAAATAACCGAAGCGTTATTAAATATTTTTAGCCGTACAGGATTTCCTCGCGAAGTGCAAAGTGATTTAGGAACTTCTTTCACTTCGGCCCTAACTACAGAGTTTTTTGATAAATTCGGTATTAAGGTACACCATAGCTCTGTACACCATCCGCAAAGTAATCCTGTAGAACGTTTTCATCGAACTGTAAAAAGACTTTTGAGGGCATTGTGTCTTGAATCAGGTGCGGATTGGAATAAACATTTACCAGCCATTTTATTAGCTCTCCGTACGGTAGTACATGAAAGTACAGGCTATACACCATCTGAATTAGTATATGGTAAGAACTTACGAACCCCTGAAACCTTGCTAATGGAACGTTGGTTAGATCCGCCCCCTGAAGGTGACTTAGTAACAGAGTACGTTTTTAATTTAATAAATAGGTTGAAAAGATGTCGAGAATTAGCGATAACGCGAGTAGAGGAAATGCAAGGGAAAAGAAAAGTCTGGTACGATAAGAATGCAGTGAAACGAGAGTTCAAGGAAGGAGATTTAGTCTTAGTTTTGGCGATGACGCGACCTACTAAGCTTTCATTGAATTGGATAGGTCCGGGAAAGATTATGAATAAAATATCGGAAACCAATTATGTAGTAGAAATTACTGGTAAGAAAGATAGGACTCAAATTTACCATATTAACATGCTAAATCCCTATTACACTAGGCCCGAACATGTAAATTTGTTGAGTTATGAAGGCGATCTTGAAGTGAAGGAAGATCATGATTTAGATATCCCGTATTTAGAAAACAATCCTACGAATTTTGATTTTCGAGAATTAGTTAGACTTAGTGAGCTAGAGAAAAATTTGACAGCTGATCAAATTGACCAATTAAAAGAAGTATTGGATAGGTTTGCTTCGTGTTTTTCAAATGATCCTGGTACCACAAATTTAGTAGAACACGACATTACTTTAATCAGCGATAAACCTATAAGATCAAAACCCTATCGCACTTCACAGAGACAAACGGAAATATTAAAATCAGAGATCCAGAAAATGTTACGGTTAGAGATTACCGAAGTAGGTGAGTCGGATTACACCTCACCGTTAATTTTAGTAGAGGCCCCAGGTAAAGACCCTAGACTATGCGTAGATTACCGAAGGCTGAATGAAATCATTAGGACAGAGTATTTCCCCCTTCTAAACATTGAAGAGCGAGTGGAAAAAGTATCATCGGCAAAATACATTACAGTATTAGACTTGGCTAAGGGATATTGGCAGATTCCTTTAAGCGAAAAAGCGCAAAGATATGCTGCGTTCTGTACAACATTCGGAACTTTCAGATGTCTAAAAATGAGTTCCGGTTTAAAGAATGCACCATTTTTCTTTAGCAAACTTATGTCGGATGTATTAAAGGAAATGGAAGATTTTGCCGTCCCCTATTTAGATGACGTTGCTATATTTTCTGACACTTGGGAAGCCCATTTGAAACATATAAGTTTAGTTCTAGAGCGAATAAGAAGGGCGAATTTGAAAATCAAACCCGCTAAGTGTAAATTCGAGCAAAGCCACGTAAAGTATTTGGGTCATATCGTTGGGAATGGAGCGCGTACTCCAGCGGAAGCAAAAATTGAAAGCGCAAAAAGTTTCCCGACGCCGCGAACCAAGACTCAAATTCGTGCGTTTTTAGGATTAGCCGGATATTATAGCAGGTATATAAACAATTATTCCGTACTTGCGGCTCCGTTGACAGATGCATTGAAGGGCAGAGCTAGAAAAAGTGAAGTTTTTGGACTGATGCATGCGAAAAAGCGTTCCGCGCATTGGAAAAGAGTCTTACGGATAAACCCGTGTTACATGCCCCAAATTTCAATCGTGAATTTATCGTGCAAACCGATGCTTCGAATTCAGGAATAGGAGTAGTTTTGAGCCAAGAGTCAGAAAACGGAGAAGAACACCATATTTTATACCTGAGCAAAAAGCTTTCAGACGTTGAAAGACGTTACAGTACCACTGAGCGAGAATGCGCCAGTATAGTGTTTGCAATAAAAAAATTACATTATTATTTGAATGGTCGAAAATTTACAATCATAACCGACCACAATCCTTTACGTTGGTTACGTACAAATGCCAGTTCAAACCCCCGATTAATGCGCTGGGCACTTGCATTACAACCGTATGAATTTGAAGTAAAATATAAATCGGGCAGAAATCACAAGAATGCAGACAGTCTGAGCCGGGTATGGTCCGACCCGAAAGAATTGGGTCAAACCACCGCAAACCCCTCTAGTGACAGGAAAGAGAATTCGAACACGATATCCCCTCCTGTGGAAGGTATACTCACGAATGATGTAAGCCTTGAACAGATAAGAAAACATAAGGTACTATTGCCTTCTTATGTTATTTTGTTTAGTGAATCATGCAATTGTGTATTTTTTGTCATAGTAAGGAAAGAAACTTTTGCATTTATTTTGTTCTTGTAGTAGATAACTAAATACTTGTTGTGTCGAGATATAACAACGTGAATGTTTGAATTCAAGGGTTTAGAAAGCATCAAATGTATGAGAATTTTGATTTTGCTGTATAAGAAGTTTTTTTATGTTGTATGCTTAATGTTTAGATAAAAGAGTAGATTTAAAGAATGTTATATGCTATACTTACTTGTTAATACCCAGTTATAATTGTATTGGACATGAAATTAAGTGTTAGTTGAGGAATATGAGAAATTATGAAAATGTGTGTTTATTATCGTCTGTGAATTGGATTTCTCTCTAGCACCTTTCAGAAGGTCATAACGTTAAAATTGTTAACATTTTAAGACAAAATTATGGCTTTGTACTTATATGCAATAACTCTGAATTTAAATGGAGTGACTCTAGGATGGAATTTTTCCGAGGAAAAATTCTTTTAAAGAGGGGAGGAGTTGTGACGCTGTCTCCATTACTACATGAAAATTGTAATTATATAAGGCTGTGTTGCTCGTTCCTACCCCTCAACATGAACTTGTCATCTATCGGCGAAATGTTAAACTGAGCGGTCTCATAAACTCTAGGATAAGAGGCCATAAATTTTGTGTAATATGCGATTCTGACGTTATAAAAGTCATAAATACCAGAGTGGTTCAAGGGCTCTCCAGAATTTTGACACTATAGCGACATGTGGAATCCCATAAACTTTGGACCCTTACAACCACTTAAAACGCCGGAGAAAGCTTTTGAATTCGCCGACCGTATAAAAGAAGACCCTCAATACTCCACAATGGAGAGAGATCTGTTTTGAGTTCCAGAGAGGACGCAGCTCTGCTGGTCTTTCGGCCTGATAGGCCAGAGTTGGTCTGTGAACCCGAAGCCGTCCTGAGATATCTAGCTGTAAAATTCTAACTCGCTGTACATACTTGCTTTTTGTAGTTGTAGTGTGTAGTTGTTTAAGGTGGCGTAGTAAAGTAATTGAAGCGAAACGCTTGTCTTATTACTGCCTACGTCACAGCGTCAACTTCCCTGCACCAGTCAGTCCATTCCGTGGAACCTCTCTTGATGGTCGCAGTCCTAGTAAAGGGATTCGTTGACCGTGTGGTCATCCTTCATGCAGCAGGGCGTTGGTCCTGAGGCGCTGGTCCGGCTTGACGATGGACAGGGTCTCTTGGGAGGAGGCCAACCTTGCTGGGCGGCTGATATCTTGCGTTTCCGGTACTTCTGCAAAGGAGCTTTAAAACTGCAATTCTTCCTTTTGATAACCTTGTGTACCTTATGTGTGCCACGTTCATCCTTTTAAGGAGGTTTTGTAGTGCACACTTTACTTTTCTACGTACGTTGAGTATAAGCATTAGATTTTAATGCAGATTCTATTTTTTCAAACTTATACGCCGCACCAACGTGTTTAGTTACTGGCTTTATCTCGGTCTTTGATACTTTTACAATTTTGTTCGCCGCTTGTTTCATGTTTTTCAACAACCTGACTCTGTTTTTGGTATTGGTGCTCATACGACCTATTGTTTACCGACTTAATTACTTCAGTATTAGCAGTTTTAATGCTGGAACCTGAAGGCGTTTTTTCTCGTTTTTTATCACCCTTAACCTTAGTTTTATCCTCTTTTGACGAAAAAGTCTCTTTGAAACTTGCGACATCAGAATTGTTATCATTTAAAATCTTTAACACTGCTTCAGTTTTAGAAAGATTAAGCTTTTTGTACTCGTGCGTTTTAATGCAATCTACGTCTATAACTTCTGAAGCATCAGCTAAACTACTTATAGTATAACTCTGTGTTAACTTTTCATCCTGATTCTCAGTCTGGTTTTCATGTACTTTATTTAAAACTGTATTATCAACCTAGCCTACAGCATCCTCATTCGGATGGAAACTTGAAACTATAACATCATTACCTAGCGAGTTCCTACTGTCGTGTAAAGCATGTTTATTATCGTCAACTAATATGTATTCACTAACTTCCTTAACACATACTTCGTCATCTACTAAATTTCCTTCATTAACAGATGTATGAATATCATCTAAAATATCCGGTATAGCATTAATAGAAGTATCAGATGATTTATTTTCTAAACCACTAGCATTAGTATCGGCACTACTTTCAGGAAATTGCACTGGAATTACCACATTATTCCAGCTAGGATCACTTTCTTTATAAGCATCATATAACTTTGGGCTAAGTTCTTATTTATTTTGAACAGAATGATACCTAAAGACTTTCTTAAAGTCTTTTGAAAACAAAGAGCTTATATAGACAGTTATTGAGAACATTATCACATTTTTAATAAAGATTTTACCGATGACACAAAAGTTTACCTAAAGTTTTAATAACAATCTAACATACATGATGTTATCTAAAGAAAAGTTCTCATCCTTGTTGGGTTCTTCAAGATTTTAAAGCTGAAACTGAGAAATAAAATTATAAAAATGTACAATGACCAACAATTTAATAACTTAGGGATGAAAAATGGAATAACCTTTTGCATCTATATATGATTAAGCAATAACAAAAAATAAAAACAATTATAATCATTAATATTCACATTTATACTGATATGTGCATGAGTATTTTGCATCTTTTACGCACTCATACTACATGATGGGGCATAAATCAGAATTATATGGTTTGTTGCGTTAAAAGTATGCATGATCTATAAGTATAAAATCAATAAAGTTCTGTTAGAATTTATAAAAATTATAGCATGAAATTGAACCTTCTTAGTTGGTATTGTGAAGTGTATATAATTATCCATAATATGCTAAATTTTTTGTTTCTTAATATAAAGCCCAAGTTAACATACAGGCAAAATGCTTGCAATGCTGGATATATTATATTAAAAACATAAATAATGTTGTAAATTTAAAAAAGTTTCATTGTAATAGTATAGCTATTTTATGGATGAAGTTCTTTGTAATGTAATATAAGAAATTGTAAGTAATTAAGCATTCAAATATTTACTATATAATATACTACAAAATGTCATTGATTCAGAACTATAATGAAAGGCCTTTTTTTTGGTTAATAATAAAATGCTGTCTATATTACCATTAAAAACATGAATAATGTATTTGGATAGCAGTCAAAATTATAGCACCATTGACTCTTTTTTAAAAATTTTTAGTATTTCAGATCTGGTATTATGAAATACATCAAATGTTCAAATGTTTTGATTATCTCATGGATTTCGTAGGCATTCATGAAAAGAAAATTTTAATGTTCATACAAACTGATGAAAAAAAAAGTTAGGTTAGAAAGAAATTGTAGTGGATTTTATAAACAGATTAAGAACATCCGACTGTCATATTAAAAGTCTTTTTTTGTTATTTTTTTTACCAATTTCATTGTACTTATTTATTTTAAAACTTTTTTCATGCTACTAATTGTGTGGAAAAATATTTTTCTCTTAGTTTAGGGAATACTGCATTTATATATCAATAATAATTGAAAATATCAATATATTCAATAGTTATATACATTATATATCAACAATTTTTAATATAAATAATATAACCACAAGTAATATTGGTTGCTTTTGACATCCTCTTAATTTAACAATCCTCTCAACTGCTTGTGTGTGACAAGGGGGAGTTCTTAATTTGAGTTGGGATGTTTGTTTATAGGCTTATGAGCTAATTCAGTGAATGAATGAATTTTGGAGTAAAATATCATAGAAACAAATGTCAATTACATTAAATTACATCATATGGATCATAATTATATTGTGCAATAATAATTATTAAAGTTTAGATATCAAACTAACATTTCATTCATTTATCATACAATACATTGAACAGGAAGAAAACTATCAAAGAAAATTTATAATGATGAACAAACCATTTACTTCCTTTGTCCATCTAAAATATTAACTGAAACACGAATCTTAAATTTTTCCGAAACAAAATGTTTTTATTTATACATACGAAAGTGCTCGTAAATGCCATAAGTATTGCTAATATACTTATATTACTGAACTGAGTGTATTGAATTAGCAATACTTATACAAGTATTGCTAATTCAATACACTCAGTTCAGTAGAATTTGATCTGAAATATGGTCAATTCATATTATAACTTGGATTAAAACACTATCTTATAACAGTAATAGAATAATGTTCACTATGTAAGGGTGTTAAATAAAATCTAAAGGCAATAATTTAAGACTAACGAATGAAACTTACTTGTGGATTAATTCCAGCCAACTTGTAAGCAATCTTTAATGGCGCCTTTTCAATCACGTGCAACTGAATGTCGAATCAGATGACACTAGTGCATTGTAGTTCCCGTCCAAAGGCGAGAAAAAAGATGTTTTGGAATTTTAGTATGGCTTTCAAAAGCTGCCTTTTGGTATTGAATATAAAATTTTATTGTTCTACTGAAATATTTTTCAGGTGCTTCAAAATAGATATTTTTGTAAAAAGAGATAAAGTTCTTTTTTTCTGTTTATTTTATGGTATATTAAATTAATAATATATATTTTTTGTAAATAAAATATTCAAAATATTTTTACAGTAAACTTAGGTATTTCTAAGTATTTCTAATTTTTAGATGTCATTACAGAACAACTGATTTTGTAGAATTTCGCAATTTTCATCATCTTAATTTTACAGTAGTATATTCTTATAATACACATTGGAATGAAAAAAACAATTTTTAATTAACGGACCTTAGTTAAAATAAACAAATCACATTTATTTAGAAAAATATTAATGCAATGTCTTTAAAGGCAAAGTGTTATTTTGAAATAAACATTCATATTTTTCAAAAGTCCATAGTAATCATACATGGTATGCTTTACTTATTTCACTGACACATTGAATTGCTTTCTGTTTGTCATCAGAAATATGCCTCTTCATAAGAAGTCCTGTTACTTTAACATCATCCCATTCAATCATATCAATATAATCCTTGGCATCAAAGTTTATACTTTGAAATAAAAACTTTTTGATGCCACCTTCATTTTCAGCCCTTTCTTTTAGATTCCGGGGTAATCCAAGCTCTCTCTTACATGACTGCGATCATCTGATATCATACAAAGGACGAGATTTTCAGAAGCAGATTTCTGGCACTCGAAAATGTATATAAGATAGCATAATAGTATTTTTCAATGGAAACAACCAGAATTTAAACATTACTGTAATTGGAATGGATGGAACTGCCGTGAACACTGGATTGAATAATGGTGTGGTTCGTTTATTTGAAAAGGAATTAAGAAGGCCACTGCAGTGGTTGATTTGTCTATTTCATGGAAATGAACTGCGTCTACGTCCTAATTTGGAGGAGAAATAGGTAAACAACTAGAAAACAGCTATGAACTTCCAGTAATGGAATTATCACCTATTAAAAATGGCATTCCATTACTAGAAATTAAGGATGATTTAAGTGTGGACCCAAAATATTTGTTAGAAATGTCTAATGCAATCTCTGTTGGAAGGTGCTCTTCTGATTTGTCTATGAAAAAACCAGGAAAACTTTGTTATTCATGATAGCTTACATTAGCAAACCGAATACTTCACTTGTATGTGGGAACAGAATGTACTGCAAAAAAAAAAATCTCCGAATACTGACTGAGTACATTTTGTAAGTATATGCATCTGTTTCGTTTCACATAAAGCTGAAACTATCTTACACTGCTGGCCACTGTAAATGCAACACCCTGAAGGAAACATGTAAATAACATGAAATTTACAACATGCATTAGCGGAGGTGAGATATGCAAATGATTAGAATTTCAGCGCAGACGCACATCACGCGCGCCTGTGGCGTCACTTCAAAGCGCTATTTAAAGCTTGGAGATTTCGACGATTTCAAGTTCGGCAATTGTGTTTTTCTTGTGGCTTTTTCAAAAAACGATCAATTATGCCTCGTCGAAAACAGCGATCATCTTTTGATCAAGTATCCGCGTTCGACAGAGGAAGGATAGTGGCCTACCGAGATTGTGGATTATCTTTCAGGGATATCGGTAGTCGTGTTGGACGAAACCAAACAACTGTAATACGGATATGTGATCGTTGGATGCAGGAGGGTACGACTGACCGGCGTGTTCGAACGCATCCACCTCAGCGCACCACTTCACGTGATGACAGTCAAATTGTACGCATGGCAGTGACGGATCGCTCAGTCACATCACGAACCATAGCACAACACATGCAGTCTGTAACGCATCATCCAGTGTCTGTGCGTACCATTCGACGCTGTTTACAGCAGAGTGGTCTGACCGCAAGACGTCCATTGCTTTGTCTACCCTTGACGCAGAACCACAGACGTGTCCGCCGCCAATGGTGCGATGACAGAAGGATGTGGACGGCAGAATGGAATAAAATTGTCTTTACTGGCGAGTCACGCTTCTGTCTGCAACACCACGATGGTCGCATTCGAATCTGGAGACACCGTGAAGAGAGGATGCTGAACAGCTGCGTTATGCACCGCCACACTGGTCCTGCACCGGGTATTATGGTATGGGGCGGTATTGTATATCATTCTCGCACACCTCTAGTACGCATTGCCGGTACTTTAAACAGCCAGCGCTACATCTCCGAGGTGTTGGAGCCAGTTCTCCTTCCTTACCTTCAGGGCTTGCCCACAGCCATATTTCAACAGGATAATGCGCGACCACACGTGGCACGCATTGTCCAACGGTTCTTCGTCAATCGCCAGATTGAATTGCTTCCCTGGCCGCCTCGCTCACCGGATCTTCCGCCGATAGAAAACATGTGGTCCATGGTTGCTCTACGATTGACCCAGATTCCATCCCCAGCTGCCACAGCAGATCAACTTTGGCAACGTGTGGAAGCTGTTTGGTCTGCTGTACCCCAAGAACTCATCCAAAGTCTCTTTGAATCAATGCCGAGGCGTGTGGCAGCGGTGATCTCCAACAATGACGGCTACTCTGGCTACTGATTTTGGCAGGAACCACACTTCACAGAAGTCTATAAATTTAATCATTTGATACTTGGTCAACATATTATCTACAAAATAAATTTTGTTGTGATATCTCTTGTCTTTCTTGGTGTTGCAATTTGGGTGGCCAGCAGTGTATATCCATGGATCGAAGCACTTGTGGAAACTTGTAAGCTATTCACGTTACCTCCATCAGACTCTTAAAAATGTAATTGACCCAGTCATTCAAAGAAATTCGTACTTTGCTGCTTCTGAAAATCTCCTATGTATGATATCAGTTGATCGCAGCCAAGTAAGAGAGCTTGGATTACGCCGGATTCTAAAAGCAAGGACTGAAAAATGAAGGGGGCATTAGAAAGTTTTAAATTCAACGTATAAACTTTGATGCCAAGGATTATATTGATATGATTGTACGTAAAGATGTTAAAGTAACAGAACGAGGCATATTTCTGATTACAAACTAAAGCAGTTTATAAAGGAAGCAAAATAATCTGATCAGGAGAGTCAACGTATTGACTTCAGCAATTTTCCATGTCACACACAAGCAGTAGAAAGGATTGTTAAATTCGTTACCGAGTCACCCTTACCCGTCCGTGGCACTTCTGCAAGAGTTGCATTGATAAAAACGAAAATACATTCTCAAAAGATAATGCCAAAATTTAATAATAAAAAACAAATCAAAACACAATTCAATGTGTCAGTGAAATAAGTAATGGAAACCATGTGTGATTACTATGGACTTTTGAAAAACATGAATTTTCTTTTTTTCAAAATAACGTTTAACATCCCCAATCTCAAATAACTTTTTAAATCTTATGCACAGTAAGTGTGCGTTTAAATTTTCTTCTACACCCACTTTTGATTATATTCCTAAATCTGAAAAAGTTAAACCTCTGAATCAGGCTGATGAGCTTAAATCAGGGTGTTTAACCTTTTGCAGCATCTGGGCCACATGGTAAATTTTTTCAAGGCAGGCGGGCCGCATAAAAAAGTCAACTACATTGAAAAGTTTAGTTTTATTATGAAAATGAAAAATACATTGTATATGTAATGTATAAAATATTATAATCTTGGTATGCAATGTGATGTGGTAATTTTGAACGAAATCGAACATAATGTGATTTTTTAAATTGGTGTTGGTCTAAAGCGAATTGCTCTCGACTCTAACTTAACTAGCATTAATGATCGAATCAATCTCTCAAACCAATTTTGTATCCTAGGAAACTGCCGTAATCCGGAGGAAAGAAATTCCCGCTGCTAATGATGAATTTTCTGTTAGGCGGGAAACCAAAATTGAGCCATGTTTTCTTTTAATGGCGGAAGGGTACAAAGATACCCTCAACAAAATGTACAACCTAGTCAAAATTCAATATCCCAAATCAATTTCATGAAACTTTGTCAAAATCTTATCTGAAAACATTACTGCAATTGGATTAATATCGGACCTTTCAAAATTACTTAATTTACTTACGCATTGAATTTTTTTGGAAAAAAAATCCCAAAACCGAACGGCCACTTAAAATCCTTTTTAAGGAATCCTTACCGACACTTTGGCTGTGGAAGTCGAAGGCGAATTAATTATTTTAGGCTTACGTCATTGTAAAAACTGGTAACCAGTTTTTACAACTGGTAACCAATCAAACTTCCAATACTCTTTCATACAGCTAAGCTCTTAAAAATAATTTAAATCTCTCATCTAGCAAACCTATTCAAAATTTACAACACAACATTGTATAATCTAGATGTACACTAAATAAATTTATCAAAATCCGTGATGTGTTAGCTGAAATCAAAAATTTATGTTCCGATCTTAATATTTCAAATCTTACCCAGTCCATTAATTGTTCACAGGTTAATGATAGTGTTTAACATTTTTCATTTATTTTTCTGTTCCACGGCAGGCAGTTTCCTCTTATTGAAGTTCCACACTTGGTTATCTGTTAGGGAATGCTGGTGTGTGGCGTCCGTTTTTGCTTCCCATGCTTCCGTCCTGGGTTCGATCCCGCAAAGTGCAGTTCTGTTTTCTGTACTCGCGGATGTTCAAACCTGCCAATTTAATTTATTAAATATAACTTACTTATTATTTTAAACTTAATTGTCTTATTTTTTATTTCTAACATTTATTTAAACTAATTTTTTAGCCTTTTTTTTCTTATTGTAAATATTATTTCTCGTATCCTGATTCAATTACAAGGAAAAAAAAATGTAATATATATTCTTCAATGTACGTACTGAGGGTAAAGGGTCTTATTTTTTGGTGTCTCATGACATCTACTGTCTATGTCTCTGACATTACATTACATTAATATTTTTCTAAATATGTGTGATTTGTTTATTTTAACTAAGGTCTGTAAATTTAAAATTCTTTTTCTTTCATTCAAATGTGTATTATAAGAATATGTTACTGTAAAATTAATACGATGAAATTCGAGGAAAAATTACAAAATCAGTTGTTTTATAATGGTATCTAACAATTAGAAATACTTAGAATATGTAAATTTCCTGAAAAAAATATATATTTTGAATATTTTATCTACAAAAATATATATTATTTTAATATACTATAAAAGAAATTTAAAAAAAATACAAATTTTATCACTATTTCCTCTCTTATAAATAAAGAGTGGTGAAACAAGGACCCATTTTTAAGTAGATATTTAATTTCTCCAGTAATATATAAAAATAAACAATGAAACTAATTTTCATCTGTTTTTATAAGCTTCTAGGGAGTTAAAAACATACACACAGAATACAATCTTTACATACAAGGAAAATTATGTGAATTTTCACATAATACAATTATACAATTTCACATAATACTTTTCACATAATACAATCTTTACATACAAGGAAAATTATGGGAATTTTTCGCGTAAAAGAAGTTTCACAACAATGAAATAAATATTTTTGAAAAGTCTGTTAAATTTAATTTTCGCCTTCCCTTTCAAATCCATAATTCTGATGCAGATATCTGTTACTTGTGGTTACGAATCGGAGGTGCAGTTCCGGGACGATAGAGGGAAAACGGTTTCGGTGCGATTCATATCAACCCATAACAGGCCCTGAAACACGTAAACGGAAAGCGTTTCCCCTTCAGAGGTTCGTAAACAACCCGCCAGCGGCCCGACAAAATTCTCCCGTACTTGTCGTTCAACCGGCGCCTCCAGCACTGGCCCGATAAGCTGCCGTCAGTCCTGTGTTTGTAGGGTATATATATATATATATATATATATATAAGCATAACATTTAACAGCTAGAAGAAAATATATAATAAAATTAGTGTTTAACAAAAAATGTTAAATGACTATAATTTAGTCATTATTTTAATGTTACATAACCACACATAGTTTATATCTACTTAACTACCAAATAATAAGATGCCATTATTATTAAAATTTCATTAAACCTAAAACAAATATTTTATTACACACAGATCAAGTTTACATAACATTTAAAAAAAAAAAACCTATTACATATTACAATATCTAAATATTGGTTCTCATCCCTGTTCAGTTATACATATATATAATATTAATTTACATACACATAGAAGTTCAAATAAATTTAAATGTTAAGGAAATTTCTGAAATGTTCAGTTTTTGAAAAAAGAAAGCCAAAATGATATCAACGAAGTTTTTCATGAGTGTTACTTTCTATTAGTCTAACATAAAATATCATATCTGGTTTGTTTTCAAAACACTTGCTGAGATCACTAACCCTATACGAAATTTATAATGAGGAAATTGAAAACTTAAAATTATTTAAATGCACAATAACAATCAATTTTATTTACTTAGCATATGCAACACTTCTAACTAGAACGTTTTGCTAAATTTTCATGAGATATACAGAATAAATAAGTTTGAAAAGACATTTAATTTCATGTCGTAAATAAATAAAATCTGTTCCGCACAAGTTTTTAATTGAGTGTAATGGAAATGTTTAATTAGGCAATAACATAAGAAACTATGTATATTGACCATCAATAATCATAAATAAAAAATATTAACAGAAAAATTATACAGACATACAGATATATACATGCGTATTGTTATACATTCAAATACATACTTGATATTAATTTACATACAAGTTCAAATAAATTTAAATTTTAAGGAAATTCTGAAATGTCCAGTTATTGAAAAAAGAAAGCCAAATTGAAATCTACGAAGTTTTTCATAAGAGTTATTTTCTATTAGTCTGGCATAAAATATATTTGGTTTGTTTTCAAAACACTTGGTGAGATCATTAACCCTAAGTGGAGCAATCAATTTCATCTGAAGACTGATAAATTTATATTGCAATTTGGAAGAAAACATTTAAACATATAAAAATAACACAATAAGGGTAACTGTGCATCGAGTATTAAATAAAGACCGATCGGAGCTAAATTATAAGAAATAAGGAAACTTACTTGTACAGTATCGTCAATAACTCCTTCCCTTCGGATGCCATCTTGAAATGAGCGCGTTCGGTTTAAGCTAATCACAATAGCCTTCGCAGCGGAAAAAACGGTTAATACTCTCACAGCCCGCCAGATATGCCCGTATAGTTCGAAACCGTACCTGTTTTGAGAAAATGTTGAAAAATTGGGAACCTGCAGTATTTCCGAGCTATTCGAGCTATACTTGTGTTTTGGTAACCCACGCAAAACAGCATCTCATTTTTAGTGTGTGAGTTCCATTTATTTAAAGGGAATACCTGCTTAGTAAACGGCTAGATGAATCACAAAGTGAAGATGCGCACACACCCGTGTTGCGACAATGTCTTACAGCTGCTGTACGTTCGTTTATCCAATGTTTAAAACTACATTTTTTTTTGTACTCGAGTATAATACGCACCCCCATTTTTGCGGACTAAAATGTGAAAAAAAAGTGCGTATTATATTCGAGATTTTACGGTATACATTAGATTTCATTTGAAAACACTTTTACAGATATTTAAAAAATTACTCTGTTGCATTTAGCTTATATTTGTGCATCTATTAATAATATGGCACGTATCAAGATACGGTTCATGATCTGAGTGATTTTGATGAGAACCATGTGGGTTTCAATATCAAGGAAAATTAGGGAAGCATTGATGCTTCGAAACATTTTAATCTGCGGTTATATCAATGAGCGTTGGATACTGAAGTGCTAGCAGATGGTCCTACATGATCCTAATCTGTTATATTTTACACTCATGGAAGTCCCATGTAACGCAAAAAAATTAGTAGATACCAGCTTATTAGGGAAGGTAACTAAGCAGTTATGGAGAAAAGAAAACTAATGCTGTCAATGCTTTACCCACAAGTGGTTCATCAAATATACAAATTAAAAAAACTACCCGAAAATAAAAGAGAGAGACGATTGTGCGGTAGGTCAGACGAATAAAAAAATAGAGATAAATGCAATAGAAAGTTTCTTTAAAGAGTGTTTTTACCTTCTAAAACTATTTAGAAGAATTTCCTTTTCAAAATTAAGAATTTATCGAATGCAAGAAGATGTGTATTTTTAAATACACACTTTCTTGCATTCAATAAATTCTTGGTATAGAGCCTTACGGTTAACTTTTGGCACACTAAAGCTAACGAGATCTTGGTCTACAGTTTAAAGCCGATGCTGTACGGCTACAAACATCCATGACAACAATAGGAATCGAACCCATAGGTTCTGGACTGAACGCCAGTGATCGGCCATTAAAATATGCAAGTTTACATTTCGTAAAAATGTGAAAATATCTGTGCAAAGTTAAAAAATTTCCATCTACAAAATTTACTTCTTTTACCTTTAATTTATGAAAACAAAATTCTTTTATAATAGTATTATACAAAAGGATTACTTTTCTGTCAAAAAATTACTTAACGATAAAATGGAAAAAAATGGTAAATTATCTTTGTTAGAAAAATGTTTGTCGATTTTATTAAATACGTTTGAATAAGTTTAAAAATAGGTCACTATGATTTACTATGATTTTTTCCTAAAAAGTAAGATATTCATGATAAGATTTTACTGCCAATTTTCGAGCATAAAATAAAATTAACCCATTACCAAAATTATTCTTACATGTTATGCATTACAATGTATCTGTTTAATGTCCTTGGATATGTCGTTTATATGTACGATATTTGCAGACTACTTTCACTTCTTTCTCCAATAAATGCTAACTTGTTTTCCTGGATTATTTACCGAATTGCCTGATCCAGAAGATTATGTTTTCAATATATTTACTTTGTCTGCATGGCTAAATCTTTTCAGAAAGGTGTGTGGCCGAGACGACAAATGCAAAGTATGTCTCGAATACGAGACTCAGACAAAGAATTCCTGTGTTTTGTAACCATAATCACCGTTCTGCAACTTTTCTCATGTCTGTGCTAACAGAGTAAATAATCTAGAGAAGCTTGAAAAGATTATAGTATACATTACTAATTGCATTACATAGCTTTGTTATCGAGTTGATAATCATTTATTCACATACCGGCGAATATTTAATTGAATAAATTATTCCTGTTTGCATTCCTTTGGACCTACGCATATGAAATTTAAGCAACCTTGTTTGGCGGTTAACATTGCACCGCTTGGATGTTCCTGTGATTGCCTCTTGCAGAAATCAATGTAAGTTTACTTCTATGGGTCGACTTTATTATGAGCGCTCCTATGATAAAGTAACCTGTCGAAAATCACGAATGACTAAGAATATTGCCTACCACATTGGATTTTAAAATCATAGGTGTTCTTTCCTTTAGCTAGTATATTTAATGAATCAATAATTTATTAGAATTTATAATGACTACCAATCAATCCTCGCGTTCAATTTTTCTTTTCACGCGTGGGGAAAAACGCGAGATATCAAAGAAAATGGCTTGCTTGTGTGTTGTAGCTGAACTTTCACAGCATTTTCAACCCCAGCACCTGTTCTAATCCTCCCTTACCTACAAGAAGCCTTAATTTTACTTTTATCTTCTTATAATTGAGGGAAGAAAAATGTACCTGAATTAAAGGTCATCAGACAAAGCTAAATATTTGAAATATTTTTACAAAATGTTTTAATTATACATACAGAAATTTTCTTTTTAGTAGTTCTAAAATGAGAAGTCATTCTGTTTGTAAAAATCCATACTTTACGATTATTGTTGCACAGTATTGCCGTACAGCTGCAACTGCAAAAATGCAATTTGATTCTTACAAGGTCACTCATATCAGTGGTTCTCAACGTTTGAGAGACCGCGGTCCGGAAAAAATTTTTTTTATAAGGCTCCCAACAGATTTACCCGAGAATAATTTCCCATATTCACACATTAAACTAACATCAATATTACTAATTAGTTATGGCATAATCCTAAAGAGTGTTAGGTCAATTATGTATAAAATGACATTTTAATTGGCTATTAATCACTGGACTAATGACTCAGGCCAACATCCTTCAATTAATGTGCTCTCATTTTCATTGATATTTGGTTCAGTGTTTGAGTCCGCATACTTTTAAGAGTTTTACACATCTTAGTACTAGGAGATTTTCGGATGATATCACACATTAAATGCCAAAATTTCACACAGCACTTCGGCGGGCAACGAGTTGGGATTCGAGCTGTAAAAATCAAGGTTATTTTTCAAAAATACAAGTGTTACATTTGATGTTTCGGTATCAGTGTTGGAATGATTTGCAGCCGTGGTGAAAGATTTATGCAATTTATAGACTAACCCAGCTCAAAATTTGTTTGCTAATTATGAATACAAAACTTTCGAAATAGGCAAATGCTGTATTGAAATGAGTGTTAAAATTAGGAATAAACAAATATTTAACTCTACCCTAAAATGTTTATGGATAAGCACATTGTAAACATTAGAAATTACGAAATACTGTACATCAGGGGTGTCAAACTCGCGTCCCGCGGGCCGCATGCGTCCCGCGACGAACATTTTTGCGACCCGGCCAATATATTGGCACACAATAATATATAATAATATAACCGACGCAGAATTATAAGATAAGAAGAATTCGCTAAATGTTTTTTTAATGATACTCTTTTTTGCTATTATTAAACAAAATGCATAAATGCATATGTTGAATATACTCTAATTAGGTAAATAAACCTACGTTTCTATTAATATTGATTTTTTTTTACGGCCCACCTATAGTTAAACCTTGCTTGTGTGGCCCAAGGTAGCCTTTGAGTTTGACACCCCTGCTGTACATCCTTTTGTTGCTGCTGTCTGTAATGATAATGTCGTCAGAAGTCAAGTTAGTGGTTGAAGCATGGGGAAATAATTTCCTTTTCTGCTTTAAGGGTATCTGTATTACACATGAAGAGTTGAATGGTTTAATTGGCTAGATCGGAATGTTTTGTATTAAGATGTCATTAAGTCGGGAGGGCTACATAGATTCCTTATCCAACGCAGTAGACGTTGAGGTCAGTGCCAGGCATTGGGTGAAACTGAATTTTAAGTACCTGTTCTTGTAATTAACGATAGATTGTTTTCCATTTTCTGGTAGTTTTTCCGACCTTCGTACATCTCTAGAGGTTTGAGGTGGATGAGTCACTATTTGTTGCCTCACGATACGAGAGATTTCTTAACACCAAAATTAAACAAAGTCCCTTAGTTCATATTAAAATTGAAAGCTATTATTTTTGAAAAATCGGGGCACCTGGGTTTTGAAACAAGGACTTACTAAGAAATAGTACTCAGATTTGAATCAGTTGATCAGTCTTGTTCTCAGTTTCAGTTTTCTTCAGACTTCGTAGCTGATTGATCATTGACATTTGTACAGACCAGTTTCTTTCAATTTTCAGATAGATGATATTGTTGTAATCGTCTTGAATGACCGTTGTATTCCCATTTTCAAATGTCTGAAAATTCCCTATCATCCATGTTTGATAATGCGCAGAAGAAGTCAGGGGTTCTGGGTCAGATCTTTTCACGAATATTATACTCAGACTATTTCTACTCAACAATGCTTATCAAAAATGCTTCGAAAACTAAAAATCCAGGAGAACTGATGCCGGTTGAAAAACACTGACTTCGATGATTTGTTTGTTTTAATTGAGTTCTCAATGCTAAATTTTCAAATTTGATACTCAAAATGTTCCATGATCACACAGTGAATGGATATGATACCAAATCCGAGAATATCAAGAAAGAAATTTACACATTCATAAGTTTTGTAAGATGCAGATTAATGTTTTTCGGAAATTTTAATTCCAATTGCTTTTTTGAAATAACCTCATTTTTGTTTTTGGTAATAAATGGGGAGAATTTCCGAAAAGGAAAATTACCGACTCCACTTAGGATCGCATTAATAGAAAACGCTTTCCAATCATTTATTATAGCATCGTGGAATCTCTTACGGTAGTGATTATGCATAAAGCGATATTATAGCTACATCTTATTGATTGCTCCTCTTATAATTTCCACTAAGAAAATATTTTCCCGTGTTTGTTGGAATACTTTGTTAACATACCGATTTACATCAATGATGTTGAAACATCTTTTGTCGGCAAATTTTCCCAATATTATCATTGCTCACTATTACTGCTACATGCTATTGTGAATTCTCAAAATTTGTGAACTATTTGTATTTTTCTACAGGATAGTCATTGCAAAAATATATTAATACTAGCTGTACCAGTACTTCGCTACGGAGTACATTCAAATTAAATACAACGGTCAATGTATGCAATTAATGCCAAAAATATGTATAAATATATTTATAATAACTACAAAGTTCAATGTATGCAATTGATGAAAAAAAAAACGAAAAAATATATTTATAAAAAAGTCGTAACGGATATTTTTATAGACAAAATAATGTAGAAGAAAATATTCAAATTAAATCTAATAGAACATACTAAAGAATATAGTACAGTTTGAGGAACATATCTTTTACTCTATTTTAATAACTTTTTGGATAATTTCCAATCGTCTGCCGCATTAGCAAGAAAAAAAGATTTTTTTGTCTATTTCGTTGTTATGCACGCGATGATAAATTAATTTAAAGTACCAGAAAAAGAAATCACGTGATCAGCATTTAATAAATTAAATTCTAAAAATTAATCTGTAAAAATTCACCAAAAATCAGAAAATGGAGGTAAAGATTCGAAAAAGATTTTATTTTAAAGGAATGTTTATGATCTTTCTCGTGATATAAATTTTATAACTCTCAAATTATTATTTTAAATGCAAACTTAAAAAAAGTTACTAAACCAGCTTAAAAATTTAATTTTAAAAAACCTAAGAAGAATTTTTCAAAAATCTTTCTTAGTACAGCACCCCTACACTATAAGAAAAATCCCCATGCAAAATTTCAGCTCTTTAGGTCCAGGGGTTTGGTCTGTGCGTTGTCTGTCAGTCAGTCCGTCACGGAACTGTTTTATATATATAGATTACATAATTTTATCAAGAGCAATATTTCTACATAACCATTTAACTTTCAATTAAAGGAACAAAACATATCCCGTATCAGGAATTTCTCTTTTCTGTGCCGTTTTCCTTTATTATTTCTTCTTTTTCTATGATACACCTGCCTAACATTGTATATACAGTTTAAGTAGCACCACATGCCTAACATGTGATTTTCCCTGTGTCCCGTAGCCATCTTGAGACAACATAATCGCGTGCGTGTAAAGGGCGCTATTAGTGCGTGTAAAGGGCGCTAATAGCGCCCTTTACACGCACGCTCTTTTGCGAGTGCTTGGAGCGTGCGCGCAATCCCGTATGCTCCAAGCACTCGCGAAAGAACGTACGTGTAAAGAGCGCTATTCTCATTCTTATTGAAACAAGTAGAAGGGGCTTGGGGAGCCTTGAGTGGATGACAGATCTGTACGGTTTGTCGGCATCCTCGAGCCCCACAGCAATGGAAAGCACCGGACCTTGGAAATTAACCTTCGTCTGCGTATTCAGGTATTGCTACGTAGGGGCTGGTCTTCAGGTGTTCAGGGACGAAGGACTTTAACAGGTCTGGGGGGTCCGAGGTGTCAATTCATAAGGTTAAAACAAGTAGAAAGATTTTAGAAATGTGGCCTTCACAATTACTTTTACACTATTACCGTGTTAGATTTTATGCTGAAATATGTCATGTTACATTTGTCACGTACATTTGTTCAGTATCTGTTGAAATGCGTTGGGTTTCTACCTCTACTTATTGTTGTAGTTTGACTTCAGCCTTCTCATTTCATCCCATATTTTCCTACCTTCGAATCATACGTTATGTCCAGATTAAGTATGGTTTTCCACAAACCATACTTAATCTGGACATAACGTATTTATTTTATATATTAGTTAGGATTCTTTAATTATACGCTTTACTGATTTCGGAGCAAAACTTTTTATAATATTAGATGTGCAACAAAGTTTTGTCCTTCCCTCGGTTTTAAATGAAAAAAAAATAGGGAAAACGTGCTTCATTAAACATCGTACGAAAAGCACAGTCGGTATATTATTTTCTGCTCTCCATCAGGACTTTATTTTGTAATACAAGTAATTGACTACAAATGCTGTATGTTACGTTGTGCAATTACAGAAGTAAATAACGGCCGTTTAGTTCAAATTAACTTCATTATCAGTTTCAAATTCGCTGTTTTCAATTAGTATAACAAATATTCAAGGTGCACACATTTCTGGCCAGTCAGTTTCTGACAGTTACAGTCTACACTTGCTGACGTCTATCTTAAATATCAATGCAGCTGACCCCAAAGACAATATTCTTTTCAATTTAAAATCACACTATTAATGTAGTTAAACGCACACAGCGAGGGGAGCTATTGTTCAGTAGTATTTAGACAAAACTTGCAATTTGAAAATTGATATAATTTTTAGCTACAAAATTAATCCTATTTATTTAATGATGAGCAACTTCTTTATAATCAAGTCCATGAGAGGAAGCCTTCAGAAGTCAACGTTTGACTGTATTTCTAATTTTTGCTTGTTAATGAAAACCCCACATTCCATATCATCTAACCTCTCTGAGGAAATAAAAATAAAAACATTGAATAATTGTTTGTCTCGCTCAAATAATCTACATAGTAGCGAATGAGACCTCCGTTGTGGAAATTGTATCGAAATCTTTGCAAATGGAAGCTGCATCAGAATTACAAAAGAGATTCTGTTGCAGGCAGTTTACTTGCAGTAAATATCTATTGTACCACAAACTGTTCTTTCTTTATGTTCGATTTTTTAAAAATATTAGATATATGTTTTTTAATATCAATGGAGGAGTTATTTTTTTCTTTAAATTTTAAAATCTAAAAAATCACAAAATTCAGCCAGCTTTAGGAGAACACTACTTACATAACTTCTGTAGTTTTAATTTCAGAATTTGCTTTGTTTAATGAGTTCCATCTTGTCGATAGAAATATGAAATATATTGACCATAGTTATACCTCCCAATTTTGCCAACTTGTAAGCTGAAACAACGAGATCCATTTAAATAGTCTTTTGTTCTCAGTTGCTTCTACTTGCATGGAGATTGAAGTCATCGATATTTATCATAATCAATTTTTTAAAACTTATCTGATTTTTTTTTTTGCTTCATACATGCATTAGCATATACTTTCGATCAGAAAGGTTGATCAATCAGAAATGTGAATAATTTTCCTATTATAATCCTTTTGATGGCAGTACAAAGCAAAAGGGTATATAATATACGCAGGATATAGTTATAAGAAACAACTACAAAGCATTATCTTTTATTTGTTTATAAAATTAGAGATTTTATTTCCCGAACAAAGATTTATTAAGTACTTAAATAACTGCAAATCAAATATATTAGTAAACATACATTTCTTATTAGCGGCCTTTTAATGAAAAGCTTCTTCGAGAGTTTGTGAAATCTTACAAGCTAGCTTTAAAGATTAATAAATTTGCCAAAAATGCTTTCAGGAATTTAGGACTTCAGGGATAGTTTTGTGGGTCTTGCTTAAAGTAGAATTTCTGTAGACCTTTATGTGGATGAAGGGGGATGGAAAATAGTATTATTCAGTCCATGTCTTTGATGATGCGTTCAAATTTTATTAGTTAAGCAGTAAATATTTAAACTATTGATAAAAATTTCAGCGTATATCCTTTAATGGTTACTGATATGGTTTAGTTTTATCTCGATAGCACATACTTAAAAGACTTCGCAGTAAGAAAGCGGGAAATAATTAGGTCAAAAGTAATTTTTTAAACTCGAAGTTGAAGTGAAAATTTCTTTGCCTCGTTTGTAGCATTAGCTAAAATTATTCAATAATTTCCTAAGCATGTTACATGAGTATGAATCTGTTCTCCAAAGAAATTAAGACAACTCTCGCATAAGTTACCAAAATTTAAAGCAAAATTATCCAATATGTAAGAGTTAAGGTAGTAATAATGATAATCTTATTTGAAAAGCTGTGTATCAGATAGCTCGTAAAGACACTATTTCTAGAGCCAGATCTTAAATCACGGCTCTTCCAATTATCACCTCGAAACTTCAGTACTGTTTTTTCCTTATGTTTTCTCAGTTTCTACTGGGTATAGTAAAATAAGTGAAACTATATACATCTATAGCAATATGTAGTACAATTGTTGGAACGAAAACATCACTAACGAATTTTATTTCTATCTTTTGAATCTCAACTTTTTTCGGACAATGAAAACTTGAAACAATCCTCGAAAAGAGAGAGTAACGGATTACAGCTTAAATTTAGCATGGATAATAATTTGCTCTTGGATGGAATATTTTCAGACAAATTGCTTTTTTCGCTTAGAGATCGATACAAAATAAATTTGACTTTTCACGAAAATTTAAATAGTTTAGTATTATCTTACTGCTATTTATTCTATAAACGTATCATATGAAAATAAAAACCTTCTTGTTCTGTTGACACAATATGAATAATATGGAATATTATGACACCCACATTATTACACCCACTAGGATTTCATCCTATCTCTGAAAATGAAAGGCTCGCAAACCTGAAACTTGTTTGTGTAACACAATCATGACAATTTTTGATTCCGTTTCATTAAAAAGTGAGTGAATTAAGAAAGAAGTTTATTAACGAAGGATAAATACCAATCTCAAAGACCATGCTTATTCATACTCACTCTTTCAAAAAGAATACTATGCCCGTGAGACTATATTTTTCGGTAATAACTACCATCTTGATAAGAGTTTGTGACGGATTATCTAGCCTCTAGTTTAGTGTACCTAGCCTCTAGTTTAGTTGAAGCGTATGAGAAGGTCTGTTTTAGACAGTTTTGTCAACTGAACCCGATGACCCAAAACTCTTAGTACTGAAGTTGGAACAGGAATGTTATCTCCACATCTTTGCATTCCGGGACGAATTTCAAACCTCTAAACATCGATTATCACAAGAAGTCTAAGTATGAAAAATTACATAAAACCATCTGGATAAGACTTAATTTGCATTAGAGTGCTGCAGCCATCACGAAGGGCTAAACTGACTAAAACCTTCAGCTAAAGCTATTTTCAGTTCAGATAACTACGGTGAAATTCGAAACCGAGGGGCGTGCTTAGGGTTTTAGCGCCCTGGACGAAACGCATTACTGGCAATCAATTTCTCTTCGTACTGAGTAATGGATCTTGTAAGACAACCCCGATTCCCCCCCCCCCCCTAAAAAAACTCATCCACTACTGAGTTTACTAAGTATTACTTTTAAGTGCATTAAGTTTCGATACTAAAAACGAAAAGTGTAGTTTGTCAGTTAAGATTCTTTCTACGATTCTTTTAAAAAAATCGAACATATTTTTTTATTAGTTGAATTATAAAACCACGAAAAATGAGGAATTTCTTAAAAACCCCGTAACATTTAGAAAGTGTTGCGATGAGGAATAAAAATGGCGGCCCTAAATTTTTAGCGGCCCTGGCGGTGCCCAGTTCGCCCACCCCTAAGCACGGCCCTGCGAAACCGCAACTAACGCTAGCTATTGGGCCTCAGACGTCGATATTATATTCCGACCATTTATTTGCAACTCGAAATGAATATTGTTCCTTTTTAGAAAGCAGGGTGTTTTTACAAGTTTTAAATCGTCCGAGTCCTGTGCTTTGGGAATCATTAAATTCATTTTCTAGTTTAAACGAGTGTTCAAAATATATGTTCTCTTATTTATGCTTCCAGTGCTTGTAACTTGAGATTCATTATTAAGTGCTTTGATGAATTTTAATACATAAATGGTTATATATGTATACTCGTATTTATTTGAACCTCACATAACATATAAAGTTGCATCTTTTAGGTTCATTATCTCTAGTACCCAAACTTTGGGCTGTATGGTCTATAAATACTGTTTCCAGGACTCAAACTAGGTTTAGTTTCCATGAATACAGGTATAAAGAAGTCCTGATCTGGACATTTAAGCACTAAGATGTTTGTCTAGTTGTTCATTCGGTTTAGTCTTTTACAACCATTAGAGGCCGAAAGTAATAATCAATAATAATCTAATGCGAGAAGAAATTTTGGTGTACTTAAGATACTGGTGAACAACATTCTCGGGTTTTTTAATTTTTACTAAATATGTACTCCATAGGGGCAAATTATTCTGCTAATTGACTTAATGACTCTTCCAACACTTTTATATGAAAACAGGATTCAACGTACCATTCCTAATTTCTATTAAAATTTCTTATGGCTATCAGATTTAAATTTCACTTTAAAAAATATAACAAGTATTTGCTGACCTGACCAGGTCCCGATTTAGAAAATTCTTGACTATAGGCCACAACTCTGGATGGGGGCCCACTAACACTGATGTGAGCGTAAAACTTCCGAAATTGACACACACACACAAAAATAATCATGAATCATTGTGAAAGTACCATTTTACCAAGAATTGGCTATTTGAAGCGTAGAAGTCTAGAACATTATCAAATAACAAAAAGCAATACAACATATTAACTTCATCATTAAAACACTAAGGCCAACTGCACACGGGTCGTCTTGTACTCGGCTCGAACTCGAAGTGAGATGTGCGTCTTGTATGAACTATGCGAAGTCTACCCGCACACGGGTTGAATCGCACTCGAAGTGGTTTCGGCTCGAATTCGAAGCGGGATGACGAATCCATATTTTTCTCAGCAGGTCGAATGTCTTCAACTTGCAAAGTATAAAACTTCTTGTTTTTATTTGTTTAAAATGAGCAGCTCCAGTGATGAGGAGGACATTCTTATGTTATATTGGTACCGTAAGATAAAAAGGAATAGTCTTCGGAGGAGAGTACAAGTACATCCGTACTTGGAACGGAATTTTCACCATCCGGCTGTTGTTGCGCCACATTAATTACAAGAAAGCGATGCAAAATTTTAGCATTCTATAGAATGTCAAAAGAATGACAAAAAAATTTCATTTCGGTATATTTTAATGTTATAAAAAAAAAAATACAAAATTTTTTGGTTAATTATAAAATTATTTGAAATTTCGTTTTTAATCGGATTTATAAAATGCCATATAATTTTTAAGATACAAAAGTTTGTGCTAAGCTCTTGTGTTTGTGTGGGTGAGACGGCGGGACTCAGGTAGCAATCACAACGACAAAGTCAAGGCTTTGTACATTTTTTTCATCAAAACTAAAAACATGATTTTATGTTTACTGATTTGAAAATTAATTATATTGAATTTCGCTCTGGTGTTTTGTATTCGATTATTATTATTTTTTATGAATTTAATCAGAATAGATTTCGTGAAATTGATAATAGATTTTATAAAGAATGATTGCAATAAGTTTTTGTAATTAATAAGAAATATTATAAAGTAATATTTTTTTAACTAAACTAATAAAATTAATAAAGTTTGTAATTAAATACCCGTCAAGTTGACTTCTCGTGCAACTTCATTTCACGTTTTTTCTGTACAATCTTTTCTAGAATATTTACGGATCGTGTGGTCATAAAGCTCCGTGTGTTTTCCTCTTCTCTACAAATTTAATGTTGAACACTTTCCCGATAATCGAAAATTCCGCGCGTCACGCTCGATTTTTCCCTTTCCTAACAGTTCGAGTGAAACGAGACGAGTACGAATCGAGACCGCTTCGACTTCGAGCCGATTGCAATCGCCCGTAGGCCATCCGCACACGGGTCGTCTCGTACTCGGCTCGAAATCGAAGCGTTTTCCCACCTCAACTTCGTACGTTATTGAATGGGGCTCCACTAACGGGGCTATTGGCAATCGGCTCGAAGTTGAAGCGGTCTCGATTCGTACTCGTCTCGTTTCACTCGAACTGTTTGGAACGGGAAAAATCGAGCATGACGCGCGGAATTTTCGATATCAATGGAAGTGTTCAACATTAACTTGTAGGAGAAGAAGGAAAAACCCAGGATCTTTATGACCACACTCTCCGTGAATATTCAAGAAAAGATTACAGAAAAAGCGAGGGAATGAAGTTGCACGAGAGGTCAACTTGACAGATAATGTATTTAATTACAAACTTTATTAATGTTACGCAGTTTAAATAATTAATAAAGATATATAATGTAATAATTATAGTATATCTTTATTAATTACAAAAACTTATCATTCATTAAAAAATTTATTACACTTTCATGAAATCTATTCTAATTAATACATAAAAAAATAAATCGTATACAAACACAGAGCGAAATTCAATATATTTAATTTTTCAAATCAGTAAACATAAAACTATGTTTTTAGTTTTGATGAAAAAGTGTCAAAGCCTGGACTTTGTCGTTGTGATTGCTACCTGAGTCCCGCCTCTCACCCACACAAACACAAGAGCTTAGCACAAACTTTTGTATCTTAAAAATTATATGCATTTATAACTCCGATTAAAACGAAATTTCAAATAATTTTTAATTAACAAAAAAAAAATTGTATTTTTATAACATTAAAATATACCGAAATGATAATTTTTTGACATTCTTTTGACATCTATAGAATGCTAAAAATTTTGCATCGCTTTCTTGTAATTAATGTGGCGCAACAAACAGCCGATTGTGAAAATTCCGTTCCAAGTACGGATGTACTTATACTCTCCTCCGAAACCTTCTCCTTTGTATCTTTACGGTACCACTATAACATAAGAATGTCCTAATCATCACTGGAGCTGCTCATTTTAAACAAATAAAACAAGAGGTTTCGTACTTTGCACGTTGAAGACATTCAACCTCTGAGAAAAATATGGAGTCGTCATCCCGCTTCGAATTCGAGACGAAACCACTTCGGGTGCGATTTCAACCCGTGTGCGGGTAGGACTTCGCATAGTTCATACAAGACGCACATCTCGCTTCGAGTTCGAGACGATCCGGTGTGCGGATGGCCTTAGTGAACCCCATTCAATTACGTAGAAGTTAGTGTGTGAAAAATCGCTTAGAGTTCGAGCCCGAGTACGCGCCGGACCCGTGTGGAATGGCCTATACAATGCAACCAGAAAAACTTATTCATCCCTTCATATACACTATAACATACATTATGATGAACTATACATATAACTATACATTATGCTGAACCAATCAATGAATTTGAACAGGATATAATAAAAAATTGCTATTTAACAACTGGTTTAAATAAAAAAAATTTGAATTGGGAATTTTCTCTTTTAAAATAAAAATTTTGAGGGGCCACCTAGCCGGGCCTACCGGGTCTAATAAGTATACATTCAGGGCCCCTGGACCTGAGGAGAATACGGCTGAGTGACTCCTTGTTTTCTTAACCAAATATTTCTCTCTTTCAGTGCCTTTTTTCATGCTATCGAAAACTGTAGAATGAGTACACTTCCGAATTTAACTACTTCTGTAACAAGTATACAATTTATTGATGTGTTACAATTTCTGCCCATATTATCTCTCTAATGTTTCACGAACTATAACAAAAGATATTTGTACCTCTAAAAAATAAGTTCAAATATAATTAAAATGTTGCTAGCGCCTTCAAGGGAAAAAAGTTTTAAAGAGATCTTCTGATGACATTTAGGAAGTTTTATGAAGTAAAGAAATATTTTCTTTAAAATATACTTTATTGAAGTTAAATATAGATTTTCAATATATTTTTAAAGTGAATAAAATAGAGACATTATATAAATATAGGAATTTTTTCAGTTAAGGAATTATGTATTCTTTCTTGGCAGGAACTAAATTCGTCAGACTTATTTTGTTATCCGCTGTAGGTGCAGAATATCTATAATTTATTTTACCAGACTGTTGAACAGAGTTACATTATCAGTTCTGATGCGGTAGATAATTATAGTTAACAGCGGCAGATATGAGACAGTACTGACTATTTTGTGTACTTATGTAATGTCATTTCGTTCATTTTGCCGTGTGTTATTAACATAAGCTTTAAAATGATTTTCTATAAAAGCATTACTTAGATCAACCAAGAAGTTATTACATGAAAATTAATAGACAATTTCTTTAAGACAAAAGTAATATTTATTCTGTGTAGAAAAACATAATAAATATTTTATCGGTGTTTTATTTTATGCAAATGCTTCTAAAAATAAATTTCAGATCTTCGTACATTTTCCACCATTACACTGAAGATACGTTTTTAGCAAAAAATTTCTAAGCATTTTCTTCATAGTTAGTAACCAAACTAGACAAAGGGTATTTAAAATAATTGTGTATTGAAATTCATTTAAATTCTTTTGCTTTTATAATTATTTCACTAAAGACTGACATTAGGGATTTTTTTTATCACTCTAACTTGAGAAACGCAAATGTCCCGAAAAAACCTTTTATTCCACACACTACAATACACACACACACACACACACACACATATATAATACACCGAAAGCCATTACATTATAATCACCCTCCTTCTATAACAATGAGCTCTCCCAGAAACAAAACCACGGTGCGTGCCCGGCTGAATTTGGAGTATATACAGGGCCCATGCATTGTCTTTACAAACAGAGTGATTAGCGACATAATGGGGGAAAAAGCAGCTGATTTATCAGACTTCGATTAAAGGTCAAATCGTTATGGCTCGGCACCTGGAAAACGTCGATTCAGAAACGGCGCGTTGGTGGGCTGTTCACGTGCAGTCGTTGTGAAGCACGTATCGAAAGTGGTATATGGATGGTGAAACGGAAAAGTCACAGGCCAGCGGTGTGTCGCCGCGGCGCATTGATTACGGGGATGAGCGGGAGACGGTTACGCATTATTGGCCGTGACCGAAGAGCTACAACAGCCAAATTACCAGCAGCTACAACAGTGGTGACTCAGACAGTGGTTCTCAACACACAGTACAGCGTGGTCTGCTGCGTATGGGCCTACGAAGCCGGCAGCCGAAGCACGTCCCTGCTCTGACGGCACGTCATCGCCAGCAGCGCCTCAACTGGGCCATGGAACATCGGAAATGACCCATAGAAATGATGGAGGAACGTTGCATGGTACGCCGAATCACGTTTTCTGGTCCATCACATCGACGGGCGTAAATACGCGATTTCAACGGAAATTTTGGCTCCGGATGCACAGTTGGACGGGGATAGCTGGGGCGGAGGTATTATGGTGTGGGCGATGTTTTCATGGAGCACATTAGGACCCATAATCTCCATAGAACATCTCTGACGTTATGCGCTACGTTGAGTATTGGTTGCAGGCCAGGTGCACCCATTCATGGCAACAGTGTTTCCGGCGGGTGATGGCGTTTACCAACAGGATCATGCATCATGTCATAGGGGTCGAATTGTCAGGGAGTGTGTTCGAGGAACATTCTAGTGACTTTCAAGTCATGTCTTGGCCTCAAAATCACCTGACATTAATCCATAGAACATTTGTGGTTCCACCTGGAAAACCGAATTCGTGCTGCCACGCTACAACCTCGCAATGTGCGGGAATTTCAGGACCAGGTGTGAAAGCTTGGTACCTGATACCTCAGGACTACCTATCGCACCTTGTTGGGTCAATGCCACGCCGGGTGTTGGTGATTTTGAGGGTGAAGGGGTCCTAGATCGTATTAACAGGTGGTTATAATGTAATGTCTCATCAGTGTATAATGTAAGATCAGGGGCGAAGTCTAAATCACTCGGATGATAACACAGACGAAGCAAATTTTATTTCACATTAACTGGACGAAGACATTAACAAAATACATTTTAACAAATTATACCGTCATACATCGTTACTTCTTACTTCTTACCTATTCCTTTCTCGTTCCTTTCTCGCTTCCTATTGCCATCACATAAAACAAAGCTAAAAGAAAACATGAAGGATGGGCGTTGCACCGATGTTGACTTCGCACATTTTTTAGACGATTTGGTAAGCGGTAATAAAAAATTGTTTGCTGCGAAAGAAATGATTGCAATTGTACTATGTTTTTAAAAGTCAAAATTATAATCTGTGGCTTGAAAGTATTGTTTTTATTCAAAATGGCGTTTTTAACAAAGCAGTGGTTCGAAGGCTACATTTATGCTCTTTCCGAAGAGAAATATGCATACTCCGTTATCCAAAAACGATGTGAGAGTCATGGTTTTGTGATATCTAAAGCGTCGATAGGTAATATCGTCAACAAGAAAGGAAAAAAACGTCACATTGGAGCATCAAGTGGGACAAAAATTCCAAACAAGTATCCAAGGAAAAATCGGACATCTTCGACAATTGCAAAGGTACGTTGTTTAATGTTAAAAGAAAATCCCCCTAGTCAAAGGACAGTTGCAAAATCATTAAAATGGTCGGTGTCCACTGTAAACAAAATGATAAACGTTGATTTAAATCTTAAGAAAGCGAAAAAACGCAATGTGCATCGTTTTCTTCCAAATCATATCGCTGAACGCAGGACACGCTGCAGAATTCTATATGAGAAGCACTTATCCAAAGAAAAATTGAAAAACAATTGTCACAATAGATGAATCATGGGTGTATTTAAATGATTGCAACAAAAAAGAGCCATTTATTATCATACACTGCTGGCCACTGTAAATGCAACACCTGAAGGAAACATGCAAAATAACATGAAATTTACAACATGCATTAGCGGAGGTGAGATATGCAAATGATTAGAATTTCAGCGCAAACGCACATCACGCGCGCCTGTGGCGCCACTTCAAAGCGCTATTTAAGGCTTGGAGATTTTCGACGATTTCAAGTTCGGCAATTGTGTTTTTCTTGTGGCTTTTTCAAAAAAAAACGTTCAATTATGACTCGTCGAAAACAGCGATCATCTTTTGATCAAGTATCCGAGGTTCGACAGAGGAAGGATAGTGGCCCACCGAGATGGTGGATTATCTTTCAGGGAAATCGGTAGTCGTGCTGGACGAAACCAAACAACTGTAATGCGAATATGTGATCTGTAATGCGAATATGTGAAAGCTTGAAAATTGCAATGAGCATCGATTTCTTCCAAATCATATCGCTGAACGTAGGATACGCTGCAGAATTCTATATGAGAAGCACTATCCAAAGAAAAATGGAAAACAATTGCCACAAATAGATGAATCATGGGGTGTATTTAAATGATTGCAACAAAAAAGAGCCATTAATTATCATAAAAGGGGAGAAAAATTTAAGTACATGGTTCAAAGAATCGAAAGAAAGTTTTTCTAAGGGATTCTATCATTGTTGCTGGTTTTCTTATAATGGCAAGTTAAAAATAAAGAGAGTGGGAAAAAATGTCAAGATTAACTCCAAATACTATCAGGAACATATTTTATCGCCAATTTTTCTGAATGAAATACTACGCTTTACCCACAGTGCCATCAATCTGTGAGACTCCATCAGGACAAAGCTAGCAGTCACACATCAATATCCACTGTAAATTTCCTAAAGAAATGGAACAAAAAACTGGTATCAAGGCCATACCCTTCAGCTGATATCCCTACTAAATCTCCCAATGTATCACCTATGGGATTTTTGTGCTTTCGGACTTTTAAAATCTGCATAATCCAAACGTCGTCCCAAAACCCTTACAGGACTCTGGAAAGCTATTCAGGAGGAATGGGATAGAATACCTCTTCTGACAACTTCAAAAGGCATTATTATCTTGGAAATTGCGTGTCGAAAGATAGTTCAGAATAAGGGATGTCAAATAGAACATTTAAACACAAAGAATTTTATGTAATTTAGTTTTGTGAATACAATATACATCGTCTAAAAAACGTGTGAACAGCCTCTGTAGGTGAGCCAGCATTGCTCCCTATGAGGGGGGCGACACGGAAACCACCAAGCCATATTCGGGATTTGAACACAAGCCCACTGCGGGCAACCCAGAACGCTAACCACTATGCTATGTGGGCGGCCATTACAAAAGAATATAAGAAAGTAAATTTATATACGGGAACCTGTTGGACTTCGGACATATTTTCCCGTGTGAATTTCTTTCATTTATGTAGTACAGAAAAAATTAATCAGGACTACTTTTGGATTCTTCAGAATGTAAGGGTTTACCTGGAATTTGATTTATATTTCATCTGAATTATTTTCATGTGTTTTCGATAATGTCTTTAGGACCAAGGAACAGCATGGGGTTGCACAGTAACACGTTGTGGCTTGGTTCTACTGATTTTTATTTTATTACTTACTTCAAAAGTAAAATTTCACCCTACCCGTCCTTGAATCGAGAATCGAAGAAAAAATCAGGTAAGTTGATCATTTAAATTCAATAATAAACACATTAATTAAATTACAACTAAACATTAAATCAAAACTTCAATATTGTTGTACATTTTAAGCTGTGAAATCAACCCTCCAAAATATATTCTGCTGATGTCTTGGGGAATTGATCGTTACAGGGAATATCGATGATTCTCGCCTTAGGGACCCAATAAAGAAGAAATGCTAATAATATGGAATTAAATAGCAGCGGGTTGTACTTCGGGCCTAGGACCAAGATAAGAAAGAATTCCCGGTCCGAAGTACGACAGGTTCTCACTCCCAAAAAATGTTAATTTTTCCAAGCTGGATGTTACGTTAAAGGCATGATTTTGCGACTGATATGTTTCTAAAGGATGACTCCTTTAAGAATGACATTCGTTTTGTATTAAAATGCTGTTGAGATTTCCAAAAAAAAAATTAAAACATCAAAATACTTTTTTCCCAAGAGATTTAACAGATGCGGTTAACAGTTACACAGAAATGAGAAGTGTTCTTTAATACTAGGTACATTAAGGAGCCGTACATGACTTACGCACATACGTGTGTCGCAGTGAAAAACGGCATTTTTCGTAGAAAAGAGAGGGGCCAGGTTCCACATGCAGAAAACGACGTGATTAAAAGTGAAAAACGAGTAAAGGAGTTTGAAGAACAGGCAACGAGTCGAGACACAGCTGCGTTTAACGAACAGTTTGGGTTAAGATGGATAAGTTAATGTCATAGGGAACAGAATATTGACAGTAAAAGGGGCCCAGCTGGTTATAATGAGCTGAGAAGTCAAAAATTGGAGATGTAGATGTCCGAAGTTAGGAGATGGAAAGGGAAGATAAGAATGTATGAAGTTGACGTTGTTAGTGCATGAAGCAGGCGGTAGAAAGGATAGCCTGAGAATGTGGGGGGTGATGAGCACCCCAGATGGGAGAGTATCCATATACAGCCACTGCCCTCCGTGATGTAGATTGGAGCAAAGGAAAGGAGTAAAAGATATGACGTCCAATGATAGGATGACGAGGGACTCATTGGTTATTGGGTGTCACCAATGATGGCCCAGGGAATAGAAGCTTAAGTGAAATTAAGAGAGAAGAGAATGATGACAGAGAGATCTGAAAAGCAACAGAATCGAGAGAGCCGACAAGCATAGCAGTTGGGAGCTGAGTAGCGGAGAACTGATTGCGAGGAGAGCTGATAAATAGAAGGAAAAGCCGCAGCCGATTGAGAATGGCCTATTGATAAGCCCATATTAATAGTCGTCTGGAGGAAGGAATAGATGGAATGACGAGGGAAGAAATAGATGCAGGCCGCCAATTCTAAAGGCGAGAAACACGCAGCAATTAATGTCAGGACGTCGAAGTACCCAACACCCCAAAAAAATCTGCAGACGCCAGCCCCTGATACATAGGCGAGATGTACAAATCATTGATGCCCTACATGAGAAGTGACCAGTAGATTGATGAAATCCCGCACCGAGCTGAACCAGACGCAAAATTGCCGCCGACCAGACGCAAGCTCACCGCCACCAGATAGCGCATCACCCCGATGACCCTTGCCCTAAACAGCGAAGGCCCTCTTCAAGATCACCGAGGAGTTGAACCAGTATATGGCCAATATTCCCCGTCATATATGGCCATTATGGCCATATTTCCCCGTATTCCGGTAAAGGCCCAAGCAAGACCTGGCCGTGGCACGATTAACCAATAGGAATGAGGCGCATTTCTCCGGTCTCTATTGTCCAAGGAGAAGACCCGTATTGTGCAGGCCGCCCAAGGTAGGGAGAAATTTAACGAATTTATTCTTTATCAATGCTCAGAATTTAAAAGGATTACTGGGTTAGGTTAAATAAGAGGATTGCGTAGGTTAATGACGGGAGCAATTATAATTGATGTTATATATATATGTTGCCATAGATATATATCACTGGTTTTTTTTTAAAAATTGTGTATTAATGATATGTTTAAGAAGTCAGTAATGGTAGCGGATTGCAATTGTGAGATAATGTATTAACGTATGTTTAAGAAGTGAATTAACAATATTGGTAGCATTTGCACACGAGAAATATGAGTACAGATTAGTGTAGGAGAGTGCATTGAAGAAATGAAAGTGTAATCGATATATGTATATGTTAATATGTTTGTTTAATAAATTGATTCATATATATATACATTTGAGTAATCACTCATAATCACTTATAATTATTCCAAGTACTAACCACTTTAAAATCACGGTGACAACATGGAACACTACATATAAATAAAACCAAACAGATAGTGCTGGCGGCGATCTAGGTCCAAGTACACAGGTTCCCCTACATTAGCGAAATAGCGTAACAGAAAGAATCTATCAGACGAAATACGTATACTTTCCGGCGCAGGGACCGGCCATCTGGGTGTGCGCGGCGGATGCTATGCACCGGGGCCCCGCGATTGAGCGGGTCCAACATGATCAAGAACTAAAATGATGTACTCTTGCACATGAATTGATTTTCAATGAAAGGGATGTAAATAACGCACAAGACATATTGCATTACATACTAAATAATAATCATAATGAGTTCTTTCTAAATGTATTGACTGTGTTAAAACTTTTCTTTACGTTGCCAGTTACTATAGCAAGTGCTGAGCGCTCTTTCAGCAAATTAAAATTGAAAAGAATTATCTTCGGTCAAGCATGTGTGTAAAACGCTTAAATGCACTTCCTATATTAAGCATCGAAAAGAAATTGCAAAAAATTGTAATTTTTCTGAAGTAATTAATGGATAGCAAAAACATAATAACGCATTGAATAAACATGCATTAGTAATATACAGGGTGTCCATAATTAAAGTCCCACTTTCAAAAGGCTGCAAAAAAGAACCACTGGTCAGAATGACTTCAAATTTCCAAAATGTTTGATTCATTTTGGAACTTTTTTTATTATGCCAAATCGTTTTCTCCCTTCTGCCAGTATATTCAGTTTCAAATTTGAAGTCATTCTGACCAGTGGTTCTTTTTTTGCAGCCTTTTGAAAAGTGGGACTTTAATTATGAACCACCCTATATGTTCGTGTTTGTAATTTTTTTTTACTTTTACAAAAATTTTAGGGCCCCAAAGGGTTTCTTGCACCCATGCCCCTTTATAAAGAAGG
The DNA here is from genome assembly GCA_907164885.2 of Dolomedes plantarius. Lineage (NCBI taxonomy): Eukaryota > Metazoa > Arthropoda > Arachnida > Araneae > Dolomedidae > Dolomedes > Dolomedes plantarius. The sequence goes on along the minus strand of OU015494.1, from coordinate 38,785,797 downwards.
TTGGTACTGTTCCGGCGCCTGACTCGTATGTTATGTAACCCACCAAAATCTTCACTATACCGTCTGTTTTTTTTTTCCGAATCCCCTTCATCGTTAAATTCAAGTCAGGGCACGTAACAACATAATCGTTCTTACCTCATCTATTCAACAGCAGTCAAAGTGCCTTCAAGCATGTACTGTATCTTAAACTTTTATTAAAAATCTATTCATTATTATTATTTATTACTTTGTACTATTATATTATTATTACGTATTTATAGCGAAAATATGAATCTGAAATAATTATAATTACCATAAATAATAACTTTTATAAATGTAATAAAGTGGTCCCAAGAAACGATATTTTATATTGAGAAATATCGCTAGAAATATCTATCTTGTGGTATCCTTAATCCACAGCATTACTACAAATTTAATTTCTTGAGATAATCTTGATTTTTTTTAATATTCATTAATGCCGCTCCACTATTAACATTTATTCTACTAACATGCATCACTTAATCATAAGATATCGCTGAATTATTTTGAAATAATTATAATCACGAAAACACAGTATCAATGCTTCTAAATGTGGGGCGTAATATCCCATGTGGTCGAACGTTGCGTTGTTCGAATTCGTGCTGACGGCGTCCTGCAGATGCACTTAGATTTTGATACGGGACAACAGATCCTATATCGAACGAGCTTAATACTCGTATTCTTTATTGGGTTTTAACCTTATATTCACCATTTATTTGTGTGTTATTAAAATTGTTTGTTATGTTTAGCCGTGAACCTGATTTATTTGATTATTCTTTGAATTTACCACTGATAAAAATTTCAACTTATCTAAAATTGAAAGATTGATCTATTTAAAGAGTTTTCTTGAAGGCTTAGCGGCTAAAACTATTTCCGGTTTTGCTTTAACGGAGGAAAATTATGATGCTGCTTTAGAACTTTTAAAGTCCAGATATGAACAAAAGAGTCTGTTGATTGTCATTTAGGAAAATTACTTGACATTTCGCCTGTTAGAAGTTTAAATGACACTTACGGTTTAAGGAAATTGTTGGATAACGCTGAATTGCAAATTCGTAATCTGGAAGCGCTTGGAATAGATTCTTGGACCTTTGGCAATATTGTGACGCCTATTATTTTAAAGCAGCTTCCTTCCGAACTAACCCTGAAATTTAGTAGGAAAAGCTCTGAGGAAAACTGGGATTGAGAAGGACTTCTAAATTTTTCTAGATCTGAAATATCAAGTAGGGAGTGTGCTTTATCCATCCATGCGATTCAAAATAAAATAAAATTAACCGTGATGAAAATTAAATGTTAATAAATCTAAGCAAAATTCTCGATTTAAGAATATTTTTCGCCTCAGCCCATGAATTCTTAGCTATCAAACGAACTTTTTTTTTTTTTTTTTTTTTTTTTTTGGTAAGTCCGATAATTACGATACAGAATATTTACTTCATTTAACGTAGAGCAAAAAAGAAAGAATTTTAAAAAGGGAAGGATGTTGTTTCCTATTCCTAATGCAAAAACATTGAATTAATCATGTAGTAAAAGGGACACATGTTCTTTCTGTAAAGGTAAACATTCACAGGAGAGCTGCTATAAGTTTCATAACAGGAAGCGGAAAAAGCCAATTACTGGTGTCATCGACCCTCCCCACATAGTGTCTGCACCATTGTTAACTGACGAGAAAAATAATTCGAAAAGAATTTTTATTCCAACTGCTTCTGTTTGATTCGAAATGATGGGATAACGAAAAATATGCGAATTTTGTTGGACAACGGTTCCATGCGTTCCTTTATATAACGAAGTATTTCTAGAAAATTAAAATTACCAATCATTAGGAAAGAAAGTCTTTCAGTCTTTTCTTCTGAAATAACAACCCAATAGAAAAAAAAACTTTTACTATGGTTCGAAATTAAGTTGGAAAATAGACAAATTCCCAAGAAATAATCGAATTGAAGCTTTAGAAATTGACAATAATACAACTGCACATATATTTCCCCCTAACGTGGAATAATTAAATGATATGCAACAGTTAAAAAGGTTTGCAATTAGCAGACACGTATGAACAAAATCAAAACCAAGCTACAGATCTTTTGATAGGCGCTGATTTCTATAATCGGTGATTACTGGAAGAATTAAACGTTTCAAACATAATTTTCTGCTATTGAAACATTATTCGGATGATGTTTACTGGGCTGTAACGGTTCAAATAGTAATGATTCTCTTATGATGAAAGATGTCGTGGAGGAAAATCAAATACAGAACAATTAAAATCCTTCTGGCAATTGGAAAATATGGTATAGAATCTGTTGATCATATTACAAATAATCTTGATGAAAAAGTTTTGAACGATTTTTGAATCTAATACTGAAAGTAATAATAACAGATATTAAGTTAAGTTGCCATGGAAAATCTGATTGTAAATATTTAGTAGATGAAAATCGAGAAATTGCCTTCGAGAGATTTAAAAGACTAAATTTGAGGTTTGTGAATAATCCTCTTTTGTTTCCTGAATATAATGAAGTTTTTAAGAATTATCTCGATGAAAATATTATTGAAGTTGCTCCCCATACTCTGGAAAAAGATACTGATCATACCGTATTTTATCTTCCGCACAGAGTAGTAGTCCGTGATGACAGATTAACCAGTAAACTGCTTATAGTATTCGACGTCTCTTCTCACGGACAGGGTAAACTGTAATTAAATGATTGTATGTAGGCCCTAATCTAGTATATCCAGACTTGTAGGAACTTTTGCTTTCATTTCGTGAATGTATACTGTTGCCTTTGCGGCTGATATTCGGAAGGCTTTTCTCCAAATCGACATTGATGAAGGAAATAGGAATGTCACTAGATTTTTTCGAATGATGATCCCAACCATGAATCCACAATTTGCTAAAATTTATAGGTTCAGAAGAGTATTATTTGGCATAAATAGTTCACCCTTCCTACTAAGTGCGACTATAAAGCATCATTTGAAGAAATATTCAGGATTGTGTCCGCATACTTCTGAACTTTTGAATCGTTTATATTATGCTGCTGATATAATGCAAGTATATCTCCGTCCCGGCGTTAGCCACACGGAATTAAACTGATGCCTGGCCGCCACAACACAATCTCCCCAGACGCCGACCCAAAAGATCGGAGACTAGGTCACATAGGCCCCTCGAGTCCATTAAATAGCTACTAAATTTCAAATTAAGATAAAATTAACAATTTAATAATAAATAATTTAAATTCCAGAATCCGGAGCCAGTTCCTGTGCTCCGCTTGAACCTAGTCACTGCTTTATTTCTTTAAACTTCAACAACAAAATTTTAACTACAATTTAGCTAACAATTCATATGTGAACATTTAACTTCATATAAGTATATACATGCATAAAGGCATCTGCCCTTACATAACAAAATATAAGCATTTATATACTGACATAAAAGCAACTGCTTTTATAAAACATAATTTAAACAATTATAAACACATTTACATACATAAATTAATATTTGTAAACCACGTATAGCAAACAAATTCACAATTCGCAATATTCATATTACTTACATTACTTTTACACATTCAGTTATTTAATATTTCAACAATTTCAAACAAATTATTCTATTAAATTCAATCATTTTTAAGTTAATTACTTTTACAAGTCATATAATTCGATATTTAATAGCATAACATATTAATTCATATATTGTTTTAAAACACAAAGATAAGTACAAAAAAAAAACCCTCGACGGGAAAAAAAGGGATGTGGGCATCCATCAGAACCCCCACTATATCTTTTATTACTCTTGCTGCTGATATAATTACAGGAGATGATAACGCGGAGGGTGCATTTAAAACTAATTTAGAGAGTATAGATATTTTCAGGAGAGCCAATATGACACTTCACAAATAGCAAACTAATTCAAAACAATTGAAAGATTTATGGGTTGGAAGTGATATTTCTGTGCATGATAGTTCTGAAGCTATAGGCCAAACAGGCTCTACATCGGGAGTTCTGGGAATATCTAGGAATACAGAGTGATTCTTTGTTTTTCAGTACACAAAATATAAGATTTCATCTCAGGAAAGAATTACACAAAGAGACTTATCCAAGTTGCCGGTCGAATTAAAACCCTCTCGGTTTTTTTTGGGCCATTTATAACACAAATTAAGTGGCCCGTGCGACCCTTTCGCATGCGAATAAAATACGATAAATTTATAGCGAGGTTGGTGGTTTGTAGTAGGATGAAAGAAGAACCGGTTCATTTGTAGTCATTGTTTATTTGTCAAATAACAATGGTGGGTAAGGATAATACAAAACCGATTACAAAACACCTTTGTACACAAAATTAGATGTGAAGCATAAGACAAAACAGGGGAACATGAGATTAGTACACGTCAAAACACCTTTGTAGACAATATTAAAAGTTAAATATGACACAAACTCGTGGAAAATGTGATATTTACATTTCAAAACCTCTTGTGCATACTATTTTGACTGTGTTTTTACGACGCATCCAGGGAAAGAACTTTCGGGCCAAAAGTCAATTTTTCAGTTCGATTTTTAAAGAAACAATACAATGTGTCATTCTAAATTAACAACTTGTCAGAAGCGGAGAACTTAATCTTTAAAAATGGGGCTTCATTTATCGATTTTGGATAGTCTTTAGATGACCTCGTCCAGAATGATTGGGATATTTGTGTAACCCATTTCAATCTGTCATGGAAGGTTAGTTTTTTATTTCTCATGCGTGGTTCTGGAATTTCCGTCAGGAAAGTTCCGGTTAAAAAAATGTTCCGGCTTAATCACGCAAAACTCATCAGAACCATTTGAAACTAGAACTAAAGGACGAGAGTTTAATATAGACTGTCATAAATGTGGAAAACTCTCCATGCGATGACACTTGCGTACCGATCACTCCCCTCATGCAGTATTTCACTGATTTCACGATGGTCTACCGAAATGTAGAGAGGGTAGGAAGGTATTAAACATCCATTCAGTTACTTCTTCGTCTCAGTACCTGTAAACAGATCTGGAACGCCTAATGCTTGCAACGCATTTATTTAACACCCACAAAGTTGGTGTCACAGTCACTGCATACCTCTATAGGGTTTCCTCTTCTTGATATAAACAAGAACTCTAAAATTAAATCGCTGTCAAGTTCCAAACTGTCTTGATTATGAGCACACAACCGTGGTCTTACTCGTCTACCTGTTCTTTGAACGGACCATCGAAATCCGCTCCTGTCCTGGAAAACGTTCTCGCACACTATTCGGTTGGATAATTCTCTCTCTCAACGAGAACACACCACTCATTTCCGAATAGCAGCTTGGGAAAATGATGACCCAGTATTTGGTCTTATTGCATAATTAAGTAGCTGCGTGGCTGATTGCAAGTACTTGGTAGTAACGTATTGTTAAGTGTTAGGGGCCAATTTGGCGTGTTATCGCCAGCGCGCGATGTTCAGAAGATCTCGGGAATTAAAAACCATGATTTAAGCACGCTCAAGCGTCTACCATGGAGGAAGTAATGAAATGCGGATTTGGGTTATTGTTGGAAAATGGTTTAGTTGTGCGGTGTGGCATCACGGGTTTTGTTTTGTTAGTTGAATAGGAGTTTGTAATAAGAATTCAGTTCAAGCTTTATCCTTGAGGAGATAGGTGATTGTGATTATTTAGGCATTTTATCGTGACGGATGTGACGGGAGACCTTGGCATAGATTTCGGAGGCCTTGATACAGTTGTGAAAGGTTGTACATTTTCACTTGCTAACTGTTATGTGTTCTTAATTAAAACTCTTTTAAATCACAAATTGTCAAGAAAAATATCTAGGAGCTGGAAATTGTTGAATCACAGCGAAGATTAGCAGGAATACTCTGGTCTACTGCTGTATCTTGTTAAAAGAAGATTGTATGTTAGTTTTGCTGTCTATAAAAATCTCTTTTTCAATTGTGGTAGCTGGCATATTTATTTCATTTCTTGAATTTCAGTACCACTCTTTCCGTACCACGAATTTGGTACAGTATAATCAAGTCCTTAATATGGTAAGTTTTAAGTATTACGATTGGTGTTTCTTGTTTTCGGAAATGTTTGTATTCTTAAGTCTGCCCCCTACTCTCAGAAGTCCAAAAATAGACTACGTAGGATTAATTTGCTCGCAGGACTCAACATTTTCTTCTTTATTGGAAGTCTGATCTCCTCTGCAAATTCAATCTCTGTTGAAGTTGCTCAACAGAGATTGAATTCGCAGCAACTTTTACTGTTAAATTATGACCCTTTGATATTTCTTACACTTTTCAAATATGATGAAAGACTTATTCCATTAAGATTAAGTACAAATCTAAGCCACTACTTTTAACAGCCGAGTTCAAGTTTAAAATTTTGTCAAAAGAACTTCAACCAAACTCAATTTAGACAATTTTTTAACCATAGTCCCTTTCAATTCCATTTATAAAACATCGATAGCTAGTGACTCTTTGTAATCTGCTTCGGCCAACTTTCTCTCTACTGATTAAGTCAACAAACATCTGCTCACCACTTTTCACTCTCTACTAAATTCTGAACTGGAACTCCCCGAGAAATCAGATTCGCAGTATTATCCTCCGACCTACAGTGAAACCAGGATTTCGGATCCGATTTTGAACCTCTAAAACTCTATTCGACACAAATGTTTTCCATCGTTTAGCATAACCTTTTATCTAAAATAAAGCAATCAATGAGTCGGTCCAAAACACAATTTCTCCAATCAAATCCTTAAACCATCTCCAAGGTCCCCGTTCTTGCTCCAATAACAACCACTATTTGTTCCAAAAGCGTCAAAGTGAGCTTCTTTAAAAGTGTAACTCTACCCTTCGACATCATAAAAAATCTTTAATTCTCCTTTATTATTATTTACACAGCGGAAATAAGCAACCGCACCATATGCCTTGGGAGATGGGCCCCTAAACACATGTACCTCAACTTCTGCTATGCTCTTTCCCTATTTTGAGAAGAAATAGTCTCCCAACGTCTTCATTTCTCTGGGCCGTGGCGGCCTTGTGGTACAGCGCGCTGGTTTTCGGTGCTGAGGGTGCTCGGATCGAATCCTGGCGAAGCTCCATTAAAATGTCCCCGTTTGTATCGTCCCTTCATTGGTTGCAATGTTGGTCCGCCTATATGGCGCCCCCATAATAAAGTGGCCAGCAAAACTGCGGTGAATTATAGGCGAATGTCTTCGCGACAAGTGCCCCCGCAATAATAAATAATAATAATAATAAAAACACGTCTTCATTTCTAAACACCAGTTAGAACACTTTAAACTAATTATCATCACCCAAGTCAACACCTCACTACCAAGTTTACTGCAAACATTTGATTCTCACACGAAATGCTTAAGTCACCTACCGGATAGAATATCATTGCATAACTCAAAGCTTTGTGTAGTTTAAATCATTCAAACTATCCAACAATTTTTTTGTTTCTAGTGATAAAACAGTTTTTATGGGATTCCATTTTAAGTTTAGTACCTTCATTTGAGAACCCTCTTCTTTCTCACTGTCCTCTCTGATTCCACAATTTCCTTAATTTATTAGAATTTCGTCAAACATAAACCCCCTTCCCTTACAACTGAACCCACGCTAACAGACAATTTGAATGTTTTTCCGAGTCATAATGTAAATCGTCAACCTACAGCGAAGAATTTAATTTTCCAACGAACTCGGGATTATTTCTTAATGAGACTTAATTGTTGTACTCAAAATAAATTGCGAATGGTAACCGAGTCATTCTCATTTTTTAGTTTTAATTTCTGCTATCTGAAAACTTTCAACCTCTACTTTCAACAAATACTTTCTAACAAATACTTTCTAACCTCTTTCACGTTACTGAACATCAAAAAAGCCTTTTCTATATCAGCCTTAAATGCAATTTTAAATTTCTTAAGTTTAGAATCTCATTCAGCATATTTGGGTTTAGATTCTAAACCCGAAGAATGAGTTTATTTAAGGATATGTCCTGTTCAGATTTGGCGAACTCGAGTAGTAACTTTATTACTTCTCTGTGGGGTGTAAGGATACAAGTGAATATAAAATATTCACTTTTTTCCCTAACAGTCTTCTATTATTCCTTTACATGCTGAACCTGAATTATTTATTTATATTCGATTGCTACCCTCTCGTAATTTTCAAATCTGTTTTCAGATCAGCTTAGCTAAATTTAAATTATTCATAAAACCGATCGGCGTCGTTTTCCATAACAAGAGGAGTCATTTACAAAATTTACATCACATTCAATAACACTGTTGTCAGTAATGGATAACTCCCAAGAAGCACACATCAGGCCCGACCTGGCCGAAGCCCTGATTTAATTAATGAGTTAATCCTGACGGTGCAATAATGGATAACTCATACATCTCATTAAGTCCCATAACTCTTGAACCTCTGTTCTGATATTTAAATTAACAGATGCCACATCTACAGTCTGCAAGTTAAACCAAAGACACAACTCGAGCCTTTCAAATTAGCAATAAGATAGCTGCCCTGATCCAAACGTGAATGCTTAGACATTTCTCAGCAAAAAAAAACTTTTTCATAACATGCTGAATGTCTACACCCGAGATTATAATAAGGTGCCTCTGTAATTGACGCTGATATATCAATTTATTGTTTGGAGTCATTTCTGTTCAATTTTGCAATTTGTTTCGATTGCTGCGCCAAAGTAATTTCTGTAGCAACCTTATAAAGTAATCTGCTAAATCTTCTGTAATCCAGGTTTACTAAAAATACCTTAAAATTCGCCATTTGAACTTGATTTAAACAGAATGCAGGTTGCAGAGATGAAATTTCGAAAACCAGCGATTTTCCCTTTTTAGCTTTTTTTTCCATCTACACTTTTATTTTCGCAAATTCGTGATAGGGCTATTGCAAAAGAAAATTTCTTTTAACATAGTTGTTGATTTAGATGAATATCGATGGTTATTAAATGTTTCGTTCATATCAGGTTTTCTAAAATTGCCATTGAATTCGTGATTTAAACCAATATAAATACGCTCTTCTCGGGACTAGATTTCCTCGTCAAGAAAATGAAACAAATCATTAAAATTCCAATTGTTACATACGAATTTTCTTTTGAATTCCGAAAGAGATATTCGCTCAAAAAGAATCGGTGCTGATAAATTCCCAAACGCATCGGTTTTCACAACGTATTTGTATTTCAGCTTTATTGAATCCTACTGTGTCACCGATAAAAAATTTCAGTAATGGACTGAAACACGCCTGTATTTCAATCAGTTGTTGAACAACCTTTCATTACCAAAATGACCTTTCAACAAATCCAAATATGCATCATAATTCTAAGAAGTTAAAGCGAATCTGTTTATGCAATTTACTGCCTTGCCTCCTAAATACTTAATATACAAACACGCCTTGATTCGTTACACGTTACTTATGCCATTGTAAACATTGACGTGCCTCAGACTCACGCAGATTTAATTAAGCTTACACAAATGTTCAGCTAAAAATTAAATAATGTTTTTTGATTATATCGAATTTCATTTAATTCATATGTCACGGTGTTGAATTTATCAATTTTAATGGCATTGAGACTTTTGTCAATGGTTTTTTCAAACTGACCTAAAAAAAATCAAACCAATGATCTCTGCAATAAGTTCTAGTACTTAATTTTGGTAGCTGAACCGGTTTTGAGTCCCTATTATTCAAGCTGTTTATTATTTGAGCAGTTGCATCAATTGACTCTGATACAAAATTAATGATACGGGACTCACCCTTTGCCCATTTATCAATATCATTTCTTATTCTTTGCTTCTAAAGAATAATTTTCAGTAAATATTGTTCAGAAGCCGAAAAAGCGGCTTGAATTTCTGATATCTGAATGTAGGCTTCAATTTCTAAATTTAAGTTTGAAGCACATTTTCATTCTCTAATAATTATTCACGAACTTTTTTAAAGCGTTTATTACATTTTCTTTGTACTCTGTTTAGCTAATTACTGAATTTTACTTTCAATCTGTTTAATTTAGTTATACCCATACGAATAACAATTCGCTTATTTTTCAGCTTTTCTAAATCTACAACATCCATCATTTTGAGAAACGCCACTAACAACAGTTAAATGAAAAAACGAACAAATCCTACCTTAGGTCACAGTAAAATCCGTTAATCCTTGAACCCAGAATTCCACACTTGCATTCCAACGATGAAACGAAACTGCACTTCACACGATATTCTATAAGACACTATCTTCAAACTAGGGATGCAACATCGATGTCGATGTTTTCAAAACATCGATGTTTTTTTTATCAAAACATCGATATTTTTTTTATCAAAACATCGATGTTTTAAACATCGATTTATTTAAGCCGATTTTTTTCAGCATCGATGTTTTGTGCTCGATGTTTTACGTTGTTCGATTTTTTTTAAATGAAAAAACACCATAATAAAAAATTAACCACCTAGCATAATTTTCACACTCAGTAAATGTAAGGGCCTGTTCACATAGGAGTCCGTTGCGTTGCATTAAGGAAAAGATGACGTTGAGACGAAAATAAACCCATCATATGCCTCCAAACGATTAGCAAGGAAATTTTTAACGCCTATGATTGGTTTATTTTCGTTTCAACGTCATCTTTTCCTTAACGCAACGCAACGGACTCCTATGTGAACAGTCCCTTAGTCTGAATTCTGAAAATTACGAATACAAAAGGAGGAACGATCCCCTTGCAGCGAGATAAATGGCAATCAACAACCAATGAACCAATTAGAGCGCTTGGAATGTTCTCGACACTCCAGAACCTTCCATGAGGTTTTATTTTATAAATAGTATAAACACGAGAGCGGCCGTTTAAGTTTTTGTTTTGTTCTGGTTTTATACAAGTTAACGTTAATATTATTAGTAAGATGCCTCCCAAAAGTACCGTTTGGAACTATTTTTCCAAAACCGCTGACAAATTGGCAAAATGCAATATTTGCTTAAGACACTCAAATTTCTGGCAATGCCACAAATTTATCTAGGCATTTGAAGGTAAAACATGGGGATATTTACAACGAGTATTTTGAGTTATCAATGAAGCTCAAGGCAAAAAGTAAACTACACACTCCAGCCATTCCAAGCGTTTCGGTGACTGAAACGGAACATAGAAGAAACCGTAAGTTCGTATTCCACTATTCATAGGTTCCATCAAAAAAACTTTGAAAAACAGCTTCAAAAAGGTAATTTCTTTTAAAGATGGTAGATATATGCACAGCAAAATTCCTCAAGTTATTCTTTACATAATTTGTAGAGATTCTCAGTCGTTTTCAATCATTCAAGACGAGGATTTTAAACCCTTGTTGAAAGTAAGTGTGCTTATACACTGAAGAGCCACTGAATTAGGGATACCTACCTAGTAACGAGTTGGGCCTCCTCTGGCCTTGATAACGGCTGCCACACGACGAGGTATAGATTCAACAAGTTTCTGGGAACGTTCCACGGGAATGGCTTGCCAAATATTGGCTAAAGCTGTCCATAATTTAGTAAGGTTCTTTGGTGCTGTGTGATGGCCTTTCACGCCTTGTTCCAAAACATCCCAAAGATGCTCAATAGGATTTAAGTCTGGGCTTCTAGGTGGCCAATTCATGACAGAGAAGTCAGAGGAATGCTCATCCAACCAGCCAGTAGCCAACCGGGACTTGTGAGAGGTACAGTTGTCTTGCTGGAAAACTCCATTACCGTGCGGATAACAGAACAGCAAAAAACGGATAGAGGTGATCACCCAGCAACTCTACGTACCGAATTGCATTGAGAGAGGTTGGTACACGCACCAAAGATCCCAAACTGTGCCACGAAAAACACCCCAGACCATGATCGAGCCACCATGCCCTTGTACAGTTCCAGCCCAGGCATGCAGGATCCATGGCTTCATGAGCCTGATGCCATATTCTCAGCCTCCCGTCGGCGTTAAGTAGTCGGAATCGAGACTTATCACTCCATGCTACTCGTTTCCAGTCCTCTACACTCCAGTCTCTGTGCTCTATTGCCCAGGCAAGGCGTGCAGCCCGATGGCGAGTATAGAGCAATGGTACTCTCGTAGGTCGACGGCTCCCGAAACCCATACGGTGAAGCGAGCGTTGCACAGTCCGTTTACTGACTGTACGACTGGCACCGTCATTAAACTGGGTGGTAATTTGAGCTAATGTTTGGCTTCGCTGGCTACGTACAATACGCCTGAGCCGTCTCTCACCACGCACTGTAAAGGCTAATTGTCCTTTGCAGTTTGCCCGATCGCTAGTTTTTTTCCACCATCCATGTATTCTTGGTATACTCTTGACACTGTCGACTTTGAAAATCCTAGCTGTCTGTAACTCTTATACACTAACTATCATTATCTAAATCAAGGATGAGAGGCACACTTTATACACGTTAAATATATATCAATTATAGACAGCACTATACCTTCACTGACGATTCTTTCCAATCTTTTGTCCTTGGGCACACTTCGAATGGCAATCACTGGCGGGTGGGGTTATTCGTAGCTCTTTCTGTGACATTCTGCACGCTCCTTCAAAAACGCGTTCCATTGTCCGTCTCGTTGGCTAGATGTCGTATCTCGCTAATAGCTCCTTGGGATGTGGGGCATTTCTTTCGTCCTGTTGTCGGTTCGGGCCTTATTCACAGGAGTTCTGCTGGCGGGTCTGGGGTTTAATTTCGTCTTTCGTAGCTCTTTCAAATTGACCATCATCTAGAGGGGTTTCTCTGCTTATTGTGGACTCGAGGAATTCGGGTTAAAAACTTCTCGTCACTCCCATCAATGGCTGGCTGGTTGCCGTCCACAGTACTAGTGCTCTCTGCATAAAAAATGTCTAACGCCGCTGCTTCGCTGCCAGCTCGCTAGTCGTCATTTCATAATTCTCTAGCATGAATTAATCTTTTTCTTGCGTGTCTATTTTTTAGTCAACTACCTTCTTCCCCCCTTTCATTTTGGATCCGCCTCATTCCTTCGTTTTTTTATTGGTCAGATATATTTTATTCCTACTCTATTGGGCAACTCATTTCTTTCCAGAATCTTCTTTTTCTCCGCCTTCTCGTAGATGAGGCCACTCGCCTCCCATCATCATTATTCCCACGGCAATATTCCCATCTTGTCGAATATCATCTGTTTCCGATTTTCCATCACTTAGCCCAAACCATCACTATTCAACGCATTTTCCTCGTTAGTGTGCTTTACCCTCTTCCTATATCTTTCACATCTGCATCTGGTCTAAGCATACCCCACATGGTACACTTCCTATAGCGGCTTCTTTTTCATCCTTAATGGCACTTAAACATCCTGTTTCTTTTCTAAACAATGTCCACGTCCCTCGCTTATTTATCACTCGTCATTGCTTCTCTTAACTCGATCATTTCTTAATTTATTCCTTGATCTGTGCTTAATGTTCCGGTGCTTTTGAACCGTAACAATGTATTTCCGGAAGTTGAAGCAACCGAGGTCTGAGAGTTTTCAACGATGTTACTTTTGTTTTCATTATTGAGCTTCTTTTTTGCTCTAAATGACCAGATATTTATTTTCTCTTTTTACTTGTAAGGTATACACAAGATTCGATTCACAAGAATCGAACTTTTGAGTGAATTAAAGAAGCTGCTTTAGATATGCTAATTTCGGCATACGCGCTTAGTATAAATACCACGCAGCGTCATTAAGAGAAGAGGGGAGGTTGTTAAGGTAGGGAAGTTGTTATCCTGCGCTAGTGCTTAGCGGGCCAGAAGTTTACATGGCAGTACTGCTGGTTTGACTTACTGTTCGTGAGTATAAAAATATATTGTTCTTGAAAGCTGTGTTTATACATTCCGTACAAGTAGTACGCATGCTTATTGCTGTAAAAGCCAATTATATGTGCAACGAATTCAATAAACATTGTTTCATGTATAAACTGCGTTTGTATAAAATTCAAATAGAGTGCCACTTCAAATTATATACACCCAAGTCTGGGTAGAAGTGAGAGCATAGAAACTCTATATACTCTTGTACACAAATTAGTTCTTCTTCAAATTCCTTCTCAGTAACATTTAAATTCAACTCTATTGCTTTATCTAAATGTTTTAAATTTTCTGATTTTGTTGATGACAAATTTAAATTTTCTTCTAAAACTTCGCAATCACAGTCCTCACTTTCGATTTCTGATTGTAGCTAATTTAAAATTTTGAACACAGTGGTCCTTATTATTTTTCTTTTCGATTTAATTTTGATATACACTGAAATGACACTGAATTAGGGATACCTATCTAGTAGCGAGTTGGGCCTCCTCTGGCCTTGATAACGGCTGCCACACGACGAGGTATAGATTCAACAAGTTTCTGGAAACGTTCCACGGGAATGGCTTGCCAAATATTGGCTAAAGCTGTCCATAATTCAGTAAGGTTCTTTGGTGCTGTGTGATGGCCTTTCACGCCTTGTTCCAAAACATCCCAAAGATTCTCAATAGGATTTAAGTCTGGGCTTCTAGGTGGCCAATTCATGACAGAGAAGTCAGAGGAATGCTCATCCAACCAGCCAGTAGCCAACCGGGACTTGTGAGAGGTACAGTTGTCTTGCTGGAAAATTCCTTTACCGTACGGATAACAGAACAACATAAACGGATGGAGGTGATCACCCAGCAACTCTACGTACCGAATTGCATTGAGGGAGGTTGGTACACGAACCAAAGATTCCAAACTGTGCCACGAAAAAACACCCCAGACCATGATTGAGCCACAATGCCCTTGTACAGTTCCAGACAGACATGCAGGATCCATGGCTCCATGAGCCTGACGCCATATTCTCAGCCTCCCGTTGGCGTTAAGTAGTCGGAATCGAGACTCATCACTCCATGCTACTCGTTTCCAGTCCTCTACACTCCAGTCTCTGTGCTCTCTTGCCCAGGCAAGACGTGCAGCCCGATGGCGAGTATAGAGCAATGGTACTCTCGTAGGTCGATAGCTCCCGAAACCCATACGGTGAAGCGAGCGTTTCACAGTCCGTTTACTTATTGTACGACTGGCACCGTCATTAAACTGGGTGGTAATTTGAGCTAATGTTTGGCTTCGCTGGCTACGTACAATACGCCTGAGCCGTCTCTCACCACGCACTGTCATGGCTAATTGTCCTTTGCAGTTTGCCCGATCGCTAGTTTTTTTCCACCATCCATGTATTCTTGGTATACTCTTGACACTGTCGACCTTGAAAATTCTAGCTGTCTGACGATTTCGGAAATTGAATGGCCCATGCGTCGCGCACCTACGATTTGTCCGCGATAGAAGGCGTCGAAATCAGGCAGTTTACCTATACTGGCAATACCAACAACTAATTCAGAACAACCACAGTACGCGCTATATATGCAGTTACCACAGCGCCCTCAATTGCGCATACATGATGAGCAGCGCTGCACAATTTGCATAAGCTTTGCTATCCCTAATTCAGTGGCACTTCAGTGTATATACTGTTCCACCACGAAGAACAACAGATTCAATGATTGATCAGAAGTACGAAATTGTGTTACTTATGTTAAAAGAGTGATTGAGCAATGTCTCAAATTTGTGCCTCACAATAGATATTTGGACGGAAACATCGATGTTAAAAAACATCATCGATGTTTAAAAACATCGATGGTTTTGGGGCGATGTTTTATTGGCATCGATGGTTTAATATTGAATATCGATGTTTCAAAACATCGATGTTTTGTTGTCGATGTCGCATCCCTACTTCAAACCGAACTTCTGCAAATAATCGCTATCTACCCCACTCGTGAAACCCGAAAAAGCATGGTATACGCTTTCCACTTTTATTCTACAGTTCACCCAAAAGAACACGAGAAAGTAAATACATATACATTAGAGCTATGGCACCACCTTTCACAAAGACGACAAAAGAACAAAAATATTGTAAAAAAAAGGTCAATTTTTCATTGTAATGACATGACAAAATAAGCATCTTACACTTGAAAATATTTTTCTTCGTGAAAGTTAAGGTCATTATTAATGACCCTCCTTTCACCAAGTGAAAGTTAAGGTCAAGAATTAACCCTGCTTCTACCAAGAATTAAGAAAATGTAAATTGTGTAGAACTCGCACCCCGGAGGGAAAGAATCTTCAACGTCCAAACATCCTTGTGTCAACATGTTCTCGGCTACATTTAATGCTTAATTAATTCTTGAAATTCAAACTTGAATATTTTGAGAGGCATGTTTCTTTAGTCCGTCAAAGGATTTGCAGAATACTTTTACAGAGGAGCAATTAGAATTATCTATGTTTTTTTTAAAATTTCTCACAAGTTATTATAAAAACGGATAACCTTCATAGTTAAGCAAAGCTGAGAAAAATCAAGTTTTAAAAATTTTTTGTGTTACTACGTGAATCAAAACGTATTATGTATGAATAACATTACCCATATTTTTATTGCAATATGTATGCCGATTGCCGATAAAATTATTTTAGGGCTTTAGTTAATTACTTTGAAACAATGAATATCTGTATATATATTATTTTAAGACAGACTATACAGAATATTTTCTGGTATAATAGGTATCTATTGACTGAATAATCATCCACAGAGAACCCTTGGAGCTGAGATTGATTTAATCATGACGGCAGGCATGTGTGTTGCTTTCCTA
>OU015494.1:38614198-38764198 GCA_907164885.2 Dolomedes plantarius | reverse complement strand
AGGACAATTAGCCTTGACAGTGTGTGGTGAGAGACGGCTCAGGCGTATTGTACATAGCCAGCGAAGCCAAACATTAGCTCAAATTACCACCCAGTTTAATGATGGTGCCAGTCGTACAGTCAGTAAACGGACTGTGCAACGCTCGCTTCACCGTATGGGTTTCGGGAGCCGTCGACCTACGAGAGTACCATTGCTCTATACTCGCCATCGGGCTGCACGCCTTGCCTGGGCAAGAGAGCACAGAGACTGAAGTGTAGAGGACTGGAAACGAGTAGCATGGAGTGATGAGTCTCGATTCCGACTACTTAACGCCGACGGGAGGCTGAGAATATGGCATCAGGCTCATGAAGCCATGGATCCTGCATGCCTGGGCTGGAACTGTACAAGGGCATGGTGGCGCGATCATGGTCTGGGGTGTTTTTCGTGGCACAGTTTGGGATCTTTGGTGCGTGTACCAACCTCCCTCAATGCAATTCGGTACGTAGAGTTGCTGGGTGATCACCTCCATCCATTTATGCTGTTCTGTTATCCGCACGGTAATGGAGTTTTCCAGCAAGACAACTGTACCTCTCACAAGTCCCGGTTGGCTACTGGCTGGTTGGATGAGCATTCCTCTGACTTCTCTGTGATGAATTGGCCACCTAGAAGCCCAGACTTAAATCCTATTGAGCATCTTTGGGATGTTTTGGAACAAGGCGTGAAAGGCCATCACACAGCACCAAAGGACCTTACTGAATTATGGACAGCTTTAGCCAATATTTGGCAAGCCATTCCCGTGGAACGTTTCCAGAAACTTGTTGAATCTATGCGTCGTCATGTGGCAGCCGTTATCAAGGCCAGAGGAGGCCCAACTCGTTACTAGGTAGGTATCCCTAATTCAGTGGCACTTCAGTGTATGAGACTTCATAATCTGTAATATTGTTTTTCATGCAGTCAAAACCTAAAGCAGCTGTTATAACGGCTGAAAGGAACAATAAATTTCTTTTGTTCCAGCATCTATTATGAAGTTACTTAGGGACTCTCACCCGCAAACAATAATTAGCGTACAGGAACATTTTGTCTCTCATTTCTTCCTTCATGTAGCAAGTGGTTTTACTTTCTCCAGTTATGTGTATGTTTCTCCACATTATATCTTTTTATCAATATAATATTGTCTCATAATATGATTTCTATTTGTTGCTTACAACTTGCCTTTTTCCTATGTAATTCGTATTTTTTGTATGACGTGTGTTTGTGACAAAATGTTTTTTTAAAAAAAAGCTTTTATCATAGTCATGCATTTTTTCATTACATTTAATGTTTCAGTCCTAGACAACCAAAGAATGGTATTTCGACTGACAATTTAAACATGAAAGTAAATAAAATTCCTCACATCTTGAATATTCAGGTATTATTTAGTTTTTAGACGTTAAATTTGTATAGTCATTATTGAATGCGAGTTGGTAGCAGGAGATTTGGCGAAAAAAATTCAGAAATTTAATGAGTCCTAAACCTTTCAACAACATTGCGTCAGAGAACTCATGATAGATGATGTATCAATATACGAGTATATATATATATATATATATATATATATATATATATATGTCACGGCCCTTTCGCCGCACACCCTTTAAAACACTATTTACTCTAAATGCAGTCATAAAACAGTAGGCCAGTGGAAGAACTAATACTTAATTAACATTTAAACACCTTTATTTATTAACATTAATCGAATACCCAATTAACCCAGCTAAATCGCCATTTTCAACATCTGCCAGCTCACGCGACAGACACACGTCCTGACTCTATCAAAGATTTCCCTAAACTGAGAAATTTCTTTCTCTCACGTTATATAAGGCGTAGGCTATCATCTAGAGCCCCTTGTCGAACATCCGATGGATTACGTAAGACAACGCGCGTGAGCAATTCGGTGACCCTGAACTCTCCGCTGCAAAAAACAGTCTACTTCCTGAATTGGATAACACACTAGGAATGTAATAGAAAATTATCGTTTAACGCTCATTACAATAATTAAATATAGCTTATGCTTCTATCATCACAATATATACACATATATATATATATATATCTTTTCTTGCCGACCACCTCTCTAAACGACCGAAATTTGTTCAGAACCAACTCAAAGCTCCATAGTGCCAGTGTTATGGAAGAAACCTCTTTTCGACTAGAAACCCCTCATAACGGCCCCCTTTTTTTAACCATTACTGGCCGCCATAGAGAAGTTTCACTATATATATATATATATATATATATATATATATATATATATATATATATATATAGTGTGTAACAAAATTATAAGACCACCCAAAATATCACTCATTTTAATATTACACTGCATAAAATGAATAATTTTAAAATTTGAAGGAAATGAAAAAAGTTATATTTTCTCAAATAAATCGCTTAAAGGGAAAAAAATGAATTAATTTCACACAGCAAATGATTTTTTGAAATCTCGGTGTAACATAAATATAAGACCACTTATTTTTTTATTTAAAATCATTTGCGTTTTTAAAACTATTTTATTTTTTCTTTCAAAATCGTAGATAAACTGTAACTTTACATCACAAAAAAGTCCAAACGATAATATTGTAAAAGAAAATAGAATTTAATTTGTTTGTTTTTATGAGGAAATACACAACGCTGCGTGGAAGAGATTTATCGGAACTAGAAGTTCGAAAAATTTGGTTTTATAAGGGCTCTGGAAAATCAGAACGTGAAATAAGTAAGATACTTAAACGTTCTAAAACTGCTATTCATAACGTTTTAAGTAAAAGAGATTTTTATGGAAAATATAAAAGATCTGGCAGAAAGAGTAAATTATCAGCTCGTGATAATAGACGAATTTTCAAGCTTGCAACGAAACAGAACTTGTCTACTCGTAAAATAACACAGCAGACAAGTAAAACTATTTCACTTTAAGATCAAATTCAAATGTTGCTCTTCGGAAATTAAAAAGAAAACCAAGACTGTTAAAGCATCATAAAGAAAGAAGGCTGAAGTGGGCAAAGGAAGTCATGACCTGGGATGCTGGTTTGAAAAATATTATTTTTTCCGACGAAAAAAAATTTAATTTGGATGACCCGGACGATAATATTTCCTACTGGTATGATTTACGAACGGAACCTCGGGTTTTCTTCAGTAGACAGATGGGTGGTGGATCTGTTATGGTGTGGGGAACTTTTGCATATGATGGGAAATGTGATCTGCAGCGAGTTCTTGGGAAAATGGACTCCATTTGTTATCAACAACTACTTTACCAACACCTTATACCTTTTGGCCCATTTTCAGGAGGATCAAACTGGAAATTTCAGCAAGACAATGCCCCATGACATGGGTCTAAATAAACTAAAAACTGATTTCAAAAAGAAAAAATCGAGGTCTTAAACTGGCCAAGCCTTAGTTCAGACCTGAATCCCACCGAAAACTTGTGGGGCCATTGGGCTCGTCAAGTGTATGCAAATAACCGTCAGTATGATTCTGTGTATGAATTGGAACTAGCTATCATGGATGAATGGGACAAAATTCCCAAATATTTGCTCGAAAACCTAATTAATTCAATGAAAAATCGAGAATTTGAAGTTATTCAGAAAAATGGTGTATCAACATCATATTAGTTTTATTAAAAAAATTGTTTTAACTAGTGGTCTTATAATTTTATTACAGATATTTGATTGGAAAAATTTGAAATTGTTGATAAAATAATTAATATATTTAAATATCTCTTAAAAATAATATACATATATTTTATATTTCATTTATTAACATAAACCTAATTTAATTTAAAAAAAATTATACTATTTATAGTAAAAATCACAAAATCCACAGTGGTCTTATAATTTTGTTACACACTGTATATATATATCCTTTTGTCGTAGTCCTAGGTTTAGCAATTGCCATGGTGTCATAAGCATGGAATAGCAGGCAAGTGCTTTTTCTCGAAATGACTTAAAAAGCACTTGCCTGCTATTTAAATGTTGGGTAAAATGCATGTCAAATATTTCATATCAGGGTAAATGTTGTTATTGTTACCCTGATATGAAATATTTGACATACGGTAATTATCAATAAAAATTCCATTTATTAGTAATTGACGTTAATTTTAAATTTTTTATTTTATACAACTTTTGATATTATTATATCTGCGTAAATTCTATTCTGTTAAAGCACAGTACAACTTTGTATCAAAAGCTCGTCTTTCCTGTTAACAAACTAGCTGGCACGTCACAACCTGAAGGAATATTGTTTCGACAATTTTGGGGCACGTATCTCGCCACCACAGAGTTAATTCTATGAGATCTGACGACTTGCTCTGGTAGAGAGAAGCCAGGTTCCACATTTTTTTTCCATAGCTCATATGTCACGAACTTCAGTTGGCAATATTTCCTGACCTCCTATCTCCCCAGACCTTTTTGTCAGTGAGTCTGAGGAACATATTACACCACGCAGGCAGAAACAATGGCAAAAGATAAAATCTGAGATTGATTGACTTGTTGTCATTCAATGTAATTGCTAGTATCAAGAAGACTAAAGAATTTTATGAGCTAAAAATTTGTGTTAAATAGGCGAGGCTACTTAAACTAATAATATTTTTTTTAAATTACCAAGAAATCTAGTTGTTGCCTAGCTGATATTTGTTGGTAAAACTATAGACAGTACAGAAGTTCTTAATTCATAATAGCATGAATTAAATTTTACATTCTCTTGGAAATGATATTATGCTAAATTTCCTCAAATATGTTATTTCCAAAATATATTATTAATCATCCTATTATAAATGTTTGACGTACTAGGGGACTGCATCTTTAGTAAATTACTCTCGTTTACACAAACATAAGTAAACGAGTCGTGTACAGTGCAAAAGAAACAGCATGGACAAAAAGCAAAGGAGAAAAAATAGAATCTGCTGATAAAAAGCAAATTGACCACAAATATTTCCAAATCTCTCGAGTACTGTATGTTTCATTAGGTAAGGATTCATGTATATACTAGAACAAGAAAGAATCTCCTAGACTAAGAGTTCTCACATTTCATTAGGTTTCTACTAAAACCTAGAGGGCTGGAAATGTGTACAGTGCAGAAAAAACTCAATCTAATGAAATACAGATAATCATTTAACACATTACCTCAGAAAAAATCAATATTTCTACTAATATGTTTTCATCATTAATTTACCCATTCGGCATTTTTGCATCTCAAAAGAAAATTAAATGATTCCTGATAAACGATAACTTGCAGTTAGATGCTTTCTTTCAAAATCATATTTCCCTGCTATTTTTAAAAACTTTTTTGGAATTGAAATGCAGGGATAAGATGATAAAATGATGATAAATTTAAGCTAAAAAAAAGGTTCATAACTAAAATTAGCACATGTCAATAAGATCTTAAATAATATTTTAAGCGTTTTGTTGTAAGAGTTGGTGCTCCCATAATAAAATAGGCAACAAAAACCGAGGTATGTTGTCAAGACAAGTGATTATTGCATTGAAAAAAAAGAAACGAAAAGATTTATTCTAAAGTTAATAGAGTAATTTAATTAATTTTAGTTTCCAGACGTGCCTAATTCTACCTCCGTTATTACCAATTTTAACGTCTCCAGTAAACGTGCTCTGAATTTCCTAGCAGTTCTACTGAAATGTTGATATGTTGCTATACGATCGTTATATTTCAGCGTTAAATATCAAGGAGGAAGAGTAGTAATTTAGAGGTCTTTTCAAGTTAAAACCTGTGTAAATGCAAATTATAGTGTTATCCAGGATGGTGAGCTACTGAAAAGAGTTTAAAATAAAGCTTTTGCTAGGACTTTATATCTGCTCTCAGGAGGAGCTCAAAGCACATATACCAGGCTCTTCCAACTCCCTTCTAAATAATAAATTTTCTAGATCCCATGCCATCGCCGAAAAAAATTCAACCCCTCAGAATCTGACAACGAGTTGAGAAGTTTTATCAATAATAATAATCTGCATATTTTACATCCATTCAGGATGTTTTGAATATATATGTTTCACCGCCAGATAGCGCTGTAAGGGTCAATGCCCTGGGGGTGTCTGTCGCGGTTTGGCACTTCTTGTTGTTTTGGCCGAGCGTGATGACTCGGAAGATTTTTACTCTTGAATCTTGAACCTAAAACCCTGGCCCAACTTTGTTGGGAAATAAAATGTTGTTATTGTTACTAATTCGTTGTTTTTAGTTAACTTTAAACTATTTACATTTTACTTTTTCTCACAGGACTCAGGCGTAGAAAGAGTTATCCAGTGTATTATTTAATGCTGTTATTTATCTACACAATTAATATACAGTATGCCCACTAAAGTCCCTTCCCACCAGGCACATAAAAGGAAAAGATAGAAGAATATATTCCTGCTCCGACAAACGGTGAGAGTTTACTCAAAGAACCATCAGTGTAAATATGTAACCATTCAGGCTCAGGGTAGAGGCTATGGATGGTCTCAAGTGCAAGGATCTTTAAGCTGCTTTGAGACAATTGGTGCTTAAGGAATGGTTGGGCAAGGTCCAGCCTGGTAGTTATTTCAACATAGATCACAGGGTTAGGGGATCTCAAGAAACCCTGGGCAATTCCCTCATCAAGTTCCAGCTCAGCTCTTAATTCTAGGAATCTCTGTAAAAAACCACTTTGGGTCTTTAGCTGTCTTGGTACATTTTCATAACAGTTCCAAAACGGTACATTTAGTCTGATTAACTTTTCATAAAGTGTAAGAGCCCTCTCTTCGATAATTGACTTAATGGGTCTAGTATTAGTGAGTCGATGGGAGAAGTCTTCACTGCACCAACGATCAGCCTGAGGGCCTGGTTTTGTATTAATTCCATTTTATCGATCAGGTTCTCTGGGGCAGAGATAAGAACCTCACAACAATAAGTGATAACAGGTAAAATAAATGTTTTATAGGTGTTTTCCAATGTAGTGCGAGCACACCCCCAATGACAACCAGCCAGGCGTTTAAGGATGTATAGGCGTTTTTAAACCTTTTCGATCACACTTTCAATATGCAGTTTCCAGCGTAACCTGTATGAGAATCTATCTGTATGCAACAACTCTTGGTCTCTGTAAACCAACTTTGGTCGGACGATTTGATGCATCAGTGAAAAAGTCTGCACTGCATGCTTTCCAAGGTTCACTATCATGTTATTCTCTTCACACCATTCAGATAGAACCCTATGAGCTCTATTCTAGAGCTTTTCCGTATCTTGCTTTGCATTTTTCTTTGCAGCTTGGGTCCACATAACCAGATCATTTGCAAACAGAAGGCACTCCACTCCGATTGTCCTCAGGGCCAAAATGAGATCATTTATGTAAACATCAAAGAGTGAGCAGCTACTCACTGCTCCTTGGGGCAATCCGGTCTGGAGAATAAAGCTTTTGGAGGTTGAATATCCGAAACGGACTTTACAGCTTCTCTGGCCCAGGAATGAAGAAAACCAACGTAGCATTTTACCTTCTACTCCAATTTCCTGGAGTTTCCGAATCATATTTTCTCTCCAGACGGAGTCGTATGCAGATATAAAATCAATATAAATTGCTGACAAGACTTCCCTTCCATCAAGAGAATCTTTAACATTTTGGCTCAAATGAGCCACTTGATCAGCCGTGAACCTATTCTTACGAAAGCCAGTTTGTTCATGTCTGAGTAAATCATTAGTTTCAAGGAACCAGTTCTGTCTATTGACAACCATGCGTTCCATTAATTTGGCCATAGTGCTAGTGAGTGAAATGGGCCTGTAGCTTCCAGTATTAGAAGCATCTTTGTCTTTTTTCGAGATAGGAACTATCGTAGCCCCTTTCCAATTTCCAGGCACTATTCCTGTCCTCCAAATGCGATTGAAAATCTTTAGAAGAGTTGATTTTGAATTATTACCAAGAAGTTTAAGAAACTCAGAATGAATTCCATCCTGTCCTGGAGATCTTTTGGTTTTCAGGTAATTCAGACAAAAGATGAACTCCTCTTCAGTGAAAGGTAAATCAAAAATATTCTCTGTGTCTGCCAAACGATGAGTCTGAGGTGGAGACAGTTTACATGTGTTCCTTTTAAGAACTCTTGATGCCTTTCTAGCGTAAGCTAGAATTGGCAGTAAGATTTTGCAAAGGTATTAGCAATATCTCGATCAGAAAAGAATTCTCTGCCTTGGTAAAGGATTGGTATCCTCTTAGGGGAAGCTTTTTTGTTCGTTAAATTAGAAATAAATCTATAAGTCTTTAAACTGTCTTCTTTATAATTTATATTTTCTATGAAGTTGTTAAAAGTCTTTCGTTTTGCCACGAGGAGGTTTCTCTTAAATATTGCATCCTGTTTCCTCCACATTTGAACATCGACCGGCCTCTTCGTGATCTCAGTTTTTTTCCTCAGCCGATATCTCTTCTCCTTCATTACTTTGAGTTCCTCGGACCAAAAGCACTTGTAATTTCCAACTCTACCTCTGGGTATGCACTTTTTTGCACAATTAATCATTAACTTGTTAAAACATTTTAACAGTTTATCGGTTGGCTCGTAAAAATCATAAACTCTATCCCTCAGCGATTCTTCAATCATCGATGTAAAATTATGCCACTTAGCTTTCTTGAAATTTCAAGATATCTTTAGCGATCGCTGATTGGTTCGATTTAGTGAGGTCATTTCAAATGTGACGATAACCTGTCTATGACCCGAACGTGGATCCTCAATAACATTTTGATGAGTGAACTGGACATGTTCACTCGAGTCACAGAGTAGATCAGGGGTGGTTCCAGTCCCATTGTAATGCAGGGACGCATGTGGGTCACAAGATTGGAAAACAAGATCTAAAGGGCTGGAGTTTAAAAGGTCTATTACTTCCTTGCCAGCTGCATTAGTATCCTGATAGCCCCATCTGGGAGAGTGTGCATTAAAATCACCAATAAGTATTGTTTTCTTAGAAATGGGTATTAGAGAAAGGTCAGGCTTAGTGTCCGGTGGAATGTACAGAGCATAAAAAACGTGTCCAGAACTCCAAACTCTTATTCCCACAATTTCAGATTTGTCCTGGGTGTCCCCCCATTTCTTTAATGTTCTTAATATCCGCAGTGAGGTCGTTCTTGACACCAACAAGAATTCCACTCTATATTTCGGGAGAAGATGTAAAGAGTATCCTGGAAATCTAAAGAAGTACAGGGTCTCTTGTGTGAGATTTGCCTCCATGATCGTGAAAATATCAACATCGTGGCTGGCAAGAGAATGTAGGATCTCAGATTTCTTACATTGTGACAGGCCACTTGCATTCCACTGTAGAACACTCAGCCTACATGAAGCCCCGCATAAGTGATCACACTTAGAGTGACGCTGCATGCCGAAGAGTTGTAGATCTTTTAGCCATAAAAAACGTTGTCCGGGGTGCACCACGTGGAGGTAGATCTACATTCGCACCCCATATGGATGAAGATACACTGAAGTGCCACTGAATTAGGGATAGCAAAGCCTATGCAAATTGTGTAGCGCTGCGCATCATGTATGCGCAAGTGAGGGCGCTGTGGTAACTGCATATATAGCGCGTACTGTGGTTGTTCTGAAATAGTTGTTGGAATTACCAGATGGATAAATTATGGATAAATTGCATGATTTAGACGCCTTCGATCACGGACAAATCGTAGGTGCGCGACGCATGGGCCATTCAATTTCCGAAATCGTCAGACAGCTAGGATTTTCAAAGTCGACAGTGTCAAGAGTATACAAAGAATACATGGATGGTGGAAAAAAACTAGCGATCGGGCAAACTGCAAAGGACAATTAGCCTTTACAGTGCGTGGTGAGAGACGGCTCAGGCGTATTGTACGTAGCCAGCGAAACCAAACATTAGCTCAAATTACCACCCAGTTTAATGACGGTGCCAGTCGTACAGTCAGTAAACGGACTGTGCAACGCTCGCTTCACCGTATGGGTTTCGAGAGCCGTCGACCTACGAGAGTACCATTGCTCTATACTCGCCATCGGGCTGCACGTCTTGCCTGGGCAAGAGAGCACAGAGACTGGAGTGTAGAGGACTGGAAACGAGTAGCATGGAGTGATGAGTCTCGATTCCGACTACTTAACGCCGACGGGAGGCTGAGAATATGGCGTCAGGCTCATGAAGCCATGGATCCTGCATGCCTTGCTGGAACTGTACAAGGGCATTGTGGCTCAATCATGGTCTGGGGTGTTTTTTCGTGGCACAGTTTGGGATCTTTGGTTCGTGTACCAACCTCCCTCAATGCAATTCGGTACGTAGAGTTGCTGGGTGATCACCTCCATCCGTTTATGCTGTTCTGTTATCCGCACGGTAATGGAGTTTTCCAGCAAGACAACTGTACCTCTCACAAGTTCCGGTTGGCTACTGGCTGGTTGGATGAGCATTCCTCTGACTTCTCTGTCATGAATTGGCCACCTAGAAGCCCAGACTTAAATCCTATTGAGCATCTTTGGGATGTTTTGGAACAAGGCGTGAAAGGCCATCACACAGCACCAAAGAACCTTACTGAATTATGGACAGCTTTAGCCAATATTTGGCAAGCCATTCCCGTGGAACGTTTCCAGAAACTTGTTGAATCTATGCCTCGTCATGTGGCAGCCGTTATCAAGGCCAGAGGAGGCCCAACTCGCTACTAGATAAGTATCCCTAATTCAGTGTCATTTCAGTGTATATCAAAATTAAATCGAAAAGAAAAATAATAAGGACCACTGTGTCCAAAATTTTAAATTAGCTACAATCAGAAATTGAAAGTGAGGACTGTGATTGCGAAGTTTTAGAAGAAAATTTAAATTTGTTATTAACGAAATCAGAAAATTTAAAAGATTTAGATAAAGCAATAGAGTTGAATTTAAATGTTATTGAGAAGGAATTTGGAGAAGAACTAATTTGTGTACAAGAGTACGAAGAGAAAATAAATATCTGGTCATTTAGAGCAAAAAAGAAGCTCAATAATGAAAACAAAAGTAACATCGTTGAAAACTCTCAGACCTCGGTTGCTACAACTTCCGGAAATACATTGTTACGGTTCAAAAGCAACGCAACATTAAGCACAGATGAAGGAATCAATGAAGAAATGATCGAGTTAAGAGAAGCAATGACGAGTGATAAATAAGCGAGGGACGTGGACATTGTTTAGAAAAGAAACAGGATGTTTAAGTGCCATTAAGGATGAAAAAGAAGCCGCCAAAGGAAGTGTACAATGTGGGGTATGCTTAGACCAGATGCAGATGTGAAAGATATAGGAAGAGGGGAAAGCACACTAACGAGGAAAATACGCTGAATAGTGATGGTTTGGGCTAAGTGATGGAAAATCGGAAACAGATGATATTCGATAAGATGGAAATATTGCCGTGGGAATAATGATGATGGGAGGCGAGTGGCCTCATCTACGAGAAGGCAAAGAAAAAGAAGATTCTGGAAAGAAATGAGTTGCCCAATAGAGTAGGAATAAAATATATCTGACCAATAAAAAACGAAGGAATGAGGCGAATCCAAAATGAAAGGGGGGAAGAAGGTAGTTGACTAAAAAATAGACACAACAAGAAAAAGATTAATTCATGCTAGAGAATTATGAAATGACGACTCGCGAGCTGGCAGCGAAGCAGCGGCGTTAGACATTTTTTATGCAGAGAGCACTAGTACTGTGGACGGCAACCAGCCAGCCATTGATGGGAGTGACGAGAAGTTTTTAACCCGAATTCCTCGAGTCCACAATAAGCAGAGAAACCCCTCTAGATGATGGTCAATTTGAAAGAGCTACGAAAGACGAAATTAAACCCCAGACCCGCCAGCAGAACTCCTGTGAATAAGGCCCGAACCGACAACAGGACGAAAGAAATGCCCCACATCCCAAGGAGCTATTAGCGAGATACGACATCTAGCCAACGAGACGGACAATGGAACGCGTTTTTGAAGGAGCGTGCAGAATGTCACAGAAAGAGCTACGAATAACCCCACCCGCCAGTGATTGCCATTCGAAGTGTGCCCAAGGACAAAAGATTGGAAAGAATCGTCAGTGAAGGTATAGTGCTGTCTATAATTGATATATATTTAACGTGTATAAAGTGTGCCTCTCATCCTTGATTTAGATAATGATAGTTAGTGTATAAGAGTTACATGAATTAATATTATAAAATGGTTATATGGGTAGCTCACCCCTTAAATAAATAATCGATGTATGAACGTGTTATGTAAATGGTTAATGTAATTTTAATGATAACTATTAAGGAATAATGATGATGAGTAAATGTATTAAGCAAAATCTGATAATTGTTTATTAGAGGGAATACCTCGTAATTAACTAATTGAAAGTAGATTATTAACATAGAAGGTTTACGAATAAGAGAAGGTGAATTATGTAATAATGTTCACAAATGAATTAAGTGTAAAACTTACATACTAAACATAATGTACTGATTTAAATAATGTGTATCAGTGTTATGTTGTTAATAAATCCATCTGTAATTTATCAATCAGATAATCTGTAATTCTTCATAAACACAACGCAGATACGAACAGCGTGGTCGAACAAGTAGATAGTGAGTGCATAATTAATGATTGGCAATTCACCTCAAATTGACAACTTGACCAAATTGACCACGGTACTAACCACTGTATGCGTCACATAAGACCATTACATACATTTAAACAAAGCATACAACTTCCAAAATTAACTATAGGAAAATTCTTTGGGTATCCTAGCAATTGTTTAGATTTTTGAAACCAATATTTAATAACTATACATAATAATGATGACATAACTAAAATTGAAAAATTTAGTTATTTAAAAATGTATTTGGGAGGTACGGCTTTGGCGGCTGTTTCTGGGTTCTCATTGTCAAATGAAAATTACGATTCTTCTATTGAATTGTTAAAAACGTGCTTTGGCAGAAATGACATTGTAATAAGTTCACATATTAAAAATTTATTATCGGTAAATCCTGTAAAAAATGTTCGTAATGTAAAAGCCCTCAGAACGTTTTATGATAATTGCGAAATTCAGATTAGAAGTCTATAGTCTTTAAATGTGACGTCGGGCTCTTACGGTAACTTGTTATGCCCAATAATACTGCAAAAATTACCAGAGGAGTTAACTTTACAGTATAACAGAAAACGAAAGTCTAATTCAGATTTTGATATTTCAGAGTTAATAGATTTCGTACGAAAAGAAGTTGAATGCAGGGAAGCGTCGTATTTATTTAGTAAAGACTGTAATACGAAAGATAATTCCGATTTCCATCAGAAAAACAAAACGGGATTCTTAAACAAAAATAGTTATTTAAAGGGTAAAAATGTCCCAACTGCGTCAGCCTTTACTACAGTAATTAAACCATACTGTTTTTTCTGTAAAGTAAATTCCCATAGTGTTGTAGATTGCGAGAAATCTGACGAGGATAAAAGAACACTTTTGAAAATTAAGGGTCGGTGTTATAAATGTTTTGGAAAAACACACATGTCTCCAAATTGTAGAAGCAAAATTTCACCCTGCCAAAATTGTAATAGTTCAAGTCATAACAAATTATTCTGCAGGAAAGTTAATCTTGATATACCAACGGAGGATAAAGAGTCTGTTATTGTATCTTTGTCTTTAAATTCCGAAAATACTTGTAAGGGGGTATATTTACAGACTTGTTCAGTTTTAGCAGCAAATGTTGACACTAACAAAAATAGAACCGTTAGGATTTTAATGGATGGAGGATCCCAGAAATCATTTATTAGAGCCGATCTAGCTAAACAATTAAATTTAAGGTGTTTGAGAAAAGAAAAACTGTATATTTATTCATTTGGGTTTAGTGAAGGTCGTGAACAGGATTTTGAAGTCGTTAAAATATATCTTAAAATTGTTAAGTTCCCCCAAAAATCCATGATAATTGAAGCCCTTGTTACAGATACTATAACAGGAGCCTTTGTAAAAGTACCAACTAAAAACATTCGTGAAATCTTAGAATCAAAGGGGTTACAGCTAGCCGACAGCGGAGAAGCGTCGGAGATAAGAATTCTGGTGGGTTCGGATTACTACTGGAATGTCCTGGCTGGGGGAAAAGAGAAACTACGCAATAAACCGTTTGCAACTGAGACCTTGTTTGGGTGGACTATTCAGGGTGGGGGCTACGACATGCTCTTGGAGAACGCAGCTGTGATGAATATCGATGTACAGTATTTTGCCGACGCGTCGAAGAATGTTGAGATTAATGACATCGTAAAGCGGTTCTGGTCTCTGGACACACTGGGGTTGACAGAAAACAAACAGGAGGTTTCCGATGAATCGGTTATTCAGCAATTTCAAAAGGAATTGCAGTTTGATAATGGGCGATATGTTTCTCGCTTGTTATGGAAACAAAATCATGAAGCCTTAAGTAATAATTCTGAAAACGCGAAAAGTCGTTTAATGTCTTTAGGAAATAAATTAAGGAAAAATTTTTGGCTTCGTAAACATTATAATGAAATAATACGCGATCAGTTAGATAACCAAATTATTGAAGAATGTAGTTTTGAAAGTAGCAGTGACAAAGTTTATTACATGACACATTCCCCAGTTGTAAGAAAGAATTCTACGACAACTAAAGTAAGAATAGTTTACGATGCCTCTTCAAAACAAAACAATGCCGAATCCCTTAATGATTGTTTAGTTCCTGGGCCGAATTTAAATCCTTCAGTGTTAGATATGATACTGCGTTTCAGACAATTTAAATATGTCTTTTCCGCAGATATTGAGAAAGCATTCCATCAAATTGGAATAGCAGAAGTTCACAGAGATGCTTTGAGATTTTTATATTTTGATAAGGATTTTAATTTGAAACCATATAGGATGACTAGAGTACCATTTGGCGTTTCATGCAGTCCCTTCATTCTGGCTAGTACTATTAAGTATCATATATCTAAGATAGTCCCAGAGAAACCGGATCTTTATGAGATGCTAAATACTTCGGTGTATGTAGATGATCTTTTTTATGGGGATGATACTCTTGAGCAAACCTTCAAGCTTAGTTCTGAAGTATGTAAAGTATTTAGGTATGCAGGAATGAATTTACGTAAATTTAGTTCTAATTCAGAGGCTTTAAAGAGTTGGTGGATAAGTAATGGGATAATAAACGGAGAAGATTCAGAGAATTCATTAAAGGTGCTAGGGCTTAACTGGTGTACTCGTAAAGACCAAATTTTCTTAAACTTTGAAGCTTTGTGTGAAACATTAAATAATTGTGAGAATATTACTAAAAGAAACATATTAAAAGTGACTGCTACAATCTTTGATCCTGTAGGTTTTATTTCGCCATTTGTAATACGTGCAAAATTGTTAATTCAAAATCTTTGGCAATTAGGAATAGATTTTGATGATGAAGTTCCGAAAGATTGTAAGCAATTGTAGTCTGAGTGGTATCACGAAATAGAGAATTTGAAGAAACTGAAACTAACACGCGAATATTTTCCTGGGAAACTCAGAAATTTCAATGATTTGGAACTACACATTTTTTGTGACGCATCAATAAAAGCGTATGGAGCTGTCGCCTACTTTAGGTGTCCCAAAGATTTCACCACGTCATTTGTTACATCCAAAACTAGAGTTGCCCCGGCAAGTAAAGAGCTGACGTTGCCTAGATTGGAATTACTAGGCGCGTTAATTGCCTCCAGACTTGCAAAATATTTGAAAGAACTATTTAAGATTCCAGACGAAAGAACATTTATGTGGTCTGACAGTATAATAGTTTTACATTGGATCAATGGGTCACCACATAGGTGGAAACAATTTGTAAGAAATCGGGTAACTGAAATACAGTCCCTAACAGATCCGGCTTGTTGGAAGCACTGTGATGGAATTTCAAATCCTGCTGACAGTCTTTCACGTGGTTGTTCCGCAGAATATTTGCTGTGGTCAAAGGTTTGGTGGTCAGGGCCACATTGGTTGAGTAAACCAGAGTGTATGTGGCAAAGAAGTGTACGAAATATAACGCAGAATTCCGAATCCATGCTAGAGAGGTAAAAGGATGTAAAAGACATTACAATTTTGCAAGCCAGTGTCGACGATCACAATCCCCTTTTAGATCTTGGAAATTACAGCAAATTAAGTCGAGCTGTTAGAATTATCGCATGGGCAATGCGATTTATTCATAATGCAAGAAAACATTTACCGAAAAGAAATGGCACCTTGACAGCTGAAGAAATATTCTCAGAGGAAATTCGATTAATTTGAGAACAATTTGCAGCAGAAGAAATTCATAATCTAAAATTAGGAAAACCAGTTGCTAAAAAAATCCAACATTTTCGAGTTTAATCCCTTCTTAAATGAAGATAACGTCTTATTAGGGGGAGGCAGACTTCAAAAATCCTCATTGAGCTACTATGAAAAGCACCCGATAATCATGCCTCCTAAAAACAATTTAGCTGAACTTATTGTTCTTGATGCACATGAAAAGGTGTATCATTCCGGAGTATCAAGTACTCTCATTTACATTAGAGAACGATACTGGATGATAAGAGGTAGACAGTATGCAAAAAACATACTAAAAAATTGTGTTATTTGCAGACGCATAAATGCTCGACCTGTAAATCAAGTTGTGGCTCCACTACCTGCTGCAAGAATCAAACAGTCACAACCGTTTGATGTCGTTGGGCTAGACTTTGCTGGCCCACTTTATGTGAAAAATGACCATACCAAGTTCTACATTTTGTTGTGCACATGTGCAGTTACAAGAGCTGTGCACTTAGAACTAACGAGAGATTTTAACAACTAACTCATTTCTCTTAGCTTTTCACAGGTTCGTCTCGAGAAGAGGAATGTGTTCAGTTGTGTATTTAGACAACGCCCTTACCTTCAAGGCTGCAGATGCAGAACTTAAAAAGGTGTGGAAGGTAATAAGTCATCCAGACGTTAAAACGTATTATGCTTCCTCGGGTATCCAATGGAGATATATTGCCGAGAAAGCGGCCTGGTGGGCGGCTTCTATGAACGACTAGTTCGTTCCGTGAAAGTGCCACTACGAAAAACCATTGGACGAACATACTTAGGTGTGGACGAACTTCACACTTTGCTAACAGAAATTTGAAGCGGTGGTCAATAGAAGACCACTGACATATGTTCCTGATAATCTCAATGATCTACAACCACTTTCACATGCTCATTTCCTAATAGGTAATAAAGTGTCCAATTTACCTCCATTTAAATTCAATAACATTGTGGGTGTAAGCCGTAAAGAAACTTTGCTAAAAGCATATTTGTATCGCGAAAGACTGCTAAATCAGTTTTGGCGCAAGTGGACTAAAGACTATTTATTGAACTTGAAATCTGCAAACTGTAATAAAAATCAGCAGTCTAAAGGTGATTTGAAAGAAAATAACATTGTGATCATTCATGATGAACATTTACCACGAAATATGTGGAGATTGGGGACGATTGTAAAAACCTTTCCAGGTAGAGATGGTCGTATTCGTAGTTGTAAAATTAAAACCGAAAGAGGAATAATTAAACGACCAGTTCAACTACTTGTAAATTTAGAGTGTTAAATGTAATCATTTTCTTACAACTGTATTTCAAATGTTTCATGTATATAAAATGTATATAATATTTATTGTATGTTTATTTGTAGTGAATTTTCAAGAATGATTCCATATGTGAACGTGTAGTTATGTGTAAAAATGTAGTATTTAGGTAAGTGTGTTTAAGGATCTCCAATGAAGTGAGGATAGTAAGAGCCTTACTGATTGTATATTGTTAATTCTTGTATAGTTTGTGTTGCAGTTGTTATAGATTGTTAGTCTTTGGATATAATGAACTTATTAGTTGTTAGAAATACTTCATTCAAAATTGAATTTTAAACTTTTATATCTTTGAATTATAAAGTATACTTGAATTTCTGAATTTAATATGTATATTTGATTGTATAATTTTGGAATCATGAACATTAATTAGAAACTTGATTTTCTGAATTTAATATGAATATTTTGATGGTAGATTTTTGGAAACATGATCATTAATTGGAAACTTAATTTTCTGAATTTAATATTATATTGAAATGTGATTTTTTGGAAACATGAACATTAATTGGAAGTTTTGAATGTTTTGGTCTCAACTCAAATGTTGAGAAATTGTAATTGAAATGTGAACTCTTGAACCTAAAATTATTTGAAATGTTGTAATAAGTATTGTCCTGAACATTGCTGTTCAGCCCGGCCCAGTTTGTTGAGAATATATATGTTTCACCGCCAGATAGCGCTGTACGGGTCAATGCCCTGGGGGTGTCTGTAGCGGTTTGGCACTTCTTGTTGTTTTGGCCGAGCGTGATGACTCGGAAGATTTTTACTCTTGAATCTTGAACCTAAAACCCTGGCCCAACTTTGTTGGGAAATAAAATGTTGTAATTGTTACTAATTCGTTGTTTTTATTTAACTTTAAACTATTTACATTTTACTTTTTCTCACAGGACTCAGGCGTAGAAAGAGTTATCCAGTGTATTATTTAATGCTGTTATTTATCTACACAATTAATATACAGCATGCCCACTAAAGTCCCTTCCCACCCTCTTAACTTTGGAACGGCTGCTGCTATATTCATAAAAGTGGTGTCTAGGTATAGTAAAGTAGCCATGCGCTACTGAATTGAACCACCTACCGCGCCACCTGGTGGAAAACTGCGGAGTTAGCATTCCTATCTCAAAAACGCAACGAGATAGGGAAAAGAAGTGATTTACAAAGTTGTAGAAAATCATCGATTTAGTACAAAAAGATACCTTGTGGACATTAATGCCAAGAATAGAACGGTTAAAACGCGCATTTGTTTTTTCGTGATTTTCTACACTGTGACGTCATGAAACTTGAACGAAAGGAGAAATAATTACCTTTCGGGCAAAACACGACACCGCAACGTGCACAGTGGTATATCACTTTTGATCCCCAATCAAAAGGACCTCGGTTCAAACCTCGAGGATTTCATCCTTGTGCTGATTGTCTTTATAAATAGATTAGACAATACGTAGATCGTGTAAAATAGTGTCGCATCAACTCAACGCAACTCGCGCTTGGTGTTCGAAATTTTTTCAGTATGCAAATACGTAAGAAACGTCACGCCTGTTCACCTGAGACAGCTATAAAAGAGACATCTTCTTGGGGTTGTAGTATGTTGATGCTCGTGGTCATGGCTGAGTATTCCAAAGCTGAGATCTCCAGTGAAGCAGTACCTCGTCAAGGAATTCGGAGACCAAATAATTGGGTATGGCGGTTTCGAAGAGTGGCCTCCACGTTCGCCTGATCTGACTCCACTGGACTTTTTCCTGCTGAGATACCTGAAACAGCAGGTGTATTCGACCCCTCCACAAACATTGCAGGACCTTAAACGACGCATTACGGACGCTTGTGCCAACGTGCCACGCTCTATGCTCCAACGTGTGCAACGTGAGATTCAAACGAGGATCCAAATGTGTATTGCTGCTGACGGTGAGAAGTTTGAACATCTCAAATAAAGGTTTATTGTTAACATTAGTTGTTTTTTTTCTTTCTCAGATCCTTTTGTCACGTCACAGTGTAGGAAATCACGAAAAACAAATGCACGTTTTAATCGTTGTAGTCTTCTCATTAATGTCCACAAGGTATCTTTTCGTACTAAATCGATGATTTTCTACAACTTTGTAAATCACTTTTTTCCCTATCTTGTTCCGTTTTCGAGATAGGAATGCTAACTCTGCAGTTTTCGACCAGGTGGCGCGGTAGGTGGTTTCATTGAGTAGCGCATGGCTACTTTACTATACCTAGACACCACTTTTATGAATATAGCAGCAGCCGTTCCGAAGTTAAGAGGGTGGGAAGGGACTTTAGTGGGCATACTGTATACATTGTATTTATTTGTAGAATATTCTTTAAGCTTATTTTTACTTAATGCATTTTTGAAGCTTTTGAAAGTGCTTATCAGGAAGGTCTTTATTATTAAATTTAATATATGTTTAAAATAACACCATCAAATGTGACCAAATCTGAAGGCAACATATTTGAAAAAGGGATCACAGTTTAATATCTTGAAGTGAAGCAACGTGAAGAAAAATAATCGAAGAGAGTAATTTGTTTCTTAATTAAATAAAGTGTGATTCTCGCAAAGAAATGCAAACACAGAAAGACATTTTATTTCACCAAATTAATTCAAAGATCTCACAACTAAAGCGTCAATTTGAACATCCGTTCTCCGCGGAAATCTTTTAAGGAAAATTCTTTCCGAATTCTTTTATCCGCGTAATTACAGATAAAAGTTTCATTATCATTTTCGATTGTAGGAAAAACAAATCGAAAGATGACTGGAGCGTATTTAAAAAAAATCAATCGACATTCCTTTTATGTACTTAAATGATATGGTTTTAAATGAAACGTATAACTTTAAGCACATGATATCAGTTGCTGCCTCTGTTCTTTCATGGATAATTTTAACTTTTATTTTGATTGTGCTCGTGCATATTTAATTTTCTTTAACAGAAAAAAATGAAAGGTCTTTAGAAAAATGATAAAATAAATCGCTGTTCACTTAAATGCCTAGATAAAATTCAACATACTAAACACTAACTGGTTTTATTAAAAACATTTTGCGACTCCGGTAAAGTAGGGATAAATTAAGTGGATTTATAAAGGCTTAATGTTAAAGTTCTAATTCTATTCAATTTATTGGTATTTTGTATTTAGAACAGAAAATGATTATTTATAAGAAAACCTTAAATAATTAAATATAACATCTAAAAGCAAAAATCAAAATAATAAATTGCCTTGTTTTTTTTTTGCTCATAGGTTTTCAGAAATTTTGAAAGCTTTTATAGTATTGATGTTTTATTGTCTTGTTCTTTTCAAGTTTTCTTCTATACTTTTGCTGATTGGGATTGTGGCGGCCCTGTGGTACAGCGCGCTGGTTTGCGATGCTGAGGGTGCTCAGATCGAATCCCAGCGTTGCACCACAAAAAATGCCTCCGTTCATGTCGTCCCTTCATAGGGGGTAATGCTGTCCGCCTAAATGGTGTCCCCACCATAAATTGGACAGTAAAACTGCGGTGTAGTAAGGGCGAATGTTTCATTACAAGTGCCCCCACATTGGGGGAAAAACTTTTGCTGATTATTGATATCATTGTAAACGAAAAAAAGGTGGCTTCAGTATTTTCCTAAGCCTTATAAATTCTTTAATTTCGGATTCTTCTAAATCCGCCATTTTTTCTCGGGACCAACACAGATGTTTGCTAAATATGTTAAGCTAAACGCAACATAGTATACTATACCTCCTAATATAATAATGCTAAATAAAAACCT
The DNA here is from genome assembly GCA_907164885.2 of Dolomedes plantarius. Classification (NCBI taxonomy): domain Eukaryota; kingdom Metazoa; phylum Arthropoda; class Arachnida; order Araneae; family Dolomedidae; genus Dolomedes; species Dolomedes plantarius. The sequence continues at coordinate 38,742,958 of OU015494.1, read as the reverse complement.
AAATGTATCCAAGCGTTTATTTAAAAACTAGCTGAATACCCGTGCTTCGCTACGGAGTACATTAAAATTGCATACATACAACGGTCAATGTACGCAATTAATGCCAAAAAAACAAAAAAACAAAATATTTATAAAAAATCGTAACAGATATTTTAATAGACAAAATAATGTAGAAGAAAATATTGAAATTAAATCTAATAGAACATACAAAACAATATAATACAATTAATATAGCACAGTTTGAGGAACATTTCTTTTACTATATTTTAATATTTTTACCTGAAGTTTACCTGAAAACTGAGATTAAAATCAAAAGGGCAAAATTACAGAAAAGGAAACACAGTATAAACAAAAACTAAACACAACTTAAATCAGAACTATAAATGAAAGACCCTGAAATAAAACTGAGATTAAAATCAAGAGTGCAAAATTACAGAAAATGAAATGAAAACCATGTTTTGAATTATAGAAATACAAAAACAAAATAAATGACTGAAAACGTTTGCCTTAAAACTGAGATTAAAATGAAAAGGGCAAAATTAAAGAAAAGGAAACACAGTATAGCCAAAGATGACAAAACTACAAACGTGGCCACTAACTGGCGTTTTATGACGGTACAGCTGTTTTCCTCACCACGCTAGGCGTACAGCAAAGGCACCTTATCCTTCTTTCTCAATATATGCAAGGCGAGGATTCCCCAATAGGGATATGTTTCCTTAATTATTTAAAAATTAAAACAATCAATTTTTATAATATCAATCATTTTTTAAATAAAAAAATGGTACCTGCAAAAAAACATTAACATTATCTCCATTAATTTGAACAGAAAAAAATATTCAGACAGTGGGAAAAAATGTAATTATACAAATAGAAATTAAACATTATTATACACTACAGGCCTAAATACACTAACAAAAGTTGAAAGCTTTTATATATCTACATTTAAACCATTTATGAATTGAAAATAATGTAAAAAGCAATCAATTTATATCTGAATCATTTTTCATGTCAACAAAAAATTACTCCCTGCAAAAAAACATTAACATTATCTCCATTAATTTTAATTTATAATAAGCCACTAAAAGTCGAAATGGAAAAATGTGAAATTGTCTTTGGGAAAGTAAAGAATTTTGAGAAGTAAAGCTGAAAAGTAAAAATGTCATTTTGTGGAATGTTTGTTAAACAAAATCAATTTAAAAAACTCAACACAGTATAAATAAGATTGAAATTGTCGAATGCTTGTTAACCAAAATCAATTAAAAAAGTAAACACAGTATAAATAACATTAAAAAAAGCACGTGAAATGTTATACACATCTCAGAATTTTAGTAGATTCAGCCTTTCATCATTCTTCTACTACTAAATGCTAAAAAGTAAAAATGTCAAATTGTCTAATGTTTGTTAACAAAAATTAATTTAAAAACTAAACACAGTATAAATAAAATAGAATTAATATCAGTATAAATATCATAAAATAAATAAACGGCATTGCTCCTCTTATTTGTGTCTTTCAAAAGGCTGATATAAATTAAATTAACGCTTCTTGATCTGAGGCTTGACCATTCATGTTGTTGACTTGAATGCTATACTAAAGTCTGTATAGCGTTGATAAAATTCACTTGAGTCTTCTGTCACTTTTCTTTCTTGAAATATCAGTTTAGAGAGCCTCAGGATATACTATATTTTTTGTTCTTCCATTTGGAGCTAGGATGTAGAAATTTTCGGCTTTTCCAACTCTAGAACAACCCACATAAAGTTGACCATGGGAGAAACAGGGTTTGAGAAGATCGAGTCCAACTACTTTTAGCGATTGCCCTTGTGCCTTGTTAATGCTCATGGCGAAACTTGTACGGACAGGGAACTGAAGTCTTTTAAATTGAAATGGTACATCGGAAGGGATGATTGGTATCCTGGGAATAAATACGACTTCGCCTGCAGAATGTCCTGTCATAATAGTAGCTTCAATCACATTCGGCATCAGATTCTTTACAGCAAGTCTTGTTCCATTGCAGAGTGAAGGTGGATGCAGATTTCTCAGCAGCATAATTGGTGCACCAATCTTCAGCTCTAATATGTGAGAGGGTACTCCAGATGGCTCCAACGTATTTAAAAATTCTGTGGTGCAGTGTACCGCTTCTTCTGTATCACAGGTGGTGTCAATCGATTTGTAAACTTAAGCTTTACCTGGCAATTCTTGTAAAAGCTGCTTATTGATGACGTTGACATCTTCGTTTCTTGGGGCAAGGATTGCTCTTTCGCACAGCCATGTGTGATCAGTGAAGTGCTGGGCCACATTTGGAAACACCGCCTCTTTCAGCTGTTGTTGAGTTGTCACAATCATTCCAATCGTTCCCATGTCTATACATCCTGTATTATCAGAAGTAATGGCTCCATTTCAAAGTTGTAGAAGGTTATCTGCAAATTGCTGGGCTGAGGGATCACCATTGACGTGAACTCACATGTTTGTTGAAAGACCAAGTCTTTCGATGTCATTCCACACGTAAGACGATTTTAAGCAGGCCTGCATTTCATCCGCCCTGGTTCCACGTGCAATAATCGGAAGTATCTGTCGAAAGTCGCCAGCCAACACCATAGTTACGTCTCCCATTCTGTAATTGTTACCTCTGATGTCCTTCAATGTGACATCGAGTGCTTCGAATGCGGCTTTCTGGGACATGGTGCATTCATCCCAGACAATTAACTTGCAATGCTTCAGAACCCTTGCCTTTCCTGAATTTTTTTAAATGTTACACGTAGGAGTCTCTGTGTTTTCCAGATTTAAGAGTAACTTGAAAGCCGAGTGAGCTGTCCTCCCTCCTGTCAATAGTGTTGCAGCAATGCCAGAAGAAGCAACAGCCAGGGCAATCTCGTTTTTGTGTCGCACTTTAGCCAAAAGAAGATTGATTAGAAAAGTCTTCCCTGTACCGTCCGGAGCATCCAAAAAGAATATGCCACCACGACCATTGAAAACTGCTGTTGTGATCTTGTCAAATGCCTCCTTTTGATCTCGGACCATTTTCGGCTCATTTTCCTCTATGTATGTTGCGAGTACATTCGTATCATAATTTTGCTCCATACGTTCTTCACTCGGCAGGACTGAATCAAGGTTTCGATTGGGTTGTGGAAGTCCAAAGCTTTTTAGGACCGATCCACCCATCAATATAATCTTGTCCTCAATGTCGATTAGCGCTCTGTTGAAGATGTCATCACTGTATTCCAGATCCATATTCTGCTGCTGCACGCGTGCTTGGGGCAGCATGTCTTCGGACAGGTTCTCCTTATGATTCATTCATAACTGTTCGGGAGATGACATGGAGCATGTATGTAGCATTACAGCAAACAGATTCCGTAAAACCTTTGGTGATCGAGATGCAGCCGCTTCTTCGAGTGCATTGTTCCAGTGGTCCTCGTTCTCCAAAAGGCCTCTAAGCTGGCAGGCCTTTTTGTAAGTTTCACAGAGCCGTCCCTGAAATGTTTTCAAATCTTCAAATGATTTTGGGCCTGGTACTTCATGCAGCAGGAGGCGCAGGTGAAAGCACTCTGAATTGTTCGGATGGACTGTGTACACCCGGCGCAGTGCATCGCTTGACTTTATTTCTGTTTGCTCAGGTACAACGTGTCCTTGTTTTCGACGGTTCCATGTCTTGTTTCCATTGTTCCAAGTGTAGTAGTTGGGAACTTGGTTGTACAACAGGGTACGTGCAAACTCATCTTGGGTGCAAAGTCTGAAGAAAAGACGTGAGTGTCGTTTCCTGAGGTGTTTGGGCCCGTTCAGCAGCGTTTTCTGGTGTGAAATAGACTCTCTGTCCATTCTCAAGGTGGACGCTCAGATGAATCACTGTGGGGTGGCGCTCATGAATAGGAAAGTTGAGTATTCGCCCTACTGCTTCATTGCTGCTGATATATCTTCCCATTCGATACTGGACAATTTCATTTAAGTCATTCTCGCCACTGTTCACTTGAAAAACAGCCATGTCAGATCCTTTGTTAATATACTTACAGACATACTTTATAGACTTAACAGAATTGCAATACTCTACGTTGATATGGGCATTGAAAATTTTTCTTAGTAGAGGGCAATACGGGACAATCCAAGTATTGTCTATAGACACTTGCGATCCTTTATAAACGATGTCAGCCTTAAATCCCCCGTCTTGTGGTGATCTGTGCCGATAAAGTGGATATCCCTTTCGTCCTGTTTGCGTCTCTTTCAAAAATTGGCGTGGGTATCGTTTAGTGTAAATTCCATCTTTCATGCATGAAGAGGTTGGATTTATGGATCCGCAGGGGCCGTGCACCATCTGCTTAGTTACAATTGATAAAAGGCCCGGGTCTTCTTGTTCATTAGGGATTTCTGCACTGATAAAGTCGTCCACGCGATGAACGTGTACGGAGTCCTTGAGCCAAATCAGAATGTGAGCGTGAGGATGTCCTCGCTTCTGCAACTCTATCGTGTACATATGACACTGAAATTCTCCAAAAATCTTTGCCTTTGTGATGAGACTCATAAGCGTTTTTTGTTTCTGATGAAATACTCTTGCTAACAAATCATGACGATCCTGTGGTTTTTGTACAACAATAGTTCTTCCTGTATCTCTGTCCAGTTTGGATTGCAGGTGAAAGTGATGAAGAGGTCTGGTCTGACGTAGTTTCTCACATAGGTCATGGCATCTTGAGTACGCTCGTGCATGTACCTTGGACCCCCCTGTAAAGCTGGAAGGCAAGATGATCAACTGGCCTATGTCGGAGATATTTCCGTCATTCATGACCGCATCCCTCAAATGAGCATACTGTTCAACTCTGAGAGTCCTTTGATTTATCCGTATGTACAATAGTCTTTCCGATTCAATCTTGGTATACATATCAACGATAAATTGGTGGAACAGGTCTTTGCTTCTCAGTAATGTGTTAAAATTTGAAGAACGTGTCATCATCCTGTAAGCATAGAATTGCATAGCTGAAATCTTCTTAGTTTGGGGCATTCCTGTAGTTGGATCTTTTAGTCGCAGTTCAAAATGATATCCATCCTCCCTCTTCTAAAAGATGAGTGGATACTGTAGCGCGTCGTAGGACCTGTGCGTCTCGGGAATTTTTTTGAGGGTACCACTTCTTTCTTCTAAAACTATGTCTCTTGTCCCATGTTGTTCACCCACCATGATCAAAGCGACTTCTGTTGCGGGGGCGTTGAAACGCCTCTCATGTTCACCGTGTAGGGTTCTGTCCGCTACGATCACCAATTTGAATTCCGGGGTAATCTTATCCATAGCCGACTTAAAGCTCTGGATGTAACAGATGTGATCATGCAGCATACCTTGCAACTGTAGTACTATGTATCGTCTGGTTTGTGGCTTGTTTTTACAGCGATGCTCTGCTTGTTGTGTAGTGTCTCCGACAAAGTAAATTTGCAAAAATTTAGGCTCTTCCCTCGTTAGAGGCTGCAGACTGCCGATGCGGTGATAAACTTGACCCTGTACCTTAAATGTAGGCATGTACCCGGGCTCTCTAATTTCTTTCGTGCCGAAAGAGGTAATCTGGAAACAGGAATTGTAGCTTCTTATATTAGAAAGGAAATGCTTAGCTTCTTGAGAAGTGCCGCTGAGTAAAAAACATAGGGGTTCAGGTGGATCCATCAACTGTGGCAGTTGAACATTTCCTCCGCTGCAGCACATACCTGTGGCTTCACCTTTCCACTTCTTTGTTCCACAATGTTGGCAAGTTTCAGACATGGATCCAATGTCACACAAAGGATCAGAAAAGTAATCTGCCGATGGGTCGTAGTAAAAAGCTGCATTTTCAAAATTTGTGTACATGCGCCTTCGAGCAGTACTTATTGTAGTTCTAACCGGCTGTAATCTTGCTTGTCTTTCCGGAGTACATTCCATTTCTCTTCTTCTTTGGTCTCGTTGTCTGTTTTCTTCCTGTCTTGCTTGTCTTTCAGGAGTACATTCGATTTCTCTTCTTCTTTGCTCTCGTTGTCTGTTTTCTTGCTGTCTTGCTTCTCTTTCAGGAGTGCATTCGAGTTCTCTTCTTCTTTGCTCTCGTTGTCTGTTTTCTTCCTGTCTTGCTTCTCTTTCAGGAGTAGATTCACCTCTCCTACTTCGATTTCGTTCTCTGTTCTGTCACTTTTGTGTCCGAAGACATTTCTTTTTCTCGGAGGTTATGGCATATTCCAAGAAAAATGCTAAGGACAGAACATTAGTAAAACATTAAGCACAAAATGAAAGCAAATAAAATTAAAGATCCTGAAATGAAACTGAGATTAAATTCAAAAATACAGAAAATCACAATAGAACCAAACAACGGCAATGGTAGTTGAATCTGCAAAGAAAAAAAAAGTGAGTTACCAAAACAAAAAATTATTGAAAAAATAAGCACATTAAAACAATGCACGAATTGAATTCAGTTAGGGCCCTCCTCAGCGCATTGACTGCCGGACGGTCCATAAAATATGAAATATTATGATTTTTTTTTAGTTGAATAACAGTAGAATTGATATTTCAGTAGTATTCAAAAGTTATACGATGAGAAAAATAAATATAATATAAATAATAATATAAATAAAATGAGAAAAAAAATAATAGCATCGACTTTTTGTTATGGATCATATTATTGTTAAAAACTATGTGAAGACTAAAGACATAATCGGAATTTTCAGTTTCCCAGTTTGAAAAAGCGTAAAAACCCAACTTTCTTAAAAGTTGTCTACAATTTTCCGATTTCAACTGAACTTCTATTAACGTAGGGAAAAATAGTTATGTGAAACGATACGAAAACATAAATTACTTACAGTAAACATAAGAAATTAATTAACGTCATTTAAAACTGTAGAAATCAAACAAATAATATAAATACCACATTCAAACTCAAAATTTCTTTCATTTCGAAAGCAATATAATAATAACATGTGAATTAACAATGATTATAACACACGTAAGTAAACACACATGCAAACATTCGCTTTTATTGATATAGATTTCTTATTAAATAGTATGTTTCAATAATAAAAATACTTATTACTTCGTTAATATAATTTTTGAAATCATATTTTATATTTCTTATTAAATAGTATGCAATTATATTAAAAATAAAAGTTTCAAATAAAAATTCCAACTTACGACTTTATATGTGGTATTTAGTGCAATTAACATGTGTTTGATTTGATCAGTATCGGACTTTATTTTTTCACTGTAATAAGTGGGGTTGTGTTGGGCTGAACAACTCCCTTAGCCTACATAATATTTTTTCATGTTTTCCTAATTCTCTTCTAATCAAAATTTCTTTGTTAAAATTCGTGTCGTTTCACATAACTATTTTTCCTTATTTATGCAAAAAAATTATTGATAAAATAAACACATTAAAACAATGCACGAATTGAATTCAGTTATGGCCCTCCTCAGCTCATTGACTGCCGGACGGTCCTTAAAATATGAAATATTATGATTTTTTTTAATTGAATGACAGTAGAATTGATATTTCAGTAATATTCAAAAGTTCAGTAGTATGCAAAATAGAAAAGTAAATAAAACATAATTGTATTTCATTGGCCTTAAAAAATATCCAATAATAACACAATTTGCTTAGCAAATACAAAATAAACAAAAATAGAACAATAATTGGTGTATAATAAATAGTTTTTTATTTGGGGCTGTTTTCATAAGGAAAGGATTGACGAAGCGGGGAGAATTTTAATATTGGAACATAAAATTGCATGTATTAATTTTGCATTTTAAAATTTCCTCTTAGATTGTACGTCATTTAGAAGAATTTTTGCGCAGAGTGAAAGACGTTTTAGCTAAATTTCATTAAAAAATACTTCAAATTGACAAAACTAAAAAAAAGTATGCTATTTACGGGTAAGTTTTTGTTTCTTTAATTTTTAAGTGATATTTTACCATAAAAGATGAAAATAACCTTTAAAAAATTATTTTTTTTAAAACTGACTCCGACCGTAGTCAGTCACCTTAATTTCTACAAGAGAATGATAATAAAAAATGATGAAAGAATAAACTGTACCCCCCCCCCCCCATTGAAAAAATTTAAAGTAATAGATTCTGTTTTAACAATTAATTTCAGAACAATTGGAAAACTAACTAAATGCAAAATAGAAAAGTAAATAAAACATAATTATATTTCACTGGCCTTCAAAAATATCCAATAATAACACAATTTGCTTAGCAAATACAAAATAAACAAAAAAAAAGAACAATAATTGGCGTATAATAAATAGTTTTTTATTTGCGGTTGTTTGTATAAGGAAAGGAATGACTAATCGGGGAAAATGTTCATATTGAAACAATTCTGTTTTAATAATTAGTTTCTGAACAATTAAAAAATCAACTAAATGTAAAATGGAAAAGTAAAAAACATAATTATATTTCGCTGGCTTTCAAAAATAAACAATTATAACACAATTTCCTTAGCAAATACAAAATAAACAAAAATTGAACAATAATTGGTGTACAATAAATAGTTTTTTAATTTGGGGCTGTTTATATAAGGAAATGAATGACGAAACGGGGAGAATTTTAATATTGGAACATAAAATTGCGTGTAATAATTTTGCATTTTAAAATTTCCTCTTAGATTGTACATCATTTTGAAGGATTTTTGTGCAGAGTGATAGGCGTTTTAGCTAAATTTCATTAAAAATTACTTTAGATTGACCAATTTATAAAATAGTATGCTATTTACAGGTAATTTTTTGTTTCTTTTTTTATTTTTAAGTGCTATTTTAGCATAAAACACCAAAAAAACCTTTACAAAATAATTTTTTTTCAAAGCTAAACACAAACATAATTAACAATTGTTTTAAAACACCCGTGGTAAACATTGTTAAGTTTCAAAGTATTAGAATGATAATAAAAAATATTCCAGAGTTTTAGACAGGAGCATAAAAAGAAAGAATATGTGAAAAAGTAACTAAATAAAACAAAAATTGACAGAATACAGAAAAAGTGAACATCGGCAAAAGTAAATAAAACGTTTCCTTGTGCGTACTTTTAAGAAAGTTGGGTTTTTACGATTTTTCAAACTGTGAATTTGGAGATTCAGTCTTCACATAGTTTTTAACAATAATATATGATCCAAAACTGTTATTTTTTAATATAATTGTTTTCAAGTGTTTGTTTGATGTAATTTTTAAAATCATTTGTGTTAAATTTCTCAGTCTTATCTTTCACTCTGTTATGAAGTAATGGATTATAACACACGTAAGAAAAAACACACGCAAACATTCGCTTTTATTAATATAGATTTCTTATTAAATAGTATGGTTCAATAATGAAAATACTTATTGCTTCGCTAATATATTTGTTGAAATCATATTATATATTTCTTATTAAATAGTATGCAATTATAATAAAAATAAGAGTTTCAAATAAAAATTCCAACTTACGACTTTATATGTGGTATTTAGTGCAATGAACATGTGTTTGATTTGAACAGTATCGGACTTTATTTTTGACAGTTGTGAAGCTGGTTGTTTGAATATTCCTATTCCATCTTATAGTGAGACTCAATTTTATAACACTAATGATTTTAAGATATATTTTATAAGTTTTTTATTTGTTATGTGATTTTTATACTATGTACCATAATAAATACTTACTTAAAGTTGGATTGATTATATTTTTTTGTAAATCCATTAAACCTAAATATGTATTTTATAATTTAGTATCAAATCTGATATAATGTGATCAGTGGTTTAATGATGGAGTTACTCTGCACAGAAAGCAAATCTTTCTCTCATGATATGGATAAGAAATCTACTAAAATCCAACTGCATTATTTTAAAATCGTAGGATTTTTTCGTAAAGATCACAGGAAAAATGCATGCACACATACATAATGACCATTTATTTTATAAAGCAGCATATAATCCAATACATCGGAGTTACGAGCTTTCATAGCTAGTATCATGTCCTCCTAGTTATAAATTTAGCTAACATACTTAAATTTGCATTTGTTTATTTTGCATATATTTTCCCATAAACTTTTATTCCAGCAAAATTAGGATTACTGAGTAACTAAAGCTAAAAATAATTGAATTATTGCTATCATATTCTTGTGATACTATTTTTACATACATTCAATTAATAGTGTTGCGGGGCCACTACCAATTAGTGGGGATGTGTTGGGTTGAACAATTCCCTTAGGCTACATAATATTTTTTCATGTTTTCCTAACTCTCTTCTAATAAAAATTTCTTTGATAAACTTCGTATCGTTTCACATAACTATTTTTCCTTATTTATGCAAAAAAATTATTGATAAAATAAACACATTAAAACAATGCACGAATTGAATTCAGTTATGGCCCTCCTCAGCTCATTGACTGCCGGACGGTCCTTAAAATATGAAATATTATGATTTTTTTTAATTGAATGACAGTAGAATTGATATTTCAGTAATATTCAAAAGTTCAGTAGTATGCAAAATAGAAAAGTAAATAAAACAGAATTGTATTTCATTGGCCTTAAAAAATATCCAATAATAACACAATTTGCTTAGCAAATACAAAATAAACAAAAATAGAACAATAATTGGTGTATAATAAATAGTTTTTTATTTGCGGTTGTTTTTATAAGGAAAGGAATGACTAATCGGGGAAAATGTTCATATTGAAACAATTCTGTTTTAAAAATTATTTTCTGAACAATTAAAAAATTAACTAAATGGAAAATGGAAAAGTAATAAACATAATTATATTTCACTGGCTTTCAAAAATATCCAATAATAACACAATTTCCGTAGAAAATACAAAATAAACAGAAATTGATCAATAATTGGTGTACAGTAAATAGTTTTTTTTTATTTGGGGTTGTTTTTATAAGGAAATGAATGACGAAACTGGGAGAATTTTAATACTGGAACATAAAATTGCGTGTATTAGTTTTGCATTTTAAAATTTCCTCTTAGATTGTACATCATTTTGAAGGATTTTTGTGCAGAGTGATAGGTGTTTTAGCTAAATTTCATTAAAAATTACTTCAAATTGACCAATTTATAAAATAGTAGGCTATTTACACGTAAGTTTTAGTTTCTTTTTTTTATTTTTAAGTGCTATTTTAGCATAAAAGACAAAAAAACCTTTACAAAATTATTTTTTCTCAAAGCTAAACACAAACATAATTAGCAGTTGTTTTAAAACACCCGTGGTAAACATTGTTAAGTTTCAAAGTATTAGAATGATAATAAAAAATATTCCAGAGTTTTAGACAGGAGCATAAAAAGAAAGAAAATTTTAAAAAGTAACTAAATTAAACAAAAATTGACAGAATACAGAAAAAGTGAACATCGGCAAAAGTAAATAAAACGTTTCCTTGTGCGCACTTTTAAGAAAGTTGGGTTTTTACGATTTTTCAAACTGTGAATTTGGAGATTCTGATTATGTCTTTAGTCTTCACATAGTTTTTAACAATAATATGATCCAAAACTGTTATTTTTTAATATAATTGATTTCAAGTGTTTGTTTGATGTAATTTTTAAAATCATTGGTGTTAAGTTTCTCAGTCTTATCTTTAACTCTGTTATGAAGTAATGGATTATAACACACGTAAGTAAACACACACGCAAACATTCGCTTTTATTATTATAGATTTCTTATTAAATAGTATGTTTCAATAATGAAAATACTTATTGCTTCGCTAGTATAATTGTTGAAATCATATTTAATATTTCTTATTAAATAGTATGCAATTATATTAAAAATAAGAGTTTCAAATAAAAATTCCAACTTACGACTTTATATGTGGTATTTAGTGCAATTAACATGTGTTTGATTTGATCAGTATAGGACTTTATTTTTTGACTGTTGTGAAGCTGGTTGTTTGTATATTCCTATTCCATCTTATAGTGAGACTCAATTTTATAACACTATTGATTTTACGATATATTTTATAAGTTTTGTACTTGTTATGTGATTTTTATACTATGTACCATAATAAATACTTACTTAAAGTTAGATTGATTATATTTTTTTGTAAATCCATTAAACCTAAATATGCATTTTTTAATTTAGTATCAAATCTGATATAATGTGATCAGTGGTTTAATGATGGAGTTACTCTGCGCAGAAAGCAAATTTTTCTCTCATGGGATGGATAAGAAATCTACTGAAATCCAACTGCATTATTTTAAAATCGTAGGATTTTTTCGTAAAGATCACAGGAAAAAATGCATTCACACACACATAATGAACATTTATTTTATAAAGCAGCATATAATCCAATATATCGGAGTGGCGAGCTTTCATAGCTAGTATCATGTCCTCCTAGTTCAGCTAACATACTCAAATTTGCATTTGTTTATTTTGCATATATTTTCCCATAAACTTTTATTTCAGCAAAATTAGGATCACTAAGTAACTAAAGCTAAAAATAATTGAATTATTGCTATCATATTCTTGTGATACTATTTTTACCATACATTCAGTGAATTGTGTTGCGGGGCCACTACCAATAAGTGGGGTTGTGTTGGGCTGAACAACTCCCCTAGCCTACATAATATTTTTTCATGTTTTCCTAACTCTCTTCAAATAAAAATTTTTTTGTTAAACTTCGTATCATTTCACATAACTATTTTTCCTTATTTATGCAAAAAAGTTATTGATAAAATAAACACACTAAAACAATGCACGAATTGAATTTAGTTAGGGTGGTATATAATTGGTTTCAAGTGTTTGTTTGTGTTTACTTACGTGTGTTATAATTATTGCTAAATTGACATATTATTATATTGCTTGAGAAATGAAAGAAATTTAGAGTTTAAATGTCTACAGTTTTAAATGACGTTAATTAATTTCTTATGTTTTCAGTGATTAATGTTTTCGTATCGTTTCACATAAGTATTATTTAAAATCTGAAAATTTTAAACAACTTTTAAGAAAGTTGGGTTTTTACGCGTTTTCAAACTGTGAATTTGAAGATTCTGATTATGTCTTTAGTCTTCACATAGTTCAAAACAATAATATGATCCAAAACTATTATTTTTTAATATAATTGTTTTTAAGTGTTTGTTTGATATAATTTTTAAAATCATTGGTGTTGGGTTTCTCAGTCTTATCTTTAACTCTGTTCTGAAAGAATGGATTATAACACATGTAAGTAAACACACACGGAAACATTCGCTTTTATTAATATAGATTTCTTATTAAATAGTATGTTTCAATAATGAAAATAGTTATTACTTCGTTAATATAATTGTTGAAATCATATTTTATATTTCTTATTAAATAGTATGCAATTATATTAAAAATAAGAGTTTCAAATAAAAATTCAAACTTACGAAACGAAAGGTATTCACAACTATTTTCGAAAATGGTGCGAAAAATTTACCTAAACCGAATCGATTCATATTCGAATGACAGTTATTTGAATTAAAATTTCTTTTCACTTTTAACTTGCAAAATATCCCCCCAAAAATCAGAACATCTTGAAATGATCTCATTATGATTAAAAAATTTGAATTAAAATTTTTTAAGGCTCTTTCCAAATATGTAACATTTAATGAAAAAAAATTATATTGAAAAAAAACATGGCCGAATTTCAAAAGGTCAGTTTGTAACTCGAAATAAAAAAATGATCTATTTATGACTAAAAAGTTTGAATTAAAAAATAAAAAATTAGACACACAATGACACATCTTTTCAGTGATTCATTTTTTAGTGAGAATCACGCTGTGAAGATATCACGCTTTGTTATGACTCAAATCATTTACGCGTTTGAAGAACGAAGCAGGAAATTTGTGTTGCAGTATCGTTCTTTAAAATTCATTTAAAAGTCGAAATTTTAAGATAGAGACTTGAAATGAAGTTTCTATGAATAAGAAAGCTTTCATCTTCCAAATGGTGTAAATATTTTCTTTGTAAGATAAAAACACGAAGAGCATTGACCGTAGATGCTAAAAACTGCTAAAATTTCTCGAAAAATGGATTTAATATTTTGATGAAAATATTTGTCTGTTTTAAATTATTTTTAAACAAATGAGGTCTTGTTTGAAGGAAAAATATCTGTAGTCTTAGATTGTAAAAAGATCAAAATTCTGCGATCATTTTTTGCCGAGATATCGTAATCTGAAGTTAAAAAAAAACATAAAATATCCCACACTTAAAATATCCCCTGGTACTTTTAAAAAAACTTAGGTTGCCAGATTATTACAAAAGTATCTGCCTAATGCGTGTGAGTGTTTCGGGCAGCACATAAAAACTTGGAGGGCTGCAAGTTGAGTATGCCTATTCTGAAAGAGAGAATCGAGAAGTAAGAAAAATGTAATAAGGTTTTAACAAGGAATGAAATACCGCAATATTAGACTTCCATACAGGAAGAAACATAATCAAAAACATAGTTACGAAACTGTTTAGTGAGCCTTTCAAATTCTCCTTGTAAAGCAATTGTTTCAAAACTTAAGCCCTTTAAAGCTTTTTTTTTGCAACATTTTGTCCCGATTCACGTGCTTTTAAGACAGGATCCCTCTTTGCAAGGTTATAGAGCGCACTGCTGACCTTATCCGATTCCACTTGTGTTTAATTTGCTTTTGCCACCATCACTGCACATAATTAACGATTTTATTAGTGATCATACATTTTGTTGTTTCTTTTAACAGAGACCTTATAGAAAGCACATTTTTCACTGTGTAGTCAATAAAGTTTCTACTAAGACAAAATGAAAATGAATATTATCGCTTATGACCAAACCATGCGTTATGCGTAACACAATTTCTATATTTCATGACTTAGTGAACAAAGAGGTAATGACTATATATCTGAAGTCCACCTACGATAGTCTCCCAATTCATTGTGACCAAACAATTACATGATAACGGTCCATACTGTTACTTACTTGACCGATTCAGCTCTTCAAGAATTTTTTGCGAAGGTCCAGATGGGTAAAGAAAGTGTTACGAACCAGCATGTTTCGACAGTGTCTGCTTAAGTGTGAGCGAAAGGAATAAGGTCATATATCAACAGGATGTTGAAAATATTGTTTTCGAGTAATCTTGACCAGCACTCGAATACGTTCTGTTGCAGACTCTGACCAATCCACCTCCATTCATTTTGCGCACAGTTTATGGAGTATATCTAAAATTTCAACAATTTGTTTTCAAAAATGATGCACCAGACTCCTCGAGAAAGATTTTGAAAGAGAAATATGAAAGATGAGAAACTTAACTTTTTTACGCCGTCAATGTTTGTAATATCGGATGTGAAATATCGATGAAACTATATTTAGAACTCGTCAGAAAAGTATCAAAAACTTCATTTCAGGTAACAACTGAAGTTATCTCAAATGAAGAAATCTTTTCAAGTTAAACTAGTATGAAGTAAGCTTGTTAAACGTAACGTCAGTGGAAAAAAACAGTACTGCTGACCTTACCCGATAGCTAAAAATATAACAGAAGCATTTTCAGCTATTTTAAAATTTCCATCTTGATTTTAGTTTTTGGATATATATATATATATATATATATATATATATATATATATATATATATATATATATATATTAAACAAAGTTGTAAGTGAAAAACCAGTATAAGCCATAAACCACTACAGCCAGGAACAAAAAACATTAAAAGATAAGTGAAAAATAGGTTTTTGACAGCATCTTTTCATCAGCGGTGCCGATATATATATATCACTAACTTCTGTGTAAGATTCGTGTAATTAAGAGGAAACTTCCATGCATTAATGCAAATATCTTAAAATACCTTGACATTTCTCTGATATATCTACCTCATTTAATCACTATAACGAAGAATTTCGTTATATTCCTTTTATGTTACTAAATTAACGTTAAATCTTAGTTAAATTAATTAAATACCTCAATTTGCTAGTTTTCCTAATAGTCACTTGCTTACTTTAACTTTGTATAAGTGTTTGAAAAATAGCACAGTTTAATTTTTGTTGGTCCCCCCCAAAGTGTGGGAATCTCGCTGGTTATCTCTAAGCTTAAGCCATTTTTGTGTTCTGGGAACATTTTTTACAATCGCCACATCTGGGAAAATAGCCCATTTAAATCAGTCCGTTTCGTTTGAAAATGCCCTGTGGATCTTTAGAATTGGATTCTTTTTATGTATCGGCTAAGTTTCTAAAGAGCGGATATTTAGACTTCCGGCAGTACGCTTAAATTGCACTGTTATTGCTATTTAAAGCCGCCGTCAATTTAAAGCCGTTCATTAATTTAAATTTGCCGATCGACTATCATCTTGTTAAATCACCGACAGCCTGTATCCATCTGTTAATAGCTTCCGGGCAATTGCTAGCAGTGGGAATCTTGCCACGTGGGTAAGAGAAGGCGCTTGCTAGTTCACTCCTTCTCTCTCCCAATCAAAAATTGCGCCTCGTACGTCACTTGAAGGCTTGACCAATAGGGTGTTTGCACCATTCGCGCTCTTCGCCGTTGGCGTTTGGCTTGTTCCGTTTTTGGCGATAAATCGCTCTACCCCGTTCTACCGGATGTTGGTACAGTAGGAGCAAAAACTGTCCGCCGATCCTGTACGCTGTCTCTCAGCAACTTTTCCCTACATTTGTGTGGCTTGGCGATTTTTCTAGTGTTCGTGTAACCCTCTCTCCTGACTTCTCCTGCTTCCTCGGTGGAAAAAATACAGAGTTAGTCATATTTTTCGCCTGAGAGTAGGATCTCTTAAAAACTGGCTTTAAAAAGCTCCCGGGCAGACTTGGCTTTGCCATTTTCTGCCTTGGGAAGCTATGGGTAATAAATTTGTGTTAGCTCATCTCGATGTCTGAATTTTAGACCTGAACGGTCATTTTTTGATTAGAAGCTAATGTAAGCTTCGAGATATTTTTTGTGAACTTATATATGATAATCCAGACAGGAAAATAAATATTTTTTTAAATTTGAAATGGTTTGATAAATCTTTCGTGTACCAGCTTGTACTATAATATCAGACGTTGACGTGCTAGTCTGAACTTAGGTTATCGCTACATACGCTATATACTTCCATCTTTTACGACACCGCCAGAACAGAGTAATATTTAGAGAATTCTTCAAGATTTCATCATTGCTGACAATCCTTTGCCTGGAGGTCTTCATATTTTGCTGATAGTTTAAGAATCAACTCTCCCAGATAATTCTTCATTTTTGGTGCTGTAACAACTTGCTGCTGATATTCTATCCAGAATTCCGGTTTTCTTGTAGCGAACTTTTGATGATACCCTTGTTTACAGACTTTCATCAGCACAGTGAACTCTGATAAATACTGCATCAATACACAGAACTCTGTGTCTTCATTGTCTATACAGGACTTCCTTCAGCACAGAACTATTTAATTATTTAGTGTTCATAAGAGCACTTCCAGATATTCCCAGCAACTTCTACAGTACAATCACCATGCAGCTGTTAGTAAACAACAGATAGAAACTATTGATCTTATTATAATTAGATTCTGAGAAAATTAGTGTAAAACAGATTTTAAGTACACTCATTTCAAAATATTTTTTTTTATTTTCAAATATTCCACCACTGTAGCAAGTTACAAAATTCAAGCATTTTTTATATCATTTGGTAAAAGATTAAATCTTAATGAATACCGACATAAAGATTGGCTTCAGAAACTAGATAAGTCTAAATTTTTTCATTTCGTGTTTATTGAAATATGCTTTAAGTGTACTACTTTTATTTCTAAATAAATTGTACTAAATTTATATATAATTTTGTGAGTGTACTGTTTATGAATCCATGTTAGTTCAGAAACAGTATCTCATATATAAATAATTATATTATAAATAACACGAATAATTATCCTTAAAATTATAGAGAGGGAAACATAACTGTTACCTAAAATAAGGAAAACGAAACAAAAGTAGTAAATCTTGTCTAAATAAGAAATTTCCAAAGGCGCCATCAAATATTTAAGGGCTTACTAAAGGAAAGAGTGATAGTTAAGTCATTTTTGTCTTCCTGCTACTCCCCCTGTTCATATGTTCTGAAAATCTTCCTCAGAGAACCTATACGAATGCATTTCAGAGTTAAAATGGATTTGAAACTTTAAATATAAAGTAAAGTTGAACACTAATTCTATTTAATTATCACTTTAGTTATTTATCTCATAATTTAAGCGGTGATTTTAATTTATAGCTGCTCTATTAAGAAAGAATTCAATAAAACGATGTTCTAGATATAAAAATCTATGAATAAAATTTGGAATTCAGAATTTTTATACACTCATGGACAAAAAAATTAGCGCACCAAGAAGGAGTCGTCAAAATGAAACGAAATTTTACATACGTAATGACTACTTTGATATAAGTAAAGGATAAGAAAATCAAAGAAAAAGGATGATTTATTTCAGAGAAAAAGGCAAAAGAACGGAGGACTTAATACTCCGTTGGACCCCCTCTAGCGCGAATGCACGATGCGATACGGTCGGGCATTGAGTCATACAAGTTCTGTATGATGTCTTGAGACATTTCGTTCCATATTTGCTGTAACCTTGCCTCTAGTTCGTTCAAACTCGTGGGATGCCCAACTCGTCGTCCCAAATGATCCCAGATATGCTCGATTGGAGACAAATCTGGGGATCGGGCAGGCCAAGGAAGGGTAGTAACAGTGCGGAGACAGTCTTGTGACACCCTTGCCGTATGAGGCCGAGCATTGTCTTGTTGAAAAATGGCTCCTGGGAGCCGTTGCATGAGTGGCAACACATGTGGTTGCATGATTTCATGAAAATACCGCTGGGCTGTCATGGTGCCACGGAACAATACTAGGGGTGACCGTGTATTGTAGGCAATGGCACCCCATACCATCACACCAGATGTGGGAGCGATGTGTCGCTGTACAGCAAAGGCAGGATTGAAGCGTTCACCACGGGCTCTCCACACATGAACACGATTGTCATCACTGCTGAGATTCAATCTGGATTTGTCGCTAAAGACGACCTGGTTCCATTCCGCTGCAGTCCAGTTTCCTCGTGCGCGACAAAACTCCAAACGGAGGCGTCGATGGGTGGGCGTCAAGGGCAGCACACGTAATGGGCTCCGCGATACCAACTGTCCTTCAGCCAGGCGCCTTCGTATGGTTCGAGAAGACACAGAGGCCCCTAGTGAAGGTGCTACCTGTGCCTGGATGGCGGCCGATGAAGCAGTTGGATGAACGCGTGCATTTCTTACGATGTGGCGGTCTTCTCGACGACTGGTCTGTCGAGGGCGTCCTGAGCCTGGTCTTCGTGTACATGACATCTCTCGGGTCCACTGGTCCCAACACCTCCTCACAACACAATCAGAGCGGCCTAATTGACGAGCTACTCGTCTAGCTGACCACCCAGCTTCCATCATCTCGACGATTCTCCCCCTCTCAAACTGCGACAACTGCTTATATTGTCTTCGAACACGGCGTAATGGCATGTCTATCTCAGCTCTTCCTTTGTAAATGATTCAGCACACTCAAACAAGCTTTGCTTACCTGTTTTATACTCCACAGAGTACGATGTTCATCGCCCTCTACCGGCTATACGTAATGCGCAATCACGCTGCATTTATAATCATTTGCATATCTCCCCGACATGTACCTTCATTGCAAGTTCCGTTACGATCCCGCAATTATTTCTTGGTGCTCTAATTTTTTTGTCCATGAGTGTATATATACACTCATGGACAAAAAAATTAGCGCACCAAGAAGGAGTTGTCAAAATGAAACGGAATTTTACATACGTAATGACTACTTTGATATAAGTAAATGATAAGAAAATCAAAGAAAAAGGATAATTTATTTCAGAGAAAAAAGCAAAAGAACGGAGGAGTTAATACTCCGTTGGACCCCCTCTAGCGCGAATGCACGATGCGATACGATCGGGCATTGAGTCATACAAGTTCTGTATGATGTCTTGAGACATTTCGTTCCATATTTGCTGTAACCCTGCCTCTAGTTCGTTCAAACTCGTGGGATGCCCAACTCATCGTCCCAAATGATCCCAGATATGCTCGATTGGAGACAAATCTGGGGATCGGGCAGGCCAAGGAAGGGTAGTAACAGTGCGATGACAGTCTTGTGACACCCTTGCCGTATGAGGCCGAGCATTGTCTTGTTGAAAAATGGCTCCTGGGAGCCGTTGCATGAGTGGCAACACATGTGGTTGCAGGATTTCATGAACATACCGCTGGGCTGTGATGGTGCCACGGAACAATACTAGGGGTGACCGTGTATTGTAGGCAATGGCACCCCATACCATCACACCAACTGTGGGAGCGATGTGTCGCTGGGGGAGGTGTCGATGTGTCGATGAGTCGCAAAGGCAGGACTGAAGCCTTCACCACGGGCTCTCCACACACGAACACGATTGTCATCACTGCCGAGATTGAATCTGGATTCGTCGCTAAAGACGACTTGGTTCCATTCCGCTGCAGTCCAGTTTCCTCGTGCGCGGCAAAACTCCAAACGGAGGCGTCGATGGGTGGGCGTCAAGGGCAGCACACGTAATGGGCGCCGCGATACCAACTGTCCTTCAGCCAGGCGCCTTCGTATGGTTCGAGAAGACACAGAGGCCCCTAGTGAAGGTGCTACCTGTGCCTGGATGGCGGCCGATGAAGCAGTTGGATGAACGCGTGCATTTCTTACGATGTGGCGGTCTTCTCGACGACTGGTCTGTCGAGGGCGTCCTGAGCCTGGTCTTCGTGTACATGACATCTCTCGGGTCCACTGGTCCCAACACCTCCTCACAACACAATCAGAGCGGCCTAATTGACGAGCTACTCGTCTAGCTGACCACCCAGCTTCCATCATCTCGACGATTCTCCCCCTCTCAAACTGCGACAACTGCTTATATTGTCTTCGAACACGGCGTAATGGCATGTCTATCTCAGCTCTTCCTTTGTAAATGATTCAGCACACTCAAACAAGCTTTGCTTACCTGTTTTATACTCCACAGAGTACGATGTTCATCGCCCTCTACCGGCTATACGTAATGCGCAATCACGCTGCATTTATAATCATTTGCATATCTCCCCGACATGTACCTTCATTGCAAGTTCCGTTACGATCCCGCAATTATTTCTTGGTGCTGTAATTTTTTTGTCCATGAGTGTATATATATACACTCATGGACAAAAAAATTAGCGCACCAAGAATGAGTTGTCAAAATGAAACGGAATTTTTCATACGTAATGACTACTTTGATATAAGTAAATGATAAGAAAATCAAAGAAAAAGGATAATTTATTTCAGAGAAAAAGGCAAAAGAACGGAGGAGTTAATACTCCGTTGGACCCCCTCTAGCGCGAATGCACGATGCGATACGATCGGGCATTGAGTCATACAAGTTCTGTATGATGTCTTGAGACATTTCGTTCCATATTTGCTGTAACCTTGCCTCTAGTTCGTTCAAACTCGTGGGATGCCCAACTCATCGTCCCAAATGATCCCAGATATGCTCGATTGGAGACAAATCTGGGGATCGGGCTGGCCAAGGAAGGGTAGTAACAGTGCGGAGACAGTCTTGTGATACCCTTGCCGTATGAGGCCGAGCATTGTCTTGTTCAAAAATGGCTCCTGGAAGCCGTTGCATGAGTGGCAACACATGTGGTTGCAGGATTTCATGAACATACCGTTGGGCTGTCATGGTGCCACGGAACAATACTAGGGTGACCGTGTATTGTAGGCAATGGCACCCCATACCATCACACCAGCTATGGGAGCGATGTGTCGCTGTACAGCAAAGGTAGGATTGAAGCGTTTACCACGGGATCTCCACACACGAACACGATTGTCATCACTGCCGATTGAATCTGGATTTGTCGCTAAAGACGACCTGGTTCCATTCCGCTGCAGTCCAGTTTCCTCGTGCGCGGCAAAACTCCAAACGGAGGCGTCGATGGGTGGGCGTCAAGGGCAGCACGATACCAACTGTCCTTCAGCCAGGCGCCTTCGTATGGTTCGAGAAGACACAGAGGCCCCTAGTGAAGGTGCTACCTGTGCCTGGATGGCGGCCGATGAAGCAGTTGGATGAACGCGTGCATTTCTTACGATGTGGCGGTCTTCTCGACGACTGGTCTGTCGAGGGCGTCCTGAGCCTGGTCTTCGTGTACATGACATCTCTCGGGTCCACTGGTCCCAACACCTCCTCACAACACAATCAGAGCGGCCTAATTGACGAGCTACTCGTCTAGCTGACCACCCAGCTTCCATCATCTCGACGATTCTCCCCCTCTCAACTGCGACAACTGCTTATATTGTCTTCGAACACGGCGTAATGGCATGTCTATCTCAGCTCTTCCTTTGTAAATGATTCAGCACACTCAAACAAGCTTTGCTTACCTGTTTTATACTCCACAGAGTACGATGTTCATCGCCCTCTACCGGCTATACGTAATGCGCAATCACGCTGCATTTATAATCATTTGCATATCTCCCCGACATGTACCTTCATTGCAAGTTCCGTTACGATCCCGCAATTATTTCTTGGTGCGCTAATTTTTTTGTCCATGAGTGTATATATACACTCATGGACAAAAAAATTAGCGCACCAAGAAGGAGTTGTCAAAATGAAACGGAATTTTACATACGTAATGACTACTTTGATATAAGTAAATGATAAGAAAATCAAAGAAAAAGGATAATTTATTTCAGAGAAAAAGGCAAAAGAACGGAGGAGTTAATACTCCGTTGGACCCCCTCTAGCGCGAATGCACGATGCGATACGATCGGGCATTGAGTCATACAAGTTCTGTATGATGTCTTGAGACATTTCGTTCCATATTTGCTGTAACCTTGCCTCTAGTTCGTTCAAACTCGTGGGATGCCCAACTCATCGTCCCAAATGATCCCAGATATGCTCGATTGGAGACAAATCTGGGGATCGGGCTGGCCAAGGAAGGGTAGTAACAGTGCGGAGACAGTCTTGTGATACCCTTGCCGTATGAGGCCGAGCATTGTCTTGTTCAAAAATGGCTCCTGGAAGCCGTTGCATGAGTGGCAACACATGTGGTTGCAGGATTTCATGAACATACCGTTGGGCTGTCATGGTGCCACGGAACAATACTAGGGTGACCGTGTATTGTAGGCAATGGCACCCCATACCATCACACCAGCTATGGGAGCGATGTGTCGCTGTACAGCAAAGGTAGGATTGAAGCGTTTACCACGGGATCTCCACACACGAACACGATTGT
Source organism: Dolomedes plantarius (assembly GCA_907164885.2). Classification (NCBI taxonomy): domain Eukaryota; kingdom Metazoa; phylum Arthropoda; class Arachnida; order Araneae; family Dolomedidae; genus Dolomedes; species Dolomedes plantarius. The sequence continues at coordinate 38,719,840 of OU015494.1, read as the reverse complement.
CATCACTGCCGATTGAATCTGGATTTGTCGCTAAAGACGACCTGGTTCCATTCCGCTGCAGTCCAGTTTCCTCGTGCGCGGCAAAACTCCAAACGGAGGCGTCGATGGGTGGGCGTCAAGGGCAGCACGATACCAACTGTCCTTCAGCCAGGCGCCTTCGTATGGTTCGAGAAGACACAGAGGCCCCTAGTGAAGGTGCTACCTGTGCCTGGATGGCGGCCGATGAAGCAGTTGGATGAACGCGTGCATTTCTTACGATGTGGCGGTCTTCTCGACGACTGGTCTGTCGAGGGCGTCCTGAGCCTGGTCTTCGTGTACATGACATCTCTCGGGTCCACTGGTCCCAACACCTCCTCACAACACAATCAGAGCGGCCTAATTGACGAGCTACTCGTCTAGCTGACCACCCAGCTTCCATCATCTCGACGATTCTCCCCCTCTCAATCTGCGACAACTGCTTATATTGTCTTCGAACACGGCGTAATGGCATGTCTATCTCAGCTCTTCCTTTGTAAATGATTCAGCACACTCAAACAAGCTTTGCTTACCTGTTTTATACTCCACAGAGTACGATGTTCATCGCCCTCTACCGGCTATACGTAATGCGCAATCACGCTGCATTTATAATCATTTGCATATCTCCCCGACATGTACCTTCATTGCAAGTTCCGTTACGATCCCGCAATTATTTCTTGGTGCTCGTAATTTTTTTGTCCATGAGTGTATATATATACACTCATGGACAAAAAAATTAGCGCACCAAGAATGAGTTGTCAAAATGAAACGGAATTTTACATACGTAATGACTACTTTGATATAAGTAAATGATAAGAAAATCAAAGAAAAAGGATAATTTATTTCAGAGAAAAAGGCAAAAGAACGGAGGAGTTAATACTCCGTTGGACCCCCTCTAGCGCGAATGCACGATGCGATACGATCGGGCATTGAGTCATACAAGTTCTGTATGATGTCTTGAGACATTTCGTTCCATATTTGCTGTAACCTTGCCTCTAGTTCGTTCAAACTCGTGGGATGCCCAACTCATCGTCCCAAATGATCCCAGATATGCTCGATTGGAGACAAATCTGGGGATCGGGCTGGCCAAGGAAGGGTAGTAACAGTGCGGAGACAGTCTTGTGATACCCTTGCCGTATGAGGCCGAGCATTGTCTTGTTCAAAAATGGCTCCTGGAAGCCGTTGCATGAGTGGCAACACATGTGGTTGCAGGATTTCATGAACATACCGTTGGGCTGTCATGGTGCCACGGAACAATACTAGGGTGACCGTGTATTGTAGGCAATGGCACCCCATACCATCACACCAGCTATGGGAGCGATGTGTCGCTGTACAGCAAAGGTAGGATTGAAGCGTTTACCACGGGATCTCCACACACGAACACGATTGTCATCACTGCCGATTGAATCTGGATTTGTCGCTAAAGACGACCTGGTTCCATTCCGCTGCAGTCCAGTTTCCTCGTGCGCGGCAAAACTCCAAACGGAGGCGTCGATGGGTGGGCGTCAAGGGCAGCACGATACCAACTGTCCTTCAGCCAGGCGCCTTCGTATGGTTCGAGAAGACACAGAGGCCCCTAGTGAAGGTGCTACCTGTGCCTGGATGGCGGCCGATGAAGCAGTTGGATGAACGCGTGCATTTCTTACGATGTGGCGGTCTTCTCGACGACTGGTCTGTCGAGGGCGTCCTGAGCCTGGTCTTCGTGTACATGACATCTCTCGGGTCCACTGGTCCCAACACCTCCTCACAACACAATCAGAGCGGCCTAATTGACGAGCTACTCGTCTAGCTGACCACCCAGCTTCCATCATCTCGACGATTCTCCCCCTCTCAATCTGCGACAACTGCTTATATTGTCTTCGAACACGGCGTAATGGCATGTCTATCTCAGCTCTTCCTTTGTAAATGATTCAGCACACTCAAACAAGCTTTGCTTACCTGTTTTATACTCCACAGAGTACGATGTTCATCGCCCTCTACCGGCTATACGTAATGCGCAATCACGCTGCATTTATAATCATTTGCATATCTCCCCGACATGTACCTTCATTGCAAGTTCCGTTACGATCCCGCAATTATTTCTTGGTGCTCTAATTTTTTTGTCCATGAGTGTATATATATACACTCATGGACAAAAAAATTAGCGCACCAAGAAGGAGTAGTCAAAATGAAACGGAATTTTACATACGTAATGACTACTTTGATATAAGTAAATGATAAGAAAATCAAAGAAAAAGGATAATTTATTTCAGAGAAAAAGGCAAAAGAACGGAGGAGTTAATACTCCGTTGGACCCCCTCTAGCGCGAATGCACGATGCGATACGATCGGGCATTGAGTCATACAAGTTGTGTATGATTGTCTTGAGACATTTCGTTCCATATTTGCTGTAACCTTGCCTCTAGTTCGTTCAAACTCGTGGGATGCCCAACTCATCGTCCCAAATGATCCCAGATATGCTCGATTGGAGACAAATCTGGGGATCGGGCTGGCCAAGGAAGGGTAGTAACAGTGCGGAGACAGTCTTGTGATACCCTTGCCGTATGAGGCCGAGCATTGTCTTGTTCAAAAATGGCTCCTGGAAGCCGTTGCATGAGTGGCAACACATGTGGTTGCAGGATTTCATGAACATACCGTTGGGCTGTCATGGTGCCACGGAACAATACTAGGGTGACCGTGTATTGTAGGCAATGGCACCCCATACCATCACACCAGCTATGGGAGCGATGTGTCGCTGTACAGCAAAGGTAGGATTGAAGCGTTTACCACGGGATCTCCACACACGAACACGATTGTCATCACTGCCGATTGAATCTGGATTTGTCGCTAAAGACGACCTGGTTCCATTCCGCTGCAGTCCAGTTTCCTCGTGCGCGGCAAAACTCCAAACGGAGGCGTCGATGGGTGGGCGTCAAGGGCAGCACGATACCAACTGTCCTTCAGCCAGGCGCCTTCGTATGGTTCGAGAAGACACAGAGGCCCCTAGTGAAGGTGCTACCTGTGCTTGGATGGCGGCCGATGAAGCAGTTGGATGAACGCGTGCATTTCTTACGATGTGGCGGTCTTCTCGACGACTGGTCTGTCGAGGGCGTCCTGAGCCTGGTCTTCGTGTACATGACATCTCTCGGGTCCACTGGTCCCAACACCTCCTCACAACACAATCAGAGCGGCCTAATTGACGAGCTACTCGTCTAGCTGACCACCCAGCTTCCATCATCTCGACGATTCTCCCCCTCTCAAATCTGCGACAACTGCTTATATTGTCTTCGAACACGGCGTAATGGCATGTCTATCTCAGCTCTTCCTTTGTAAATGATTCAGCACACTCAAACAAGCTTTGCTTACCTGTTTTATACTCCACAGAGTACGATGTTCATCGCCCTCTACCGGCTATACGTAATGCGCAATCACGCTGCATTTATAATCATTTGCATATCTCCCCGACATGTACCTTCATTGCAAGTTCCGTTACGATCCCGCAATTATTTCTTGGTGCTCTAATTTTTTTGTCCATGAGTGTATATATACACTCATGGACAAAAAAATTAGCGCACCAAGAAGGAGTTAGTCAAAATGAAACGGAATTTTACATACGTAATGACTACTTTGATATAAGTAAATGATAAGAAAATCAAAGAAAAAGGATAATTTATTTCAGAGAAAAAGGCAAAAGAACGGAGGAGTTAATACTCCGTTGGACCCCCTCTAGCGCGAATGCACGATGCGATACGATCGGGCATTGAGTCATACAAGTTCTGTATGATGTCTTGAGACATTTCGTTCCATATTTGCTGTAACCTTGCCTCTAGTTCGTTCAAACTCGTGGGATGCCCAACTCATCGTCCCAAATGATCCCAGATATGCTCGATTGGAGACAAATCTGGGGATCGGGCTGGCCAAGGAAGGGTAGTAACAGTGCGGAGACAGTCTTGTGATACCCTTGCCGTATGAGGCCGAGCATTGTCTTGTTCAAAAATGGCTCCTGGAAGCCGTTGCATGAGTGGCAACACATGTGGTTGCAGGATTTCATGAACATACCGTTGGGCTGTCATGGTGCCACGGAACAATACTAGGGTGACCGTGTATTGTAGGCAATGGCACCCCATACCATCACACCAGCTATGGGAGCGATGTGTCGCTGTACAGCAAAGGTAGGATTGAAGCGTTTACCACGGGATCTCCACACACGAACACGATTGTCATCACTGCCGATTGAATCTGGATTTGTCGCTAAAGACGACCTGGTTCCATTCCGCTGCAGTCCAGTTTCCTCGTGCGCGGCAAAACTCCAAACGGAGGCGTCGATGGGTGGGCGTCAAGGGCAGCACGATACCAACTGTCCTTCAGCCAGGCGCCTTCGTATGGTTCGAGAAGACACAGAGGCCCCTAGTGAAGGTGCTACCTGTGCCTGGATGGCGGCCGATGAAGCAGTTGGATGAACGCGTGCATTTCTTACGATGTGGCGGTCTTCTCGACGACTGGTCTGTCGAGGGCGTCCTGAGCCTGGTCTTCGTGTACATGACATCTCTCGGGTCCACTGGTCCCAACACCTCCTCACAACACAATCAGAGCGGCCTAATTGACGAGCTACTCGTCTAGCTGACCACCCAGCTTCCATCATCTCGACGATTCTCCCCCTCTCAATCTGCGACAACTGCTTATATTGTCTTCGAACACGGCGTAATGGCATGTCTATCTCAGCTCTTCCTTTGTAAATGATTCAGCACACTCAAACAAGCTTTGCTTACCTGTTTTATACTCCACAGAGTACGATGTTCATCGCCCTCTACCGGCTATACGTAATGCGCAATCACGCTGCATTTATAATCATTTGCATATCTCCCCGACATGTACCTTCATTGCAAGTTCCGTTACGATCCCGCAATTATTTCTTGGTGCTCTAATTTTTTTGTCCATGAGTGTATATATATACACTCATGGACAAAAAAATTAGCGCACCAAGAATGAGTTGTCAAAATGAAACGGAATTTTTCATACGTAATGACTACTTTGATATAAGTAAATGATAAGAAAATCAAAGAAAAAGGATAATTTATTTCAGAGAAAAAGGCAAAAGAACGGAGGAGTTAATACTCCGTTGGACCCCCTCTAGCGCGAATGCACGATGCGATACGATCGGGCATTGAGTCATACAAGTTCTGTATGATGTCTTGAGACATTTCGTTCCATATTTGCTGTAACCTTGCCTCTAGTTCGTTCAAACTCGTGGGATGCCCAACTCATCGTCCCAAATGATCCCAGATATGCTCGATTGGAGACAAATCTGGGGATCGGGCTGGCCAAGGAAGGGTAGTAACAGTGCGGAGACAGTCTTGTGATACCCTTGCCGTATGAGGCCGAGCATTGTCTTGTTCAAAAATGGCTCCTGGAAGCCGTTGCATGAGTGGCAACACATGTGGTTGCAGGATTTCATGAACATACCGTTGGGCTGTCATGGTGCCACGGAACAATACTAGGGTGACCGTGTATTGTAGGCAATGGCACCCCATACCATCACACCAGCTATGGGAGCGATGTGTCGCTGTACAGCAAAGGTAGGATTGAAGCGTTTACCACGGGATCTCCACACACGAACACGATTGTCATCACTGCCGATTGAATCTGGATTTGTCGCTAAAGACGACCTGGTTCCATTCCGCTGCAGTCCAGTTTCCTCGTGCGCGGCAAAACTCCAAACGGAGGCGTCGATGGGTGGGCGTCAAGGGCAGCACGATACCAACTGTCCTTCAGCCAGGCGCCTTCGTATGGTTCGAGAAGACACAGAGGCCCCTAGTGAAGGTGCTACCTGTGCCTGGATGGCGGCCGATGAAGCAGTTGGATGAACGCGTGCATTTCTTACGATGTGGCGGTCTTCTCGACGACTGGTCTGTCGAGGGCGTCCTGAGCCTGGTCTTCGTGTACATGACATCTCTCGGGTCCACTGGTCCCAACACCTCCTCACAACACAATCAGAGCGGCCTAATTGACGAGCTACTCGTCTAGCTGACCACCCAGCTTCCATCATCTCGACGATTCTCCCCCTCTCAAACTGCGACAACTGCTTATATTGTCTTCGAACACGGCGTAATGGCATGTCTATCTCAGCTCTTCCTTTGTAAATGATTCAGCACACTCAAACAAGCTTTGCTTACCTGTTTTATACTCCACAGAGTACGATGTTCATCGCCCTCTACCGGCTATACGTAATGCGCAATCACGCTGCATTTATAATCATTTGCATATCTCCCCGACATGTACCTTCATTGCAAGTTCCGTTACGATCCCGCAATTATTTCTTGGTGCTCTAATTTTTTTGTCCATGAGTGTATATATATACACTCATGGACAAAAAAATTAGCGCACCAAGAAGGAGTAGTCAAAATGAAACGGAATTTTACATACGTAATGACTACTTTGATATAAGTAAATGATAAGAAAATCAAAGAAAAAGGATAATTTATTTCAGAGAAAAAGGCAAAAGAACGGAGGAGTTAATACTCCGTTGGACCCCCTCTAGCGCGAATGCACGATGCGATACGATCGGGCATTGAGTCATACAAGTTGTGTATGTTGTCTTGAGACATTTCGTTCCATATTTGCTGTAACCTTGCCTCTAGTTCGTTCAAACTCGTGGGATGCCCAACTCATCGTCCCAAATGATCCCAGATATGCTCGATTGGAGACAAATCTGGGGATCGGGCTGGCCAAGGAAGGGTAGTAACAGTGCGGAGACAGTCTTGTGATACCCTTGCCGTATGAGGCCGAGCATTGTCTTGTTCAAAAATGGCTCCTGGAAGCCGTTGCATGAGTGGCAACACATGTGGTTGCAGGATTTCATGAACATACCGTTGGGCTGTCATGGTGCCACGGAACAATACTAGGGTGACCGTGTATTGTAGGCAATGGCACCCCATACCATCACACCAGCTATGGGAGCGATGTGTCGCTGTACAGCAAAGGTAGGATTGAAGCGTTTACCACGGGATCTCCACACACGAACACGATTGTCATCACTGCCGATTGAATCTGGATTTGTCGCTAAAGACGACCTGGTTCCATTCCGCTGCAGTCCAGTTTCCTCGTGCGCGGCAAAACTCCAAACGGAGGCGTCGATGGGTGGGCGTCAAGGGCAGCACGATACCAACTGTCCTTCAGCCAGGCGCCTTCGTATGGTTCGAGAAGACACAGAGGCCCCTAGTGAAGGTGCTACCTGTGCTTGGATGGCGGCCGATGAAGCAGTTGGATGAACGCGTGCATTTCTTACGATGTGGCGGTCTTCTCGACGACTGGTCTGTCGAGGGCGTCCTGAGCCTGGTCTTCGTGTACATGACATCTCTCGGGTCCACTGGTCCCAACACCTCCTCACAACACAATCAGAGCGGCCTAATTGACGAGCTACTCGTCTAGCTGACCACCCAGCTTCCATCATCTCGACGATTCTCCCCCTCTCAATCTGCGACAACTGCTTATATTGTCTTCGAACACGGCGTAATGGCATGTCTATCTCAGCTCTTCCTTTGTAAATGATTCAGCACACTCAAACAAGCTTTGCTTACCTGTTTTATACTCCACAGAGTACGATGTTCATCGCCCTCTACCGGCTATACGTAATGCGCAATCACGCTGCATTTATAATCATTTGCATATCTCCCCGACATGTACCTTCATTGCAAGTTCCGTTACGATCCCGCAATTATTTCTTGGTGCTCTAATTTTTTTGTCCATGAGTGTATATATATACACTCATGGACAAAAAAATTAGCGCACCAAGAAGGAGTAGTCAAAATGAAACGGAATTTTACATACGTAATGACTACTTTGATATAAGTAAATGATAAGAAAATCAAAGAAAAAGGATAATTTATTTCAGAGAAAAAGGCAAAAGAACGGAGGAGTTAATACTCCGTTGGACCCCCTCTAGCGCGAATGCACGATGCGATACGATCGGGCATTGAGTCATACAAGTTCTGTATGATGTCTTGAGACATTTCGTTCCATATTTGCTGTAACCTTGCCTCTAGTTCGTTCAAACTCGTGGGATGCCCAACTCATCGTCCCAAATGATCCCAGATATGCTCGATTGGAGACAAATCTGGGGATCGGGCTGGCCAAGGAAGGGTAGTAACAGTGCGGAGACAGTCTTGTGATACCCTTGCCGTATGAGGCCGAGCATTGTCTTGTTCAAAAATGGCTCCTGGAAGCCGTTGCATGAGTGGCAACACATGTGGTTGCAGGATTTCATGAACATACCGTTGGGCTGTCATGGTGCCACGGAACAATACTAGGGTGACCGTGTATTGTAGGCAATGGCACCCCATACCATCACACCAGCTATGGGAGCGATGTGTCGCTGTACAGCAAAGGTAGGATTGAAGCGTTTACCACGGGATCTCCACACACGAACACGATTGTCATCACTGCCGATTGAATCTGGATTTGTCGCTAAAGACGACCTGGTTCCATTCCGCTGCAGTCCAGTTTCCTCGTGCGCGGCAAAACTCCAAACGGAGGCGTCGATGGGTGGGCGTCAAGGGCAGCACGATACCAACTGTCCTTCAGCCAGGCGCCTTCGTATGGTTCGAGAAGACACAGAGGCCCCTAGTGAAGGTGCTACCTGTGCCTGGATGGCGGCCGATGAAGCAGTTGGATGAACGCGTGCATTTCTTACGATGTGGCGGTCTTCTCGACGACTGGTCTGTCGAGGGCGTCCTGAGCCTGGTCTTCGTGTACATGACATCTCTCGGGTCCACTGGTCCCAACACCTCCTCACAACACAATCAGAGCGGCCTAATTGACGAGCTACTCGTCTAGCTGACCACCCAGCTTCCATCATCTCGACGATTCTCCCCCTCTCAAACTGCGACAACTGCTTATATTGTCTTCGAACACGGCGTAATGGCATGTCTATCTCAGCTCTTCCTTTGTAAATGATTCAGCACACTCAAACAAGCTTTGCTTACCTGTTTTATACTCCACAGAGTACGATGTTCATCGCCCTCTACCGGCTATACGTAATGCGCAATCACGCTGCATTTATAATCATTTGCATATCTCCCCGACATGTACCTTCATTGCAAGTTCCGTTACGATCCCGCAATTATTTCTTGGTGCTCTAATTTTTTTGTCCATGAGTGTATATATATACACTCATGGACAAAAAAATTAGCGCACCAAGAAGGAGTAGTCAAAATGAAACGGAATTTTACATACGTAATGACTACTTTGATATAAGTAAATGATAAGAAAATCAAAGAAAAAGGATAATTTATTTCAGAGAAAAAGGCAAAAGAACGGAGGAGTTAATACTCCGTTGGACCCCCTCTAGCGCGAATGCACGATGCGATACGATCGGGCATTGAGTCATACAAGTTGTGTATGTTGTCTTGAGACATTTCGTTCCATATTTGCTGTAACCTTGCCTCTAGTTCGTTCAAACTCGTGGGATGCCCAACTCATCGTCCCAAATGATCCCAGATATGCTCGATTGGAGACAAATCTGGGGATCGGGCTGGCCAAGGAAGGGTAGTAACAGTGCGGAGACAGTCTTGTGATACCCTTGCCGTATGAGGCCGAGCATTGTCTTGTTCAAAAATGGCTCCTGGAAGCCGTTGCATGAGTGGCAACACATGTGGTTGCAGGATTTCATGAACATACCGTTGGGCTGTCATGGTGCCACGGAACAATACTAGGGTGACCGTGTATTGTAGGCAATGGCACCCCATACCATCACACCAGCTATGGGAGCGATGTGTCGCTGTACAGCAAAGGTAGGATTGAAGCGTTTACCACGGGATCTCCACACACGAACACGATTGTCATCACTGCCGATTGAATCTGGATTTGTCGCTAAAGACGACCTGGTTCCATTCCGCTGCAGTCCAGTTTCCTCGTGCGCGGCAAAACTCCAAACGGAGGCGTCGATGGGTGGGCGTCAAGGGCAGCACGATACCAACTGTCCTTCAGCCAGGCGCCTTCGTATGGTTCGAGAAGACACAGAGGCCCCTAGTGAAGGTGCTACCTGTGCCTGGATGGCGGCCGATGAAGCAGTTGGATGAACGCGTGCATTTCTTACGATGTGGCGGTCTTCTCGACGACTGGTCTGTCGAGGGCGTCCTGAGCCTGGTCTTCGTGTACATGACATCTCTCGGGTCCACTGGTCCCAACACCTCCTCACAACACAATCAGAGCGGCCTAATTGACGAGCTACTCGTCTAGCTGACCACCCAGCTTCCATCATCTCGACGATTCTCCCCCTCTCAAACTGCGACAACTGCTTATATTGTCTTCGAACACGGCGTAATGGCATGTCTATCTCAGCTCTTCCTTTGTAAATGATTCAGCACACTCAAACAAGCTTTGCTTACCTGTTTTATACTCCACAGAGTACGATGTTCATCGCCCTCTACCGGCTATACGTAATGCGCAATCACGCTGCATTTATAATCATTTGCATATCTCCCCGACATGTACCTTCATTGCAAGTTCCGTTACGATCCCGCAATTATTTCTTGGTGCTCTAATTTTTTTGTCCATGAGTGTATATATATACACTCATGGACAAAAAAATTAGCGCACCAAGAAGGAGTTGTCAAAATGAAACGGAATTTTACATACGTAATGACTACTTTGATATAAGTAAATGATAAGAAAATCAAAGAAAAAGGATAATTTATTTCAGAGAAAAAGGCAAAAGAACGGAGGAGTTAATACTCCGTTGGACCCCCTCTAGCGCGAATGCACGATGCGATACGATCGGGCATTGAGTCATACAAGTTGTGTATGTTGTCTTGAGACATTTCGTTCCATATTTGCTGTAACCTTGCCTCTAGTTCGTTCAAACTCGTGGGATGCCCAACTCATCGTCCCAAATGATCCCAGATATGCTCGATTGGAGACAAATCTGGGGATCGGGCTGGCCAAGGAAGGGTAGTAACAGTGCGGAGACAGTCTTGTGATACCCTTGCCGTATGAGGCCGAGCATTGTCTTGTTCAAAAATGGCTCCTGGAAGCCGTTGCATGAGTGGCAACACATGTGGTTGCAGGATTTCATGAACATACCGTTGGGCTGTCATGGTGCCACGGAACAATACTAGGGTGACCGTGTATTGTAGGCAATGGCACCCCATACCATCACACCAGCTATGGGAGCGATGTGTCGCTGTACAGCAAAGGTAGGATTGAAGCGTTTACCACGGGATCTCCACACACGAACACGATTGTCATCACTGCCGATTGAATCTGGATTTGTCGCTAAAGACGACCTGGTTCCATTCCGCTGCAGTCCAGTTTCCTCGTGCGCGGCAAAACTCCAAACGGAGGCGTCGATGGGTGGGCGTCAAGGGCAGCACGATACCAACTGTCCTTCAGCCAGGCGCCTTCGTATGGTTCGAGAAGACACAGAGGCCCCTAGTGAAGGTGCTACCTGTGCCTGGATGGCGGCCGATGAAGCAGTTGGATGAACGCGTGCATTTCTTACGATGTGGCGGTCTTCTCGACGACTGGTCTGTCGAGGGCGTCCTGAGCCTGGTCTTCGTGTACATGACATCTCTCGGGTCCACTGGTCCCAACACCTCCTCACAACACAATCAGAGCGGCCTAATTGACGAGCTACTCGTCTAGCTGACCACCCAGCTTCCATCATCTCGACGATTCTCCCCCTCTCAAACTGCGACAACTGCTTATATTGTCTTCGAACACGGCGTAATGGCATGTCTATCTCAGCTCTTCCTTTGTAAATGATTCAGCACACTCAAACAAGCTTTGCTTACCTGTTTTATACTCCACAGAGTACGATGTTCATCGCCCTCTACCGGCTATACGTAATGCGCAATCACGCTGCATTTATAATCATTTGCATATCTCCCCGACATGTACCTTCATTGCAAGTTCCGTTACGATCCCGCAATTATTTCTTGGTGCTCTAATTTTTTTGTCCATGAGTGTATATATATACACTCATGGACAAAAAAATTAGCGCACCAAGAAGGAGTTGTCAAAATGAAACGGAATTTTACATACGTAATGACTACTTTGATATAAGTAAATGATAAGAAAATCAAAGAAAAAGGATAATTTATTTCAGAGAAAAAGGCAAAAGAACGGAGGAGTTAATACTCCGTTGGACCCCCTCTAGCGCGAATGCACGATGCGATACGATCGGGCATTGAGTCATACAAGTTCTGTATGATGTCTTGAGACATTTCGTTCCATATTTGCTGTAACCTTGCCTCTAGTTCGTTCAAACTCGTGGGATGCCCAACTCATCGTCCCAAATGATCCCAGATATGCTCGATTGGAGACAAATCTGGGGATCGGGCTGGCCAAGGAAGGGTAGTAACAGTGCGGAGACAGTCTTGTGATACCCTTGCCGTATGAGGCCGAGCATTGTCTTGTTCAAAAATGGCTCCTGGAAGCCGTTGCATGAGTGGCAACACATGTGGTTGCAGGATTTCATGAACATACCGTTGGGCTGTCATGGTGCCACGGAACAATACTAGGGTGACCGTGTATTGTAGGCAATGGCACCCCATACCATCACACCAGCTATGGGAGCGATGTGTCGCTGTACAGCAAAGGTAGGATTGAAGCGTTTACCACGGGATCTCCACACACGAACACGATTGTCATCACTGCCGATTGAATCTGGATTTGTCGCTAAAGACGACCTGGTTCCATTCCGCTGCAGTCCAGTTTCCTCGTGCGCGGCAAAACTCCAAACGGAGGCGTCGATGGGTGGGCGTCAAGGGCAGCACGATACCAACTGTCCTTCAGCCAGGCGCCTTCGTATGGTTCGAGAAGACACAGAGGCCCCTAGTGAAGGTGCTACCTGTGCCTGGATGGCGGCCGATGAAGCAGTTGGATGAACGCGTGCATTTCTTACGATGTGGCGGTCTTCTCGACGACTGGTCTGTCGAGGGCGTCCTGAGCCTGGTCTTCGTGTACATGACATCTCTCGGGTCCACTGGTCCCAACACCTCCTCACAACACAATCAGAGCGGCCTAATTGACGAGCTACTCGTCTAGCTGACCACCCAGCTTCCATCATCTCGACGATTCTCCCCCTCTCAAACTGCGACAACTGCTTATATTGTCTTCGAACACGGCGTAATGGCATGTCTATCTCAGCTCTTCCTTTGTAAATGATTCAGCACACTCAAACAAGCTTTGCTTACCTGTTTTATACTCCACAGAGTACGATGTTCATCGCCCTCTACCGGCTATACGTAATGCGCAATCACGCTGCATTTATAATCATTTGCATATCTCCCCGACATGTACCTTCATTGCAAGTTCCGTTACGATCCCGCAATTATTTCTTGGTGCTCTAATTTTTTTGTCCATGAGTGTATATATATACACTCATGGACAAAAAAATTAGCGCACCAAGAAGGAGTTGTCAAAATGAAACGGAATTTTACATACGTAATGACTACTTTGATATAAGTAAATGATAAGAAAATCAAAGAAAAAGGATAATTTATTTCAGAGAAAAAGGCAAAAGAACGGAGGAGTTAATACTCCGTTGGACCCCCTCTAGCGCGAATGCACGATGCGATACGATCGGGCATTGAGTCATACAAGTTCTGTATGATGTCTTGAGACATTTCGTTCCATATTTGCTGTAACCTTGCCTCTAGTTCGTTCAAACTCGTGGGATGCCCAACTCATCGTCCCAAATGATCCCAGATATGCTCGATTGGAGACAAATCTGGGGATCGGGCTGGCCAAGGAAGGGTAGTAACAGTGCGGAGACAGTCTTGTGATACCCTTGCCGTATGAGGCCGAGCATTGTCTTGTTCAAAAATGGCTCCTGGAAGCCGTTGCATGAGTGGCAACACATGTGGTTGCAGGATTTCATGAACATACCGTTGGGCTGTCATGGTGCCACGGAACAATACTAGGGTGACCGTGTATTGTAGGCAATGGCACCCCATACCATCACACCAGCTATGGGAGCGATGTGTCGCTGTACAGCAAAGGTAGGATTGAAGCGTTTACCACGGGATCTCCACACACGAACACGATTGTCATCACTGCCGATTGAATCTGGATTTGTCGCTAAAGACGACCTGGTTCCATTCCGCTGCAGTCCAGTTTCCTCGTGCGCGGCAAAACTCCAAACGGAGGCGTCGATGGGTGGGCGTCAAGGGCAGCACGATACCAACTGTCCTTCAGCCAGGCGCCTTCGTATGGTTCGAGAAGACACAGAGGCCCCTAGTGAAGGTGCTACCTGTGCCTGGATGGCGGCCGATGAAGCAGTTGGATGAACGCGTGCATTTCTTACGATGTGGCGGTCTTCTCGACGACTGGTCTGTCGAGGGCGTCCTGAGCCTGGTCTTCGTGTACATGACATCTCTCGGGTCCACTGGTCCCAACACCTCCTCACAACACAATCAGAGCGGCCTAATTGACGAGCTACTCGTCTAGCTGACCACCCAGCTTCCATCATCTCGACGATTCTCCCCCTCTCAATCTGCGACAACTGCTTATATTGTCTTCGAACACGGCGTAATGGCATGTCTATCTCAGCTCTTCCTTTGTAAATGATTCAGCACACTCAAACAAGCTTTGCTACCTGTTTTATACTCCACAGAGTACGATGTTCATCGCCCTCTACCGGCTATACGTAATGCGCAATCACGCTGCATTTATAATCATTTGCATATCTCCCCGACATGTACCTTCATTGCAAGTTCCGTTACGATCCCGCAATTATTTCTTGGTGCTCTAATTTTTTTGTCCATGAGTGTATATATATACACTCATGGACAAAAAAATTAGCGCACCAAGAAGGAGTTGTCAAAATGAAACGGAATTTTACATACGTAATGACTACTTTGATATAAGTAAATGATAAGAAAATCAAAGAAAAAGGATAATTTATTTCAGAGAAAAAGGCAAAAGAACGGAGGAGTTAATACTCCGTTGGACCCCCTCTAGCGCGAATGCACGATGCGATACGATCGGGCATTGAGTCATACAAGTTCTGTATGATGTCTTGAGACATTTCGTTCCATATTTGCTGTAACCTTGCCTCTAGTTCGTTCAAACTCGTGGGATGCCCAACTCATCGTCCCAAATGATCCCAGATATGCTCGATTGGAGACAAATCTGGGGATCGGGCTGGCCAAGGAAGGGTAGTAACAGTGCGGAGACAGTCTTGTGATACCCTTGCCGTATGAGGCCGAGCATTGTCTTGTTCAAAAATGGCTCCTGGAAGCCGTTGCATGAGTGGCAACACATGTGGTTGCAGGATTTCATGAACATACCGTTGGGCTGTCATGGTGCCACGGAACAATACTAGGGTGACCGTGTATTGTAGGCAATGGCACCCCATACCATCACACCAGCTATGGGAGCGATGTGTCGCTGTACAGCAAAGGTAGGATTGAAGCGTTTACCACGGGATCTCCACACACGAACACGATTGTCATCACTGCCGATTGAATCTGGATTTGTCGCTAAAGACGACCTGGTTCCATTCCGCTGCAGTCCAGTTTCCTCGTGCGCGGCAAAACTCCAAACGGAGGCGTCGATGGGTGGGCGTCAAGGGCAGCACGATACCAACTGTCCTTCAGCCAGGCGCCTTCGTATGGTTCGAGAAGACACAGAGGCCCCTAGTGAAGGTGCTACCTGTGCCTGGATGGCGGCCGATGAAGCAGTTGGATGAACGCGTGCATTTCTTACGATGTGGCGGTCTTCTCGACGACTGGTCTGTCGAGGGCGTCCTGAGCCTGGTCTTCGTGTACATGACATCTCTCGGGTCCACTGGTCCCAACACCTCCTCACAACACAATCAGAGCGGCCTAATTGACGAGCTACTCGTCTAGCTGACCACCCAGCTTCCATCATCTCGACGATTCTCCCCCTCTCAAACTGCGACAACTGCTTATATTGTCTTCGAACACGGCGTAATGGCATGTCTATCTCAGCTCTTCCTTTGTAAATGATTCAGCACACTCAAACAAGCTTTGCTTACCTGTTTTATACTCCACAGAGTACGATGTTCATCGCCCTCTACCGGCTATACGTAATGCGCAATCACGCTGCATTTATAATCATTTGCATATCTCCCCGACATGTACCTTCATTGCAAGTTCCGTTACGATCCCGCAATTATTTCTTGGTGCTCTAATTTTTTTGTCCATGAGTGTATATATATACACTCATGGACAAAAAAATTAGCGCACCAAGAAGGAGTTGTCAAAATGAAACGGAATTTTACATACGTAATGACTACTTTGATATAAGTAAATGATAAGAAAATCAAAGAAAAAGGATAATTTATTTCAGAGAAAAAGGCAAAAGAACGGAGGAGTTAATACTCCGTTGGACCCCCTCTAGCGCGAATGCACGATGCGATACGATCGGGCATTGAGTCATACAAGTTCTGTATGATGTCTTGAGACATTTCGTTCCATATTTGCTGTAACCTTGCCTCTAGTTCGTTCAAACTCGTGGGATGCCCAACTCATCGTCCCAAATGATCCCAGATATGCTCGATTGGAGACAAATCTGGGGATCGGGCTGGCCAAGGAAGGGTAGTAACAGTGCGGAGACAGTCTTGTGATACCCTTGCCGTATGAGGCCGAGCATTGTCTTGTTCAAAAATGGCTCCTGGAAGCCGTTGCATGAGTGGCAACACATGTGGTTGCAGGATTTCATGAACATACCGTTGGGCTGTCATGGTGCCACGGAACAATACTAGGGTGACCGTGTATTGTAGGCAATGGCACCCCATACCATCACACCAGCTATGGGAGCGATGTGTCGCTGTACAGCAAAGGTAGGATTGAAGCGTTTACCACGGGATCTCCACACACGAACACGATTGTCATCACTGCCGATTGAATCTGGATTTGTCGCTAAAGACGACCTGGTTCCATTCCGCTGCAGTCCAGTTTCCTCGTGCGCGGCAAAACTCCAAACGGAGGCGTCGATGGGTGGGCGTCAAGGGCAGCACGATACCAACTGTCCTTCAGCCAGGCGCCTTCGTATGGTTCGAGAAGACACAGAGGCCCCTAGTGAAGGTGCTACCTGTGCCTGGATGGCGGCCGATGAAGCAGTTGGATGAACGCGTGCATTTCTTACGATGTGGCGGTCTTCTCGACGACTGGTCTGTCGAGGGCGTCCTGAGCCTGGTCTTCGTGTACATGACATCTCTCGGGTCCACTGGTCCCAACACCTCCTCACAACACAATCAGAGCGGCCTAATTGACGAGCTACTCGTCTAGCTGACCACCCAGCTTCCATCATCTCGACGATTCTCCCCCTCTCAATCTGCGACAACTGCTTATATTGTCTTCGAACACGGCGTAATGGCATGTCTATCTCAGCTCTTCCTTTGTAAATGATTCAGCACACTCAAACAAGCTTTGCTTACCTGTTTTATACTCCACAGAGTACGATGTTCATCGCCCTCTACCGGCTATACGTAATGCGCAATCACGCTGCATTTATAATCATTTGCATATCTCCCCGACATGTACCTTCATTGCAAGTTCCGTTACGATCCCGCAATTATTTCTTGGTGCTGTAATTTTTTTGTCCATGAGTGTATATATATACACTCATGGACAAAAAAATTAGCGCACCAAGAAGGAGTTGTCAAAATGAAACGGAATTTTACATACGTAATGACTACTTTGATATAAGTAAATGATAAGAAAATCAAAGAAAAAGGATAATTTATTTCAGAGAAAAAGGCAAAAGAACGGAGGAGTTAATACTCCGTTGGACCCCCTCTAGCGCGAATGCACGATGCGATACGATCGGGCATTGAGTCATACAAGTTCTGTATGATGTCTTGAGACATTTCGTTCCATATTTGCTGTAACCTTGCCTCTAGTTCGTTCAAACTCGTGGGATGCCCAACTCATCGTCCCAAATGATCCCAGATATGCTCGATTGGAGACAAATCTGGGGATCGGGCTGGCCAAGGAAGGGTAGTAACAGTGCGGAGACAGTCTTGTGATACCCTTGCCGTATGAGGCCGAGCATTGTCTTGTTCAAAAATGGCTCCTGGAAGCCGTTGCATGAGTGGCAACACATGTGGTTGCAGGATTTCATGAACATACCGTTGGGCTGTCATGGTGCCACGGAACAATACTAGGGTGACCGTGTATTGTAGGCAATGGCACCCCATACCATCACACCAGCTATGGGAGCGATGTGTCGCTGTACAGCAAAGGTAGGATTGAAGCGTTTACCACGGGATCTCCACACACGAACACGATTGTCATCACTGCCGATTGAATCTGGATTTGTCGCTAAAGACGACCTGGTTCCATTCCGCTGCAGTCCAGTTTCCTCGTGCGCGGCAAAACTCCAAACGGAGGCGTCGATGGGTGGGCGTCAAGGGCAGCACGATACCAACTGTCCTTCAGCCAGGCGCCTTCGTATGGTTCGAGAAGACACAGAGGCCCCTAGTGAAGGTGCTACCTGTGCCTGGATGGCGGCCGATGAAGCAGTTGGATGAACGCGTGCATTTCTTACGATGTGGCGGTCTTCTCGACGACTGGTCTGTCGAGGGCGTCCTGAGCCTGGTCTTCGTGTACATGACATCTCTCGGGTCCACTGGTCCCAACACCTCCTCACAACACAATCAGAGCGGCCTAATTGACGAGCTACTCGTCTAGCTGACCACCCAGCTTCCATCATCTCGACGATTCTCCCCCTCTCAATCTGCGACAACTGCTTATATTGTCTTCGAACACGGCGTAATGGCATGTCTATCTCAGCTCTTCCTTTGTAAATGATTCAGCACACTCAAACAAGCTTTGCTTACCTGTTTTATACTCCACAGAGTACGATGTTCATCGCCCTCTACCGGCTATACGTAATGCGCAATCACGCTGCATTTATAATCATTTGCATATCTCCCCGACATGTACCTTCATTGCAAGTTCCGTTACGATCCCGCAATTATTTCTTGGTGCTGTAATTTTTTTGTCCATGAGTGTATATATATACACTCATGGACAAAAAAATTAGCGCACCAAGAAGGAGTTGTCAAAATGAAACGGAATTTTACATACGTAATGACTACTTTGATATAAGTAAATGATAAGAAAATCAAAGAAAAAGGATAATTTATTTCAGAGAAAAAGGCAAAAGAACGGAGGAGTTAATACTCCGTTGGACCCCCTCTAGCGCGAATGCACGATGCGATACGATCGGGCATTGAGTCATACAAGTTCTGTATGATGTCTTGAGACATTTCGTTCCATATTTGCTGTAACCTTGCCTCTAGTTCGTTCAAACTCGTGGGATGCCCAACTCATCGTCCCAAATGATCCCAGATATGCTCGATTGGAGACAAATCTGGGGATCGGGCTGGCCAAGGAAGGGTAGTAACAGTGCGGAGACAGTCTTGTGATACCCTTGCCGTATGAGGCCGAGCATTGTCTTGTTCAAAAATGGCTCCTGGAAGCCGTTGCATGAGTGGCAACACATGTGGTTGCAGGATTTCATGAACATACCGTTGGGCTGTCATGGTGCCACGGAACAATACTAGGGTGACCGTGTATTGTAGGCAATGGCACCCCATACCATCACACCAGCTATGGGAGCGATGTGTCGCTGTACAGCAAAGGTAGGATTGAAGCGTTTACCACGGGATCTCCACACACGAACACGATTGTCATCACTGCCGATTGAATCTGGATTTGTCGCTAAAGACGACCTGGTTCCATTCCGCTGCAGTCCAGTTTCCTCGTGCGCGGCAAAACTCCAAACGGAGGCGTCGATGGGTGGGCGTCAAGGGCAGCACGATACCAACTGTCCTTCAGCCAGGCGCCTTCGTATGGTTCGAGAAGACACAGAGGCCCCTAGTGAAGGTGCTACCTGTGCCTGGATGGCGGCCGATGAAGCAGTTGGATGAACGCGTGCATTTCTTACGATGTGGCGGTCTTCTCGACGACTGGTCTGTCGAGGGCGTCCTGAGCCTGGTCTTCGTGTACATGACATCTCTCGGGTCCACTGGTCCCAACACCTCCTCACAACACAATCAGAGCGGCCTAATTGACGAGCTACTCGTCTAGCTGACCACCCAGCTTCCATCATCTCGACGATTCTCCCCCTCTCAATCTGCGACAACTGCTTATATTGTCTTCGAACACGGCGTAATGGCATGTCTATCTCAGCTCTTCCTTTGTAAATGATTCAGCACACTCAAACAAGCTTTGCTTACCTGTTTTATACTCCACAGAGTACGATGTTCATCGCCCTCTACCGGCTATACGTAATGCGCAATCACGCTGCATTTATAATCATTTGCATATCTCCCCGACATGTACCTTCATTGCAAGTTCCGTTACGATCCCGCAATTATTTCTTGGTGCTCTAATTTTTTTGTCCATGAGTGTATATATATACACTCATGGACAAAAAAATTAGCGCACCAAGAAGGAGTTGTCAAAATGAAACGGAATTTTACATACGTAATGACTACTTTGATATAAGTAAATGATAAGAAAATCAAAGAAAAAGGATAATTTATTTCAGAGAAAAAGGCAAAAGAACGGAGGAGTTAATACTCCGTTGGACCCCCTCTAGCGCGAATGCACGATGCGATACGATCGGGCATTGAGTCATACAAGTTCTGTATGATGTCTTGAGACATTTCGTTCCATATTTGCTGTAACCTTGCCTCTAGTTCGTTCAAACTCGTGGGATGCCCAACTCATCGTCCCAAATGATCCCAGATATGCTCGATTGGAGACAAATCTGGGGATCGGGCTGGCCAAGGAAGGGTAGTAACAGTGCGGAGACAGTCTTGTGATACCCTTGCCGTATGAGGCCGAGCATTGTCTTGTTCAAAAATGGCTCCTGGAAGCCGTTGCATGAGTGGCAACACATGTGGTTGCAGGATTTCATGAACATACCGTTGGGCTGTCATGGTGCCACGGAACAATACTAGGGTGACCGTGTATTGTAGGCAATGGCACCCCATACCATCACACCAGCTATGGGAGCGATGTGTCGCTGTACAGCAAAGGTAGGATTGAAGCGTTTACCACGGGATCTCCACACACGAACACGATTGTCATCACTGCCGATTGAATCTGGATTTGTCGCTAAAGACGACCTGGTTCCATTCCGCTGCAGTCCAGTTTCCTCGTGCGCGGCAAAACTCCAAACGGAGGCGTCGATGGGTGGGCGTCAAGGGCAGCACGATACCAACTGTCCTTCAGCCAGGCGCCTTCGTATGGTTCGAGAAGACACAGAGGCCCCTAGTGAAGGTGCTACCTGTGCCTGGATGGCGGCCGATGAAGCAGTTGGATGAACGCGTGCATTTCTTACGATGTGGCGGTCTTCTCGACGACTGGTCTGTCGAGGGCGTCCTGAGCCTGGTCTTCGTGTACATGACATCTCTCGGGTCCACTGGTCCCAACACCTCCTCACAACACAATCAGAGCGGCCTAATTGACGAGCTACTCGTACTAGCTGACCACCCAGCTTCCATCATCTCGACGATTCTCCCCCTCTCAATCTGCGACAACTGCTTATATTGTCTTCGAACACGGCGTAATGGCATGTCTATCTCAGCTCTTCCTTTGTAAATGATTCAGCACACTCAAACAAGCTTTGCTTACCTGTTTTATACTCCACAGAGTACGATGTTCATCGCCCTCTACCGGCTATACGTAATGCGCAATCACGCTGCATTTATAATCATTTGCATATCTCCCCGACATGTACCTTCATTGCAAGTTCCGTTACGATCCCGCAATTATTTCTTGGTGCTCTAATTTTTTTGTCCATGAGTGTATATATATACACTCATGGACAAAAAAATTAGCGCACCAAGAAGGAGTTGTCAAAATGAAACGGAATTTTACATACGTAATGACTACTTTGATATAAGTAAATGATAAGAAAATCAAAGAAAAAGGATAATTTATTTCAGAGAAAAAGGCAAAAGAACGGAGGAGTTAATACTCCGTTGGACCCCCTCTAGCGCGAATGCACGATGCGATACGATCGGGCATTGAGTCATACAAGTTCTGTATGATGTCTTGAGACATTTCGTTCCATATTTGCTGTAACCTTGCCTCTAGTTCGTTCAAACTCGTGGGATGCCCAACTCATCGTCCCAAATGATCCCAGATATGCTCGATTGGAGACAAATCTGGGGATCGGGCTGGCCAAGGAAGGGTAGTAACAGTGCGGAGACAGTCTTGTGATACCCTTGCCGTATGAGGCCGAGCATTGTCTTGTTCAAAAATGGCTCCTGGAAGCCGTTGCATGAGTGGCAACACATGTGGTTGCAGGATTTCATGAACATACCGTTGGGCTGTCATGGTGCCACGGAACAATACTAGGGTGACCGTGTATTGTAGGCAATGGCACCCCATACCATCACACCAGCTATGGGAGCGATGTGTCGCTGTACAGCAAAGGTAGGATTGAAGCGTTTACCACGGGATCTCCACACACGAACACGATTGTCATCACTGCCGATTGAATCTGGATTTGTCGCTAAAGACGACCTGGTTCCATTCCGCTGCAGTCCAGTTTCCTCGTGCGCGGCAAAACTCCAAACGGAGGCGTCGATGGGTGGGCGTCAAGGGCAGCACGATACCAACTGTCCTTCAGCCAGGCGCCTTCGTATGGTTCGAGAAGACACAGAGGCCCCTAGTGAAGGTGCTACCTGTGCCTGGATGGCGGCCGATGAAGCAGTTGGATGAACGCGTGCATTTCTTACGATGTGGCGGTCTTCTCGACGACTGGTCTGTCGAGGGCGTCCTGAGCCTGGTCTTCGTGTACATGACATCTCTCGGGTCCACTGGTCCCAACACCTCCTCACAACACAATCAGAGCGGCCTAATTGACGAGCTACTCGTCTAGCTGACCACCCAGCTTCCATCATCTCGTACGATTCTCCCCCTCTCAATCTGCGACAACTGCTTATATTGTCTTCGAACACGGCGTAATGGCATGTCTATCTCAGCTCTTCCTTTGTAAATGATTCAGCACACTCAAACAAGCTTTGCTTACCTGTTTTATACTCCACAGAGTACGATGTTCATCGCCCTCTACCGGCTATACGTAATGCGCAATCACGCTGCATTTATAATCATTTGCATATCTCCCCGACATGTACCTTCATTGCAAGTTCCGTTACGATCCCGCAATTATTTCTTGGTGCTCTAATTTTTTTGTCCATGAGTGTATATATATACACTCATGGACAAAAAAATTAGCGCACCAAGAAGGAGTTGTCAAAATGAAACGGAATTTTACATACGTAATGACTACTTTGATATAAGTAAATGATAAGAAAATCAAAGAAAAAGGATAATTTATTTCAGAGAAAAAGGCAAAAGAACGGAGGAGTTAATACTCCGTTGGACCCCCTCTAGCGCGAATGCACGATGCGATACGATCGGGCATTGAGTCATACAAGTTCTGTATGATGTCTTGAGACATTTCGTTCCATATTTGCTGTAACCTTGCCTCTAGTTCGTTCAAACTCGTGGGATGCCCAACTCATCGTCCCAAATGATCCCAGATATGCTCGATTGGAGACAAATCTGGGGATCGGGCTGGCCAAGGAAGGGTAGTAACAGTGCGGAGACAGTCTTGTGATACCCTTGCCGTATGAGGCCGAGCATTGTCTTGTTCAAAAATGGCTCCTGGAAGCCGTTGCATGAGTGGCAACACATGTGGTTGCAGGATTTCATGAACATACCGTTGGGCTGTCATGGTGCCACGGAACAATACTAGGGTGACCGTGTATTGTAGGCAATGGCACCCCATACCATCACACCAGCTATGGGAGCGATGTGTCGCTGTACAGCAAAGGTAGGATTGAAGCGTTTACCACGGGATCTCCACACACGAACACGATTGTCATCACTGCCGATTGAATCTGGATTTGTCGCTAAAGACGACCTGGTTCCATTCCGCTGCAGTCCAGTTTCCTCGTGCGCGGCAAAACTCCAAACGGAGGCGTCGATGGGTGGGCGTCAAGGGCAGCACGATACCAACTGTCCTTCAGCCAGGCGCCTTCGTATGGTTCGAGAAGACACAGAGGCCCCTAGTGAAGGTGCTACCTGTGCCTGGATGGCGGCCGATGAAGCAGTTGGATGAACGCGTGCATTTCTTACGATGTGGCGGTCTTCTCGACGACTGGTCTGTCGAGGGCGTCCTGAGCCTGGTCTTCGTGTACATGACATCTCTCGGGTCCACTGGTCCCAACACCTCCTCACAACACAATCAGAGCGGCCTAATTGACGAGCTACTCGTCTAGCTGACCACCCAGCTTCCATCATCTCGACGATTCTCCCCCTCTCAAACTGCGACAACTGCTTATATTGTCTTCGAACACGGCGTAATGGCATGTCTATCTCAGCTCTTCCTTTGTAAATGATTCAGCACACTCAAACAAGCTTTGCTTACCTGTTTTATACTCCACAGAGTACGATGTTCATCGCCCTCTACCGGCTATACGTAATGCGCAATCACGCTGCATTTATAATCATTTGCATATCTCCCCGACATGTACCTTCATTGCAAGTTCCGTTACGATCCCGCAATTATTTCTTGGTGCTCTAATTTTTTTGTCCATGAGTGTATATATATACACTCATGGACAAAAAAATTAGCGCACCAAGAAGGAGTTGTCAAAATGAAACGGAATTTTACATACGTAATGACTACTTTGATATAAGTAAATGATAAGAAAATCAAAGAAAAAGGATAATTTATTTCAGAGAAAAAGGCAAAAGAACGGAGGAGTTAATACTCCGTTGGACCCCCTCTAGCGCGAATGCACGATGCGATACGATCGGGCATTGAGTCATACAAGTTGTGTATGTTGTCTTGAGACATTTCGTTCCATATTTGCTGTAACCTTGCCTCTAGTTCGTTCAAACTCGTGGGATGCCCAACTCATCGTTCCAAATGATCCCAGATATGCTCGATTGGAGACAAATCTGGGGATCGGGCTGGCCAAGGAAGGGTAGTAACAGTGCGGAGACAGTCTTGTGATACCCTTGCCGTATGAGGCCGAGCATTGTCTTGTTCAAAAATGGCTCCTGGAAGCCGTTGCATGAGTGGCAACACATGTGGTTGCAGGATTTCATGAACATACCGTTGGGCTGTCATGGTGCCACGGAACAATACTAGGGTGACCGTGTATTGTAGGCAATGGCACCCCATACCATCACACCAGCTATGGGAGCGATGTGTCGCTGTACAGCAAAGGTAGGATTGAAGCGTTTACCACGGGATCTCCACACACGAACACGATTGTCATCACTGCCGATTGAATCTGGATTTGTCGCTAAAGACGACCTGGTTCCATTCCGCTGCAGTCCAGTTTCCTCGTGCGCGGCAAAACTCCAAACGGAGGCGTCGATGGGTGGGCGTCAAGGGCAGCACGATACCAACTGTCCTTCAGCCAGGCGCCTTCGTATGGTTCGAGAAGACACAGAGGCCCCTAGTGAAGGTGCTACCTGTGCCTGGAT
The DNA here is from genome assembly GCA_907164885.2 of Dolomedes plantarius. Classification (NCBI taxonomy): domain Eukaryota; kingdom Metazoa; phylum Arthropoda; class Arachnida; order Araneae; family Dolomedidae; genus Dolomedes; species Dolomedes plantarius. Next base: position 38,694,351 of record OU015494.1, on the reverse strand, counting down.
GGCGGCCGATGAAGCAGTTGGATGAACGCGTGCATTTCTTACGATGTGGCGGTCTTCTCGACGACTGGTCTGTCGAGGGCGTCCTGAGCCTGGTCTTCGTGTACATGACATCTCTCGGGTCCACTGGTCCCAACACCTCCTCACAACACAATCAGAGCGGCCTAATTGACGAGCTACTCGTCTAGCTGACCACCCAGCTTCCATCATCTCGACGATTCTCCCCCTCTCAAACTGCGACAACTGCTTATATTGTCTTCGAACACGGCGTAATGGCATGTCTATCTCAGCTCTTCCTTTGTAAATGATTCAGCACACTCAAACAAGCTTTGCTTACCTGTTTTATACTCCACAGAGTACGATGTTCATCGCCCTCTACCGGCTATACGTAATGCGCAATCACGCTGCATTTATAATCATTTGCATATCTCCCCGACATGTACCTTCATTGCAAGTTCCGTTACGATCCCGCAATTATTTCTTGGTGCTCTAATTTTTTTGTCCATGAGTGTATATATATACACTCATGGACAAAAAAATTAGCGCACCAAGAAGGAGTTGTCAAAATGAAACGGAATTTTACATACGTAATGACTATTTTGATATAAGTAAATGATAAGAAAATCAAAGAAAAAGGATAATTTATTTCAGAGAAAAAGGCAAAAGAACGGAGGAGTTAATACTCCGTTGGACCCCCTCTAGCGCGAATGCACGATGCGATACGATCGGGCATTGAGTCATACAAGTTCTGTATGATGTCTTGAGACATTTCGTTCCATATTTGCTGTAACCTTGCCTCTAGTTCGTTCAAACTCGTGGGATGCCCAACTCATCGTCCCAAATGATCCCAGATATGCTCGATTGGAGACAAATCTGGGGATCGGGCTGGCCAAGGAAGGGTAGTAACAGTGCGGAGACAGTCTTGTGATACCCTTGCCGTATGAGGCCGAGCATTGTCTTGTTCAAAAATGGCTCCTGGAAGCCGTTGCATGAGTGGCAACACATGTGGTTGCAGGATTTCATGAACATACCGTTGGGCTGTCATGGTGCCACGGAACAATACTAGGGTGACCGTGTATTGTAGGCAATGGCACCCCATACCATCACACCAGCTATGGGAGCGATGTGTCGCTGTACAGCAAAGGTAGGATTGAAGCGTTTACCACGGGATCTCCACACACGAACACGATTGTCATCACTGCCGATTGAATCTGGATTTGTCGCTAAAGACGACCTGGTTCCATTCCGCTGCAGTCCAGTTTCCTCGTGCGCGGCAAAACTCCAAACGGAGGCGTCGATGGGTGGGCGTCAAGGGCAGCACGATACCAACTGTCCTTCAGCCAGGCGCCTTCGTATGGTTCGAGAAGACACAGAGGCCCCTAGTGAAGGTGCTACCTGTGCCTGGATGGCGGCCGATGAAGCAGTTGGATGAACGCGTGCATTTCTTACGATGTGGCGGTCTTCTCGACGACTGGTCTGTCGAGGGCGTCCTGAGCCTGGTCTTCGTGTACATGACATCTCTCGGGTCCACTGGTCCCAACACCTCCTCACAACACAATCAGAGCGGCCTAATTGACGAGCTACTCGTCTAGCTGACCACCCAGCTTCCATCATCTCGTCGATTCTCCCCCTCTCAATCTGCGACAACTGCTTATATTGTCTTCGAACACGGCGTAATGGCATGTCTATCTCAGCTCTTCCTTTGTAAATGATTCAGCACACTCAAACAAGCTTTGCTTACCTGTTTTATACTCCACAGAGTACGATGTTCATCGCCCTCTACCGGCTATACGTAATGCGCAATCACGCTGCATTTATAATCATTTGCATATCTCCCCGACATGTACCTTCATTGCAAGTTCCGTTACGATCCCGCAATTATTTCTTGGTGCTCTAATTTTTTTGTCCATGAGTGTATATATATACACTCATGGACAAAAAAATTAGCGCACCAAGAAGGAGTTGTCAAAATGAAACGGAATTTTACATACGTAATGACTACTTTGATATAAGTAAATGATAAGAAAATCAAAGAAAAAGGATAATTTATTTCAGAGAAAAAGGCAAAAGAACGGAGGAGTTAATACTCCGTTGGACCCCCTCTAGCGCGAATGCACGATGCGATACGATCGGGCATTGAGTCATACAAGTTCTGTATGATGTCTTGAGACATTTCGTTCCATATTTGCTGTAACCTTGCCTCTAGTTCGTTCAAACTCGTGGGATGCCCAACTCATCGTCCCAAATGATCCCAGATATGCTCGATTGGAGACAAATCTGGGGATCGGGCTGGCCAAGGAAGGGTAGTAACAGTGCGGAGACAGTCTTGTGATACCCTTGCCGTATGAGGCCGAGCATTGTCTTGTTCAAAAATGGCTCCTGGAAGCCGTTGCATGAGTGGCAACACATGTGGTTGCAGGATTTCATGAACATACCGTTGGGCTGTCATGGTGCCACGGAACAATACTAGGGTGACCGTGTATTGTAGGCAATGGCACCCCATACCATCACACCAGCTATGGGAGCGATGTGTCGCTGTACAGCAAAGGTAGGATTGAAGCGTTTACCACGGGATCTCCACACACGAACACGATTGTCATCACTGCCGATTGAATCTGGATTTGTCGCTAAAGACGACCTGGTTCCATTCCGCTGCAGTCCAGTTTCCTCGTGCGCGGCAAAACTCCAAACGGAGGCGTCGATGGGTGGGCGTCAAGGGCAGCACGATACCAACTGTCCTTCAGCCAGGCGCCTTCGTATGGTTCGAGAAGACACAGAGGCCCCTAGTGAAGGTGCTACCTGTGCCTGGATGGCGGCCGATGAAGCAGTTGGATGAACGCGTGCATTTCTTACGATGTGGCGGTCTTCTCGACGACTGGTCTGTCGAGGGCGTCCTGAGCCTGGTCTTCGTGTACATGACATCTCTCGGGTCCACTGGTCCCAACACCTCCTCACAACACAATCAGAGCGGCCTAATTGACGAGCTACTCGTCTAGCTGACCACCCAGCTTCCATCATCTCGACGATTCTCCCCCTCTCAAACTGCGACAACTGCTTATATTGTCTTCGAACACGGCGTAATGGCATGTCTATCTCAGCTCTTCCTTTGTAAATGATTCAGCACACTCAAACAAGCTTTGCTTACCTGTTTTATACTCCACAGAGTACGATGTTCATCGCCCTCTACCGGCTATACGTAATGCGCAATCACGCTGCATTTATAATCATTTGCATATCTCCCCGACATGTACCTTCATTGCAAGTTCCGTTACGATCCCGCAATTATTTCTTGGTGCTCTAATTTTTTTGTCCATGAGTGTATATATATACACTCATGGACAAAAAAATTAGCGCACCAAGAAGGAGTTGTCAAAATGAAACGGAATTTTACATACGTAATGACTATTTTGATATAAGTAAATGATAAGAAAATCAAAGAAAAAGGATAATTTATTTCAGAGAAAAAGGCAAAAGAACGGAGGAGTTAATACTCCGTTGGACCCCCTCTAGCGCGAATGCACGATGCGATACGATCGGGCATTGAGTCATACAAGTTCTGTATGATGTCTTGAGACATTTCGTTCCATATTTGCTGTAACCTTGCCTCTAGTTCGTTCAAACTCGTGGGATGCCCAATTCATCGTCCCAAATGATCCCAGATATGCTCGATTGGAGACAAATCTGGGGATCGGGCTGGCCAAGGAAGGGTAGTAACAGTGCGGAGACAGTCTTGTGATACCCTTGCCGTATGAGGCCGAGCATTGTCTTGTTCAAAAATGGCTCCTGGAAGCCGTTGCATGAGTGGCAACACATGTGGTTGCAGGATTTCATGAACATACCGTTGGGCTGTCATGGTGCCACGGAACAATACTAGGGTGACCGTGTATTGTAGGCAATGGCACCCCATACCATCACACCAGCTATGGGAGCGATGTGTCGCTGTACAGCAAAGGTAGGATTGAAGCGTTTACCACGGGATCTCCACACACGAACACGATTGTCATCACTGCCGATTGAATCTGGATTTGTCGCTAAAGACGACCTGGTTCCATTCCGCTGCAGTCCAGTTTCCTCGTGCGCGGCAAAACTCCAAACGGAGGCGTCGATGGGTGGGCGTCAAGGGCAGCACGATACCAACTGTCCTTCAGCCGGGCGCCTTCGTATGGTTGGAGAAGACACAGAGGCCCCTAGTGAAGGTGCTACCTGTGCCTGGATGGCGGCCGATGAAGCAGTTGGATGAACGCGTGCATTTCTTACGATGTGGCGGTCTTCTCGACGACTGGTCTGTCGAGGGCGTCCTGAGCCTGGTCTTCGTGTACATGACATCTCTCGGGTCCACTGGTCCCAACACCTCCTCACAACACAATCAGAGCGGCCTAATTGACGAGCTACTCGTCTAGCTGACCACCCAGCTTCCATCATCTCGACGATTCTCCCCCTCTCAATCTGCGACAACTGCTTATATTGTCTTCGAACACGGCGTAATGGCATGTCTATCTCAGCTCTTCCTTTGTAAATGATTCAGCACACTCAAACAAGCTTTGCTTACCTGTTTTATACTCCACAGAGTACGATGTTCATCGCCCTCTACCGGCTATACGTAATGCGCAATCACGCTGCATTTATAATCATTTGCATATCTCCCCGACATGTACCTTCATTGCAAGTTCCGTTACGATCCCGCAATTATTTCTTGGTGCTCTAATTTTTTTGTCCATGAGTGTATATATATACACTCATGGACAAAAAAATTAGCGCACCAAGAAGGAGTTGTCAAAATGAAACGGAATTTTACATACGTAATGACTACTTTGATATAAGTAAATGATAAGAAAATCAAAGAAAAAGGATAATTTATTTCAGAGAAAAAGGCAAAAGAACGGAGGAGTTAATACTCCGTTGGACCCCCTCTAGCGCGAATGCACGATGCGATACGATCGGGCATTGAGTCATACAAGTTGTGTATGTTGTCTTGAGACATTTCGTTCCATATTTGCTGTAACCTTGCCTCTAGTTCGTTCAAACTCGTGGGATGCCCAACTCATCATCCCAAATGATCCCAGATATGCTCGATTGGAGACAAATCTGGGGATCGGGCTGGCCAAGGAAGGGTAGTAACAGTGCGGAGACAGTCTTGTGATACCCTTGCCGTATGAGGCCGAGCATTGTCTTGTTCAAAAATGGCTCCTGGAAGCCGTTGCATGAGTGGCAACACATGTGGTTGCAGGATTTCATGAACATACCGTTGGGCTGTCATGGTGCCACGGAACAATACTAGGGTGACCGCGTATTGTAGGCAATGGCACCCCATACCATCACACCAGCTATGGGAGCGATGTGTCGCTGTACAGCAAAGGTAGGATTGAAGCGTTTACCACGGGATCTCCACACACGAACACGATTGTCATCACTGCCGATTGAATCTGGATTTGTCGCTAAAGACGACCTGGTTCCATTCCGCTGCAGTCCAGTTTCCTCGTGCGCGGCAAAACTCCAAACGGAGGCGTCGATGGGTGGGCGTCAAGGGCAGCACGATACCAACTGTCCTTCAGCCGGGCGCCTTCGTATGGTTCGAGAAGACACAGAGGCCCCTAGTGAAGGTGCTACCTGTGCCTGGATGGCGGCCGATGAAGCAGTTGTATGAACGCGTGCATTTCTTACGATGTGGCGGTCTTCTCGACGACTGGTCTGTCGAGGGCGTCCTGAGCCTGGTCTTCGTGTACATGACATCTCTCGGGTCCACTGGTCCCAACACCTCCTCACAACACAATCAGAGCGGCCTAATTGACGAGCTACTCGTCTAGCTGACCACCCAGCTTCCATCATCTCGACGATTCTCCCCCTCTCAATCTGCGACAACTGCTTATATTGTCTTCGAACACGGCGTAATGGCATGTCTATCTCAGCTCTTCCTTTGTAAATGATTCAGCACACTCAAACAAGCTTTGCTTACCTGTTTTATACTCCACAGAGTACGATGTTCATCGCCCTCTACCGGCTATACGTAATGCGCAATCACGCTGCATTTATAATCATTTGCATATCTCCCCGACATGTACCTTCATTGCAAGTTCCGTTACGATCCCGCAATTATTTCTTGGTGCTCTAATTTTTTTGTCCATGAGTGTATATATATACACTCATGGACAAAAAAATTAGCGCACCAAGAAGGAGTTGTCAAAATGAAACGGAATTTTACATACGTAATGACTACTTTGATATAAGTAAATGATAAGAAAATCAAAGAAAAAGGATAATTTATTTCAGAGAAAAAGGCAAAAGAACGGAGGAGTTAATACTCCGTTGGACCCCCTCTAGCGCGAATGCACGATGCGATACGATCGGGCATTGAGTCATACAAGTTCTGTATGATGTCTTGAGACATTTCGTTCCATATTTGCTGTAACCTTGCCTCTAGTTCGTTCAAACTCGTGGGATGCCCAACTCATCGTCCCAAATGATCCCAGATATGCTCGATTGGAGACAAATCTGGGGATCGGGCTGGCCAAGGAAGGGTAGTAACAGTGCGGAGACAGTCTTGTGATACCCTTGCCGTATGAGGCCGAGCATTGTCTTGTTCAAAAATGGCTCCTGGAAGCCGTTGCATGAGTGGCAACACATGTGGTTGCAGGATTTCGTGAACATACCGTTGGGCTGTCATGGTGCCACGGAACAATACTAGGGTGACCGTGTATTGTAGGCAATGGCACCCCATACCATCACACCAGCTATGGGAGCGATGTGTCGCTGTACAGCAAAGGTAGGATTGAAGCGTTTACCACGGGATCTCCACACACGAACACGATTGTCATCACTGCCGATTGAATCTGGATTTGTCGCTAAAGACGACCTGGTTCCATTCCGCTGCAGTCCAGTTTCCTCGTGCGCGGCAAAACTCCAAACGGAGGCGTCGATGGGTGGGCGTCAAGGGCAGCACGATACCAACTGTCCTTCAGCCAGGCGCCTTCGTATGGTTCGAGAAGACACAGAGGCCCCTAGTGAAGGTGCTACCTGTTCCTGGATGGCGGCCGATGAAGCAGTTGGATGAACGCGTGCATTTCTTACGATGTGGCGGTCTTCTCGACGACTGGTCTGTCGAGGGCGTCCTGAGCCTGGTCTTCGTGTACATGACATCTCTCGGGTCCACTGGTCCCAACACCTCCTCACAACACAATCAGAGCGGCCTAATTGACGAGCTACTCGTCGAGCTGACCACCCAGCTTCCATCATCCCGACGATTCTCCCCCTCTCAAACTGCGACAACTGCTTATATTGTCTTCGAACACGGCGTAATGGCATGTCTATCTCAGCTCTTCCTTTGTAAATGATACAGCACACTCAAACAAGCTTTGGTTACCTGTTTTATACTCCACAGAGTACGATGTTCAACGCCCTCTACCGGCTATACGTAATGCGCAATCACGCTGCATTTCTAATCATTTGCATATCTCCCCGACATGTACCTTCATTGCAAGTTTCGTTACGATCCCGCAATTTTTTCTCGGTGCGCTAATTTTTTTGTTCATGAGTGTATATACAGTGTTACCTCGACTTACGAGTTTAATTCATTCCATGACGGAGCTCGTAACTCGAAATACTAGTATCTCGAATCAATTTTCCCCATTGAAATGTATGGAAATGCCATTAATTCGTTCCAGGCTTCCCCAAAATATCGGAATTTTTTGTTACTTTTTTTAAATAAGAAAAATGTGCTTATAAAACACGAACATTGTATAAAAAGCGTAATACAGTAGAATGTACTGCAATAAACTTAATTTATTAAGTGTAATTTAAAATATTTACCTTAGAGATCAGACTTGAAGATTCTGGTGGAAGAAGGGGCGAAAGGCTGAATTGAGTAATTAAATCTTATTTGTTGATTTTTTGCCTTTTCGCCACGCTTTCCTCACTTTCGTCTGCAGGGGTTTTCGATAAAAACTTGTCCAATGAGGTTTGTTTCAGCTTCCTTTCAGAATGTTTCTGAAATGAGCTACGGAAGTGTCATTAAATATCTGAATTGCGCACCCAGTTGCAACGTTTTCTGGGTGTTTCTTTGAATGAAGTCTGAAAGTTTCTCCCACATACCTTTTCCTTTATCTCACTTGTAGAGATAACCTCCTCCGCGTCATTTATTTCCTCCAAAACCGTGCTCTGCTGTGTCTGTAGCTCCTTTAACTCCTCCGTTGTCAGTTCCACGGCGTGCTCCTCGATGAGCTCGTTGATGTCACCTGCATCTATATCCATGCTCAGAGACTTACCGAGGGATACAATCTCATCCACCACTGCCGCTTCGGGATCGAGTCTTTCAAAGTCCGTTTCAGACACCACCTCAGGCCACAGCTTCTTCCACGCAGAGGTCAAAGTCCTCTTTGTAACACCCTGCCAGGCCATATCGATAATTCTGAGGCATATAGCGATGTTATAGTGGTTCTTCCAGAACTCACGAAGGGTAAGGTTTGTGCTATCTGTCACCTCAAAGCAGCGGCGGAATAGGTGCTTGGTGAAGAGCTTCTTGAAATTAGAAATCACCTGCTGGTCCATGGGCTGCAGGATAGGGGTGGTGTTCGGTGGAAGGTAGAGAACCTTTATAAACTTGAATTCTTCAAGGATGTCATCTTCGAGGTTAGGAGGGTGAACAGGTGCATTGTCCAGAATGAGAAGGGCTTGCAGGGGTAGGTTATTTTTCAGGAGATATTTCTTAACGTCAGGACCAAAGACCAAATTCACCCACTCCACAAAGAACTGTCTAGTGACCCACGCCTTCGAGTTTGCCCTCCACATAACATGCAGTTTTTCTTTATAAATCTTGTGTGACTTAAAGGCTCTGGGATTTTCCGAATGATAAACGAGCAGCGGCTTAATCTTGCAGTCGCCGCTTGCGTTGGCGCACAGTGCGAGGATAAGCCTATCCTTCATGGGTTTGTAGCCTGGCATCCTATTCTCCTCTGTCGTTATATAAGTCCTCCTTGGCATCTTTTTCCAAAAAAGTCCTGTCTCGTCACAGTTGAAGACTTGCTGGGGGATGTATCCTTCAGCTGCTATAATTTCAGCAAAAGTTTTGAGGTAATCCTTAGCTGCCTTCATATGCGCTCGCTGCCTCACCACTCCTGACAACAGAGTAAATGCCGGTCCTCTTTTTAAATTTCTCGAACCAGCCCCGACTGGATTTAAACGGCTCGCTCGACGCCTCGTCCGTCAAAGATCCTGGGGACTTCAGTAAATCAGCGTAAATAGCTCGTGCCTTCTCGCAGATTATAGCCTCCGTCACGGTATCCTGTGAGCTGCTTTTCCGTCAACCACACCATCAGCAGCTTCTCCATATTTTCATGGATAGATATCCGCTGCTTAGAAATTATTTTAACGCCTTTGGCTGGCGTTATAGCCTTTATCGAATCCCTTTGGTGCAGATCGTAGAAGTGCTACGCTCGTATTGCTTCGCCAAGTCGACTACAGGCACAACTTGGTCATGTTTTTTGATAATTTCTTTTTTCAATTCAATGCACATCATCGGTTTCTTCTTCCCAGCACTGTCCTTTACACTCACTTTCTTCGGACCCATGGTTGGAAAAATAAAGTTTTGCAAAATAACTACAAGAACAAATTCGAGCACAAAACTGATGCTTTTATTACGAGCTAGCCTCTTAAAGTGAAAGAAAGAGACTCGGAAGCTGGGCGATTGTTGTGTCATTCAATGTGGCTGTAATGGCCGGATTCCTCTTTCCCAGAATCCGAAGACCGTTTTCTCAGAATCTGTAGAAGGGGCAGAGCTTGCGATCCAAGGACAACGGTCATCTCATCCCCTAGACCCCATGGAAAGTTCCAGTGTATGTGTCTGGGAGTGGGGATTGAAGATATCTCTCTGCGACAAAGGTTGTACGCTGTTCGGTTTAGGAGGGCGACTCAAGTGTAGGCAGAGCAAGCTGCGCCGGGTTATAATTGTTGAGTGTTAATCTCCAGGATTAAAACTGGATAGTCGTTATAGAATAATATGTATACAATTGTATAATAATTGTGCATGAAGGTTGTAAATATTACATGCTTCTCGTGTTCTTATTTGATGAGTACGGAACATCGCGTTCATTACGCAAACTAGCGATGGGGGTATCTGAAGCTTGCTCATAACCCGAATTTTAGCTCGTAACTCGCAGCAAAAAATCTGCGGAGAGAATGCTCGTATCTAAAAAACTCGTAAGTCGAGACACTCGTAAGTCGAGGTACCACTGTATATCCATAAAATTAGGTTATTTCTATATAATTTAGAACTTCTACCTTAATAAAATTAAAGTTTATGGTAACTGGGTGGTGGTTTGATTTTTTTAAAGTATCAAATATTATATGTCATATTAGTTTGGGTAGCAAAACATGCATAAAAAGACCTTCAGAAGAGTTGGCAATGAATGCTAAAACATTCGTTTCTTGCATAGTGAGACAAGAATCAGTAATCCAGAATGCACTGTCCAAGCCAGTTGCTGGCATGTGCAAAAAAGGCTGGTTATATATCATTGGGTTATTAAAGGAAAAAGTTTCGGGGAAAATATCAACACACATTTAATATCAAACTACCCATTTTTAAAAAATATACTACAATATTTTCCTTTTATTCCAGTGACTAAAAATTTTAAAGTTATATACAAACAGGAACCTGAGCCACTTTTAAGACTAATTTCACCCCTAAAGAACCATAATTGATAGAATTCTCTCAAACTGAAGTAAGATTATAGTGTGAATTATGTACATAATTTTTGAGTTTAATATTGTGCAAGCCGATCACTCAATTTAATAGTAAAACCGTGTAATGTATAGCTTCTTATCTATTTCGAGGAGATTTTCTTAAAATCTTTGATCATAAACTGTAGAGTACTCACTATGACATCATACTGGTTGCCTTTTCTCTCAAAATTAGTGAGGCATATTTATCTTAATACACTCTGACACAAAAAAATATATGCACCCAGAAGAAAACGAGCTATTATCACGAAACTTAACATGTATGTAGTGTATGAGGAGATAAGCAAATGATTACAAATTCAGAAGAACAGACCATTTTATTAAGAAGATATGGAATGAAAAAGGTTACAAATCAGTAAGTAGTAAATCCACCTCTGACAGCTATACAAGCCGAAACACGTTGTGGCATCGAATCAATGAGGTCACCTATGACCTCCTGCGGAAGATCATGCCATAATCTTTGCAACTGAACAGTTAATTCACCAGTATTCCAGGACGGCAGTTGCCTTCCATGCACGTCCCAGACGTGCTCTATTGGCGAGAGGTCTGGTGACCTGGCAGACCATGGGAGTACGTCATATCCTTGAAGGCATTGTTGGGAGAGTCGCGTAGTATGTGGACGAGCGTTGTCTTGCTGATAAATGACACCTGGGCGACTTGATAACATAGGCAGTACAACTGGCGTTAAAATCTCGTCCACGTAACTGCGTGTCGTCAAAGTGCATTGAAGGACGACTAGAGGTGATCGTGTGTCCCAACAAATCGCTCCCCACGCTGTCACACCTTGTGTAATCACCGTATGCCTTTCGACAACAAATGCCGGATCGGACCAGTGGCCTGGCCACCTCCACACGCGTATGCGCTGGTCATCAGCATTGAGACTGAATCGGAATTCATCGCCGAAGATCACGCGCCTCCAGTCGGTCACACTCCAGCTTGCCCGAAATAGGCAAAAATCCAGTCGACACTGCCTATGATGTGGGGTCAGTGGTAAGCGTCTTAATGGACGTCGGTTCCTTATACCTGCGTCGGCCAGTCTTCTCTAAATGGTTTCCCTTGATACCACCGGATGTCTGGAAGGTGGTAAATGGCGTCGAACTGATTCTAGCGACGTTGTTGGTGCAGACGTGGCCGCTCTTATGATTGCGCGATCCTCGCGCGAATTTGTGTTCCTGGGACGTCCTGACCCTCCGCGACGGTAGACTATCCCTTCCGTGATCCATTGTTGCCAACACCGAGCAACTACCATATCGCTCCGACTGAGGTGGCGGCCGATACGCCTGTTCGACCAACCTGCTTCTCTGAGGCCTACTATACGCCCCCACTCAAAGTCCGACAATTGTTCGTATTGTCGCCGGTTACGTCTCAGAGGCATCTCTGGTCACAATACCGTCCATCCAAGTCGACAGATTTGTTTGAATAACTCTATGGCACGAGCAATCATACTTTTAAACTCTCCCAGCTGCGCATCTCATATGCACATAGCACGCTTACCCTCGTCTCATTGGCGTCGAAATTTTAATCAATTGCATATTTCTTACCAGACTACATTCCTGCCAAGTTTCGTGATAGTAGCTCGATTTCTTCTGGGTGCATATATTTTTTTGTGACAGAGTGTCTTTTGTCTTCAAATAATTTCTCAATATGAAGTTAAGAGTCTTTTGTAGCATTATTTTATTAGTTTAGCAGGTTGAAATGCCAGATTTAGAGCTTCAAATTTTAAGGCCTTTCGTATAAATTCGATAGTATATTTTTCCAAATCGACACCTTAAATATTGCATGAATTATAAAAAAAGCCCTCTCTTATTTATAATTATGTAGGTGATGACAGACAGAAAATTGCATAGCCATTATTTTTGCGCATGTTACACGCATAATATTTATACATAATATAATATAGTATACATCCTTTTCTTTATTTCGAAACTATATTATAAGAATATAAGGATGCTTTAAGATTATTTCCAGACAGTGTAACTCTTCATCGTGTTTATTTTACTAGTAAACACCTGCATCCTCTGTTGAAACATAATTATGTAAAGAAAAATTAATGCTAAGATTTGTTCCGGGAAAATATAATGAACGATAGACGCTAACTGAATGGATGCTAGGAATAAATGAATATAAATAAGAGTAATTTATTTCTCACTAAGTAATCACTTTGAAGCAAAATGTTTGTTTACACGCATAAAGAATACTCCGGCTTGATAAAGTGTTTCTAGCTAATTTGGAAGAGAGAAATACTCGATGTATAAAACCGTTATTCCCAAAAGAATGCTTTTTCTTTCTTTTCCTAACTGAGATGGCTTTCATGAGAATAGTTTATAATTGTATTTCTCGATGAATAAAATATCCTTTCCGGAGATTTGGCATTGTTCAACTAATAAATTTATATGTTACATTAAAATCTGTCACTCGAAAATAAATCAAAACGTTTTAAGAATATGAAAACTTAATTTTCAGAAGTATTTCTTCTGAATATATAAATTTTATTTTCCAAAATGGAGAATTCTGACACTAGGTAGAAAAGTAAATGTATCTTGACTGCGAAATATTTCTAGGAGAATAATTTCATAGCCTAGATATGTCGACATATTTTCATATGTATCATTACACAATATGTTAAAATATGTGTTATGGTATGTGAAATATTTTTCATTGCCTACTAGCAAACTGATCCTCCTCTATCACTTCAATGGCCTTTCATCTCTTCAAATACTTCGTTTATAGCCAGTTACTCTTTCTTTGAAAAAAATATCCTTCATAGTATTCTTTTCTTAAATTTACGTAAAATGATTGAAAAAAGGGATAAAAGTTTTAAAAAATACAAACTTTTAATTTTGTAGACATTACATTAACCAGTTGACTAACTTGTTACTCATCAATTAATCACACCCTCTACTCCGTAGAAAAGGAAAAAAGATAACCACCGAAATCTTGCCCAAAAAAGCAGTTTTCAGCTGCTACAATAACAGTTTTTCAGCTGCTTAGAAAAACAGTTATGAAGTTCTAGTTTTCTTTCAAAGAGACAAGCTTTTATCGATTTGTTGTTCCTAACAATGAGCATAAATTACAAGATTCTAAATTTGAAAGCGGAACTTTTGCTCTAACTCGAAATCAGAAAATATTATTTTCCATGAGAGTATTTGTAAAATATCCACAATGAAAAAAAGCAAGTCTTTTCGAACTAATAATTATCTTTCTTCCACAGCATTAGACGCTATTTTTTCGATGGGCAATTCTAAAATGCATTTGGGAGTTTTGACTTATGAGGCGGAAAACTGTATCCTCAATATCGGACTACTTTTTAATCTGATATGTGCATCGCTATAGAGTAGTAATCGAGTATGACTTAAAATGAATATAGGGATTTATATTCATATAATCTCATAATAACAGTCTAAAAGGTCTTGGGGTTACAAAGTTAAAATACATTAGTTAGAATATGAGACTTTATGTCTTTGAGAATGGTATAAAATAAAGATTATAGCTGGTCATACTGACTTCGTGATCTAGAGGGGGGAAATTACTATCTAAAAATATAGCGAAAATTTAATTACCATCATCTATAGAAGAGTATCAAATGAAATAATAATATAATATTAAATATAATATAGCAACATAATTTCTACTGTAAGCCTGAAAAGTTTTAAATTTTACTTCTCTCTTATAGTAAAACTAACTAATAACAAACAACTATTACATGTTGTTAAATCTGTCTTAAACAACAGTTTAAACTGACAACGGTTACAAAGGTTTAGCTTACTTAAGGTTAAGCTAAACCTTTGTCACCCATGTAAGTTTATGTTCATGCATATTTAAATAAATATTTAAATTACATTTTCACTGAAGTGTTTATAAAAGTGTGGGCCTCTAAAATAAAATTAACTTGACAAATGGGGTCTAGAGCCTTTCTAGGTCTTTAACACAATTTCGTTAGAATCTAAACATGTAACTGCTATCATATACTGAAAACCACTGCCAGACACTAACTTGACTGAAACAGATAATGATTTATGAGAGGAAAGTTTTCCCTAAGCACCATTTAACTATTGAGAGTTAGAAATAAATCTATTGTCGTCAAGAGCTCTAATTAAACGAGAAGCGCTATTATATTAGATAACATACATCTGTAAAAGTAAATTTACTCGCCCTTACCTCACGCAATTGTCCACGGAATAACCTAGATATGCCTCACATTTATATGCTTCCTTCAATTTACTGCCAAGATAAAGTTTGAATATTCAGACAAGTGCCATATTATTCTACGATTTATATGAGGATATATATATATTTAATAAACATATTTCAACGGAAAAATATACGTTTTGGGTATGTTTATACTTGTATGTGCGTTCGAACTCAACTGCAGGACTTGTAAGATACAACATTCTTTTAATTTCTTACATTCAAATTTGGTTCTTCAATAATTATTGAAGAACCAAATTTGCAAGGCCTGTCACAGGCCTGCAAAATTTGAGTCATAAAAAAGTGTTTGCAATGTAATGACTGAATTTTATATTATTTGGTGCGCTGATTTCAAATATGACGTCCATTTTTCTCAATCACGTAAGGGTTTTTCACAAAATGGCATTGAATATATGGACAAGAAAGCCTACTGTACATATGCTTGGGAGAAGAAGGTCTTTTCAAAATATTTTTAAGTGTTTTATTTACGAAGGAATTAATACATCAAACAATTGGAAATGATTTGCTAAATATATATTAATTAGAATATTTAATGGTTACCATTGTTTAATACATCCTGGATTCATATATCCTTAATGCTTTATTTTACTTTTTCCCTGAAAGCTCGTTTTGGCACTTTGTTGTAGTCAGTACGCGGGACTTCTCTGTGTAGCATCTAACAGTAGTCCCCATCGTATTGACTTTCCATCTACCTTGGTATCTAAGCTCCATCTCTTTGATATCTTGGTGAAATCTTTAACCCTGTTCTTCACTAATTGCACCAAGATCACTAACTATACCAAAAAAAAGAAAGTAGTCCAAATTCGGATTTAAAAAATGTACTTTCAAACTCATTGAACAACCCAAGTCTTAGAATTTCATTAATATGTTTTGCACAAAAGATTTATATTTGGAGTCCTTAACGTTCCCAGGAATTTTGTGACGACTTCCTTGAAAGGTCTCCAGGCCTCTTTTTCCCTCGAAAGCATTTTACTTTCAAACACTTCGTCTTTAAAAAGTTTCCGAATATCTGGACCTACGAAAACACCTTCCTTTATTTTTGATTCCAACAGTCATGGAAAATTGTTGCCTAGATATTTAAAGCACTCTCCTTCTTTTGATAGAGCTTTAACAAATCGTTTCATGAAGCCAAGCTTGATGTGAAGTGGAGGCAACAGGACTTTCCTGAGATCAACCAAACTTTCCTTTACTACATTTTTGTTTCCAGGTGATAATGCTTTCCTTTGCAGCCACTCCTTTTTGAACCAATGATTCTTTTTATCCTGACTGTCCCATTCACACTCGAAGCAGGGGTACTTGGTGTTTCCTGCTTGTTGTCCAAGAAGCGTGGAAAGCACTTTTAGATCACCGTATATCATCCATCCATGTTCTTTATATTTCAAATGGGTGAGAATCAAAGCTAAATTCTCGTAAGATTCTTTCAGGTACACAGAATGTCTAATGGCACTGAAGCATACTTGCTGCCATTAGGCAGAAGCACTGCTTTGAGGCTTCTTTTTGAGGAGTCAATAAAGAGCCTCCACTCGTTCACGTCATACTATATACACTGCTGGCCACTGTAAATGCAACACCCTGAAGGAAACATGCAAATAACATGAAATTTACAACATGCATTAGCGGAGGTGAGATATGCAAATGATTAGAATTTCAGCGCAGATGCACATCAGGCGCACCTGTGGCGCTACTTCAAAGCGGTATTTAAGGCTTGGAGATTTCGACGATTTCACGTTCGGCAATTGTGTTTTTCTTGTGGTTTTTTTAAAAAAAACGATCAGTTATGCCTCGTCGAAAACAGCGATCATCTTTTGATCAAGTATCCGAGTTCGACAGAGGAAGGATAGTGGCCTACCGAGATTGTGGATTATCTTTCAGGAAAATCGGTAGTCATGTTGGACGAAACCAAACAACTGTAATGCGGATATGTGATCGTTGGATGCAGGAGAGTACGACGGACCGGCGTGTTCGATCGCATCCACCTCAGCGCACCACTTCACATGATGACAGGCAAATTGTGCGCATGGCAGTGACGGATCGCTCAGTCACATCACGAACCATAGCACAGCACATGCAGTCTGTAACGCATCATCCATTGTCTGCGCGTTCCATTCGACGCCGTTTAAAGCAGAGTGGTCTGTCCGCAAGACGTCCATTACTTTGTCTACCCTTGACGCAGAACCACAGACGTCTCCGCCGGCAATGGTGCGATGACAGAAGGATGTGGACGGCAGAATGGAATGAAATTGTCTTTACTGACGAGTCACGCTTCTGTCTGCAACACCACGATGGTCGCATTCGAGTCTGGAGACACCGTGAAGAGAGGATGCTGAACAGCTGCGTTATGCACCGCCACACTGGTCCTGCACCGGGTATTATGGTATGGGGCGGTATTGGATATCACTCTCGCACACCTCTAGTACGCATTGCCGGTACTTTAAACAGCCAGCGCTACATCTCCGAGGTGTTGGAGCCAGTTGTCCTTCCTTACCTTCAGGGCTTGCCCACAGCCATATTTCAACAGGATAATGCGCGACCACACGTGGCACGCATTGTCCAACGGTTCTTCGTCAATCGCCAGATTGAATTGCTTCCCTGGCCGCCTCGCTCTCCGGATCTTTCACCGATAGAAAACATGTGGTCCATGGTTGCTCTACGATTGACCCAGATTCCATCCCCAGCTGCCACAGCAGATCAACTTTGGCAACGTGTGGAAGCTGCTTGGTCTGCTGTACCCCAAGAACTCATCCAAAGTCTCTTTGAATCAATGCCGAGGCGTGTGGCAGCGGTGATCTCCAACAATGACGGCTACTCTGGCTACTGATTTTGGCAGGAACCACACTTCACAGAAGTCTATAAATTTAATCATTTGATACTTGGTCAACATGTTATCTACAAAATAAATTTTGTTGTGATATCTCTTGTCTTTCTTGGTGTTGCAATTTGGGTGACCAGCAGTGTATTAAAATCCTCCATCAATCCAGGGACATTGCTACAGTAAACCAAGCCACTATCTCGAGAAAAGTATGGAACGAAATCTGTTTCTCTTTCTCTGAACCATGAGAAAGAGGTACCAGGAGCCAATGAATTCTTTTTCTTTAGCCTAGAGCCAAGAGTTCGACAGATTCTTTAGAATGTTTCTTTTTTCCTTTTTTTCGCACCAGACACAGAAAAATCTCCAGTTTTCTCCATTAATGACGACTTATGACACTATCTGCTCATCCCCTTCCTTAATTAACACAATCGATTGGTGGCTACGAAAATCAAAAGTTTCAATTTTTTGAAAAAATGGTACGTCATGGAATTTTTTTACTATTTTTCCTGAAATCAGCGTCCAAAAATCTATCAGTATCAGCTATTGGTTTCTAAACACTTTTTTGGTTGCAGGCCTGTGATAATGAATTCTCAATTTCGAACACCAAGATACTGTTAACATATTATAAAGAATCTAGGCTTTACCCGCTGTGTTCCAAGGGCACTGATGTAGTAAGAAATAAAAATATACAAAGTACTGAAAGTTCTCAAGTATGGTACGAAAGGAATTCTCTGCAAGTCCCATTGAGAAGTCGCAAAGAGAGAATTTATTCACTTCTAATTCAACGTACAAACTGAAGAGCATACAAAATAAACATATCCGTCTGACAATCCAATGTGGGATTCCAAGCAATTACACGAAACTCAAGTCCACCAACATATTATATATCGACAACTCATGACGTACCATCAACTCAACTTCATTGAAAAGTTTATTCTTCTCTCAGTTCGAGCAATTTGATATTGATTGAACTGTGTCACTCTTATCGGACGTCCTGCTGTCGCCGCTTGCATCATCTGCCAAAATCATAGGCTCTTAGGCTGCTGAGTGCTCACTTGAAAACTTTGGAAGACTTTAGGAAGAATATATATAAATAGATGCTTAAAATAAGTTGGTTCAAAACAAAAGACTTACAATACCGTAAGATGGGGTTACTTTTTGACAGATTTTAAATTTTTCCTGTGAAAGCTGGTCAATTTTAAAAGCATCCCAAAACGAACAATTGCAAAGCATTGGTACCTCTTTTCCTTACGTAGTAATGTATTGCGCTAACCCAGATCTTTAATTACCATTGAGAAATTAAAGATAAAATGCAAAGTTAAATGTAAAGTTAGGATGTAAAGTTAAAAGGAAATTAAAGCCCCACTCGGCGCTGCAACTTTGGGACATCTGTGTTTTCACCTCGAAATCCAAGAGGAAAAATTATTTGACACAATGTTAGACAGTAAAACGCTTATCAAAAGCTTGATACACAATTATATATACTAATTACAAATATTGGATAGCTATATCTTTGACATCAAAGAGACCTCGGGTGCCCAGTGAAGCCATCAGTTCTTTGAGAAGATGAGGAAATTCGTCTTTCGGCAATTCTGCTCCTTCGGGTAGTTTTTATTCCAGAGAGTCAATACTTCTTTCTCTCCTGTGGTATTTTAGAGCAGTGCTCCCCAACCTTTTTATCGCCGCGGACCGGTCAACGTTTGATAATTTTACTTCGGCCCGATGACCGGGGGGACGTTGATTGCTTATATTTTAGATTGTTTTGATTTAATAATTTTAATTTAATTGTACTTAAACATGCCTTCAAAATAAAATACAGTTAGACCAAAAAAGGAATATAAAGGGATTTAACATTTTAACTCACTAGAACGCTAAATCAATGAGAACCCTGAGCTTGTAGCCCTAATCTGGTGGCCCGGTACCATTTGATCCATGGACCGGTACCGGTCCGCAGCCCGGGGATTGAGAACCTCTGTTTTAGAGGACAGAAAAATGCAACATCAAGGGGCTGGAGGAGGTGGGTCGACTTTGTGGATTATTTTGTGACAGTGTCAATGTGTCACAAAGTTACCCCTTTACCTTTTGATATTTAGGTTATGTTCTCATATCTCTTGGAAATACCACTACACAGAAGTTATATTGCTCACAATCTAACAAACATATTGACAATAAAAAATATTTATCTGTAGTAGTTGGTTTTATAAGGTGTTAGCCTTCAGCACACAAAGTTTCCGAAGTTTGAGTCAATGGCTTGACAACAGATTTGAACAATACACTGGCCAGCGAAGATAAATGGCGCGCAGAAGCTTCGGATACTGGCCACTAGGTGTTTCTGTATGTCGGACAAGTTGTTGGCGTTGTTCTTTGCCTATCCGGTATCACAGGCGCGGCGCAAGATCCTAAATACGAAAAAATTACTATGTGTCACAAAATTACCGCTGCAGTCACAAAGTAACCCCATCTTACGGTTCAATGGAACTTTCCTTTTAAAGTTATTCGATTAAGTTCAAAGTACAATATTTCCCTGCGTTTGATTCACTGAATATCATTTTTTTTTCTTTTATCACCTGACCCTAAGTTTGTAATTTAATTACTGCAGAAAAATGTAATTTTACTATAATCGTTAACAAATAAAGGGTTTACGCGATCAACGTTTGCAAATATTGATAAAATATTTCTTTTGAACATAATACTTTTGAAGATAATCACTGTTTACAGTTTGCCTTTCCCCCTCATTATGAGCATCATGAACATTAAATTGAAATTATTATTCTTGATGTTTAGAATTTTCTTTTTATTTACGAAAGCTCTTCACTCAAAATTCTATTAAATCTCTAACAGGTTGTGTTAATAGCGGAATTAAGCTTCATTATATGTTTAAAAAATGTAATGACATTTTATTCTTAAAGATACTTGTCGTCTAAAGTTACCATTAAAAAATTGCGTATGTATTATGTACTAAATTATGTGCGATGTTTATATATATATATATATATATATATATATATGTGTGTGTGTGTAATATATCCAAGGAAAAATAAATTATCCACTTGTTTTTCTTCAATTACAATCAAATATAATCAAAATTAACTACATTATACAATTACATGTCTCTGAATGCAACATTGGTGGAAAGAAATCACGACAAACAGCAAGGTGGGTGAGAATTAGAACACATCAGGGTTACAGAGTCAAGAGCTTTTACCATAACCAATCATAAATTAACTTCACCGAAACAAAACCAAAATTAATTTTTTGAATCTTTACTATAATACTAAACTCACTCTTATGACTTCGTTGCACCATCACACGAAATATATGAAATTAAAGATAATATACAATGAAATTTATAATGAACATTCAAAATAATATGGAATTAACATAGTATGCAATAAAGTTTATAATTATTATACAATGTGCGATGAAATTCAAATAACTGAAATATTATTGGCTAATATAATCTAAATAACTTTATAATTAAATCAAAGTTCTTCATTCAATAATGAGTCCTAAAATAACGTATAATTCTTGGAGTCCTTAAGCTCAGTTTAAATTCAAGTCGTTACACATTGTTTATCAAATAAGTCCTTATTGTTTGTGGTTTATATTCAGTGTTTATAAACCTGAATGCAAACCACACACTAATAAACCTGACACTAAATTTGAATGGACAGATGGTTGCCAGAAAGCTTTTCAGGGTTTAAAAGACGCTGTAATTTCTAAACCTGTTTTATCTATTTACAATCCGAATTACCCATGTCATATTTTCGTGGATGCGTCTGGACAAGCGGTAAGCGCAATCTTAAAACAACAACACCCTGATGGAAGTTTGCATCCCATAGCCTATCATTCTCGTTTGAATAATTTGTGATTTACTCTTTCATTTTTTCCGTTTGTTTGTGGTCTATGCGAAGTAGTTAGCAATTGTGTAATATTATTGTTTCTCAAAAAATGTTTAAATTTGGAGGAAGTAAAAGCACTATTTCTATCACTTAAAATTTTCTTAGGTACTTGGTGTTGAAAAATTTGTGTTAAACAATTAATATAAGTATCTGTATTTTCATTTTTAGAAGCAAAGGCCCATATATACCTCGTGGCATGATCTATAACTATGTGTAATATATCCATTACATCTCGTTCTTAAAATGAAACCTGAAAAGGAAAACTAGCTCAAATTTACATGGCTGGAGCTAGACTCAGCCTGAAAGGAATTAAAATTTTGATGCAGTCGTGTCGAATAGTTTTATTAGAGCGATAGTAACATCTGTCCATCTCAGACGACAGCTCGGAGTGAAGTGTAATATCACCTTTCAACACGCGCTAGAAGCGAGGTACATGTGCTTGTTATTTTGAAGTATCAGCGGGATTTTGGGCTGGCGATGCGAACCCACGCCTTTCTCGAGACGTATACACGTGTAGAAATGCAACGTTTGCTGTTTTATGGGAAGTTCTCTTGCTATGGGTTTTTAAAGCGCTAAAGTAATGTTACTGGGGATTGGATTTAGGAAAGGGAATTTAAATGATAGAATGTAGGGCCTAATATTTAATTTATTACATATATATATATATGCATGTATGTATGTATACACACACTGGTGTTCAAAATTTAGAGAAGTTTCACATTTTGTTGAATTTCTGGAAAACTAATGGACAAATTTTAATGAAATTTAGTATGAATACACGTTATATAAGAGAAAAAAATTATACCATAGAACAGCCATGGTATGCAGTTAGGCCCATCAGCGCAGGAATGGCCAAAACCACGTTGCAAGATCAAACATAAAATGACTCGATACATAAAATGATAATATGGGGGTACAGCCCCCTGTCATAGTCATACAGCACTCAGAGCTCGATGCCATACTGGAAAAGTGGTCGTGTGATGAATACCTGTGACAGTCAGTCCCACTCCTGCAACGACGCCGTTTTCAGTTCCTGGATGGTTCTCGGAGGGGGATGGCGAGCTACAATTGCCCTTCCGACGGAATTACTTACATGTTCAATAAGGTATAGGTCTGGCTATTTGGCTGTCCAATCCATCCGGCGAATATCTTCACTTTCAAGATAATCGTCGACTAGGTAAGTCTTGTGTGAACGAGCGTTGTCGTCCATAAAAATGAACCAAGGGCCAACAGTGCCCCTAAAAAGTTGAACATAGGGCTGTAAGATGTCATCCCTAAACCTCTCACCAGTCAGTTTCATGGAAGCCACCAGTATGTTTTCATGGAAACTTCGAATTCTTATAGCAAATATATACCATAAACGTTGACTTCAATATTATAAAAGTATAATTATAATAAGGTAATAACTTCAATAGTATATGAGAAATTTTGACCCCCACCACACACGACTTGTTGAAAATTATATCATTGCACGACCATGAACTATAACAAAGCAAAACAATTGACGCATAAAGAAGGAGTTGTCTAATTGTAATGAAATTTCGTATGCAAATATATTTTGACCGGACATGCAAATGACTGAAATTTGATGTCCAATGAAGGAATAGTGAGAGTTCCAGCCATCAGAACTGCGCATCCAACAGGTGTATATAAGGAGAGATTCTCTATCTGATGTTAAATATTTCTGTTGCATTTCGACTGAGGATATCATACGTTGACTGTAACAATGCCTGTAGGATATTTCAGAGTTTGAAAGAGGTCATGTTGTCGGATTGAAAGAAACTGGTTGGGCAAATCGACATCTGGGTCGAAGCGATGCTAGCAAGAGTTGATCAATAACGACAGATTTAAACGTCAGCGGTGGACCAAGAACCACAACAGAACGGAAAGACAGGTTCGTCAGGTTAGCTGTCGTAAGGTTTGTCAGATTAGCTGTCACAGCACTGCTTTCGTCGTTATCAACCATGTGACGTGTGACCCGCACAGAAGTATCCAACATGACCATTGTCAGATAACTGAGAGAGCAGATTATACGCTCGCGCCGACAACTACGCCGCTAACCTCTCACGCCTGTACACCGTCAAGTCCGACTACTCGATCAACTTGGAACTCCGCTGACTGGGGACGTATAGTCTTTAGTGACGAGTCCCGTTTTCAACTGTGTACTGACAACCACCAAAGACGCGTCTGGAGACGTCCAGGGCAGCGTGGGATCCTGCCCTTATCATCGCACGCTGCACAGACCTACAACAGGGCATTATGGTCTGAGGTGCCATTTCTTTTGGTAGTCGGACCCTTTTCGTAGTCATTAGTAATCCACTTACAGCACAGCGGTACCTAAACGACATTCTGCGACCCGCTTCGTTGCTGCTTTTCTTGCCACCCCAGACTTACTTTTCAACAAGATAATGCCCGGACACTTATGGCACGTACTGTTGTGAATTGTCTTCAAGCTTGCCGAACACTTCCTTGACTACCTAGGTCGCTTGATCTCTCCCCTATAGAGCGCATTTGGGGCGTAATGGGAAGGCGATTGCAACTATCCCGGAATGTTGTCGATTTAACCGGAAAGTGAGAGACAATTCGGCAAGAAATCCCGCAGGACACCATCGGGGAACTTTATGAGTCTATGCCCCGCCGGGTGACAGCTTGCATCCAGGCCAGAGGTGGACCCACGCCGTATTGACTTCTTCACTTTGTAACGATTAAACTTTGGAATAAATCATTCAATTGTTCAGTCACCAGTAAAATGTAATCATTGGAATTTTTTCAGTTTGAGAATTTTTTCCCTTATAGTGCGCTTGGTGGCTATGCTATATTGAGAAATTCCTAATGAAGGTGAAACTTAGATCGAGTGCTTTTTGGTATACTGGAAGTTTATATATATTTGCATAAATTTTTCCACTGAAGGAATCATATGAAGAGAAATTTCAGTTTTCAGATCTGGCTAATATTTTAGATGGTCTAAAATGCCATTAAAATATCCCTTACAATAATTGACCCTTAATCTAACTTTATATCAAGAGAGGTCTGCAAGATGCAGTAATATTGAATATTTAATCAACAAAACTACTTTTAATTTGATGTGAAGGCTCGACTTCAAAACTTCAGTATAGAGTCCATTTTAAGTTAATATCATTAGTCTAGACACCAGACGCATTTCGTTTTAAAGAGCCTCTTTTATGCAGTTATGTGTATGTTTCATTGATTTTTTTTTATCAGTTTAAACGTGTTTTTGTAGATTTCTCGGTATTTTGTTTATTTATTTGATTCTCAGAAAGAAGTTATTTTACGTTACTTTTAAAATAATTTAAGTAAATCAGTTATAATTAAACTGTTAAAGAGACTAGATCACAATACTAAATTGGAAGATTCCTACTTTCCAATTTAGTATTGTGAATCTCTAAAGAAATAATTGATCGTCATTTCACAGAAAATTTGAATATTGTTTTATGTCAAGGGATTCGCTGATTTTATAAATATGCCCCATATCGGAATTTATCCAGTTCCCTTACCACTTACTCATTTAAAGCTGCACATATACTGCAATGAATTTTAAAATAAGAGAAGAATATCAACTGTCATTGATAGATCATGGATTTCCATCCAAGTGATTTCGAACACCCCTTTGCATTCATGTTTAAATCACCGGCACATACTGCTAATTTCGGACTAGATATGTAAACGTCAATATTAAGTGAAAATGTCAGGCTATGTTATCAGTGAGTTCCCATTTAAATGAATTTACGCCAATTATTTCCTCACATATTAATTAAAACGCAGAATTTCAGAGTGAATTATCGTCATTCAGAGGAACTTGTCAGGGAAGCCTTAGCAGGAAACCTAATTGGCAGGCCCATTTCGATCTCCAATTGGAAGGTCCGTGGTATAAGTCACAGCTTTGGCAGAATTGCGTCATGAGCTGTCTAAACAAAATTTGTTGTAAATAAATGATACATTTTTGAACATACTATGTCAACAAACACCAAAATCAGCATTTTTAAGCACATTTTTTAAAAATCCGATTTACTACGAGTAGGTTTTCAATTTTGAGCAACATTTTTAAAACCCGGGTTTCGGGTTTGACGGGTTTTTTTAATTTAAAACCCGAGTTTTCCCGGGTTTACTTGGTTGGTTCCAGAGGGTCAATAGCAAAGAACTAAAATAATAAATAATTTATTAGAAGCATTTAATTTATTTCAGAATTTCAAATATAAAAAATAACAGTAAATAAATTTAATGTTAATAAACATATACATGTATGTATAACATAAATAAAAGTGGTACAAATATCTAAGTTTTTATAAAACTGTCTTACAACCATCATTGCACTCAACGTATCATCATTGAGTCGGATTCTGAGTTTATTAGCAAAGAGACCCATTACATAAAATGCTCGTTCAACTTCCACCGAAGTTGGTCGAATTGTTGTTAAAGACCTGAAAAGTTTTTCTAGCATTTCAGGTTGGCTTTTTGTTGCCCGAAACAACTAACTTTCTTTTCTTATGATATATGAACCAGATTTTGATTTTTTATGATTTTCCTTATTATCATACTCCTGTAGAAACTTACTAAGCTCATCAGATAGGGACATTTGTTTAGTACAAGCACCAATACTCGTAGCATCATGTTCAATTCCATCTTTAACTCCCACCCCAACTCCTACTTCTGGTTCAGACTCTGAACCATTATCATTTACGTTGAATAATCGTTTTATTGAGGTTGTTGTCAGATCAAATATTTTGTTTTTAAAAATTTTACTACCAAACTCATCATATGAATGGTCTTGGTTCCAAATTAAGGAATATAATTGGTATTCTACTGTATTAGATAAATAACTAATTTCCCGGATTTACATTAAAAATTCCCCGGGTTTCGGGTTCGTAAAATCTTTGAAAAACCCGGGTTTTCGGGTTTGGGGAAACCCGGGACAAAAACCCTAACTACGAGTCTTTTTTCGTGAATTGCATCTTCTACAGTAACATAATGCATTTTGATATTTTATCTTTTTTATAATACGGTAATGTTTAATTGACTAGTAAATAGAGAAAACAGGCAATGAGAATTTATTTGGTTGTTAAGAATTTGAATTTCTTGTTTCTTTTTTGCTGTACCTATTCGATTCCAAAAGTATGAAATGTAAGTTATCATATTTTGATATATTTCTCCGACAATAATTTGAATTGCAAATTCAATGTTTTTTTAAATATCTTGTTCATTCAGAAATTAGAGAAAATTTATGATATCAGGAAGCTACAAGGCTTTTTCTAAAATGGAATTTTTTTTTCTCTAAAGTTAATTTCATTTTTTTCAGGATATCACTTCTATAGAGTTAATACTGTTTGCTTCATCGTATGGGTTCCTTTCGATTTTACTATGTGTATTTCCCAATCTGCTTCAAAATAAATTTCGGATACAGATTCTTATAATATACTGCTGGCCACCCAAATTGCAACACCAAGAAAGACAAGAGATATCACAACAAAATTTATTTTGTAAATAACATGTTGACCAAGTAAAAAATGATTAAATTTATAGACTTCTGTGAACTGTGGTTCCTGCCAAAATCAGTAGCCAGAGTAGCCGCCATTGTTGGAGATCACCGCTACCACACGCATCGGCATTGATTCAAAGAGACTTTGGATGAGTTCTTGGGGTACAGCAGACCAAGCAGCTTCCACACGTTGCCAAAGTTGATCTGCTGTGGCAGCTGGGGATGGAATCTGGGTCAATCGTAGAGCAACCATGGACCACGTGTTTTCTATCGGCGAAAGATCCGGAGAGCGAGGCGGCCAGGGAAGCAATTCAATCTGGCGATTGACGAAGAACCGTTGGACAATGCGTGCCACGTGTGGTCGCGCATTATACTGTTGAAATATGGCTGTGGGAAAGCCGTGAATATAAGGAAGGACAACTGCCTCCAACACCTCGGAGATGTAGCGCTGGCTGTTTAAAGTACCGGCAATGCGTACTAGAGGTGTGCGAGAGTGATATCCAATACCGCCCCATACCTTAATACCCGGTGCAGGACCAGTGTGGCGGTGCATAACGCAGCTGTTCAGCATCCTCTCTTCACGGTGTCTCCAGACTCGAATGCGACCATCGTGGTGTTGCAGACAGAAGCGTGACTCGTCAGTAAAGACAATTTCATTCCATTCTGCCGTCCACATCCTTCTGTCATCGCACCATTGGCGGCGGAGACGTCTGTGGTTTTGTGTCAATGGTAGACAAAGCAATGGACGTCTTGCGGACAGACCACTCTGCTGTAAACGGCGTCGAATGGTACGCGCAGACACTGGATGATGCGTTACAGACTGCATGTGCTGTGCTATGGTTTGTGATGTGACTGAGCGATCCGTCATTGCCATGCGCACAATTTGCCTGTCATCACGTGAACTGGTGCGCTGAGGTGGATGCGATCGAACACGCCGGTCCGTCGTACCCTCCTGCATCCAACGATCACATATCCGCATTACAGTTGTTTGGTTTCGTCCAACACGACTACTGAATTCCCTGAAAGATAATCCACAATCTCGGTAGGCCACTATCCTTCCTCTGTCGAACTCGGATACTTGATCAAAAGATGATCGCTGTTTTCGACGAGGCATAATTGATCGTTTTTTTTGAAAAACCACAAGAAAAACACAATTGCCGAACTTGAAATCGTCGAAATCTCCAAGCCTTAAATAGCGCTTTGAATTGGCGCCACAGGCTCGCGTGATGTGCGTCTGCGCTGAAATTCTAATCATTTGCATATCTCACCTCCGCTAATGCATGTTGTAAATTTCATGTTATTTGCGTGTTTCCTTCAGGGTGTTGCATTTACAGTGGCCAGCAGTGTACTTGTAAAACACGAGTCCATACTTTTTCACATGAAACTGTTCACGTTAAGGTTTGGTTTGGTTTGGAGCGCTACGGTCAGTTTTTGATACACGAGAGTTAATTAGATCGGGACCAACTGCTTAAAGCCGATTCCGAAAGGCTACAAAAGTCTATGCCAAGAGTGGGATTCGAACCCACAGACGTCCTAGCCATTCGGCCATCTTCCGGCTGTTCACTTTAAGGAAACACTAGGTTGCCGCAAAATTAGTTCTTCCCTCTTAGTACTGAAAGTGAATAGAATACATACTGATTGCCGAAGTATAGTATTAGCTACGCTAAGTTGTCCAAAGTGGTGAAATCAGACCACATTTCAAAGGTAGAAAGAGTTTACGGTTTGACTGTTGGAAGACGGGTTTCTCAACCTAAGCTCTAATATATTTTGTATTTCCTAAGCTTAGTAATTTAGCATATGGTCATAGTTCATTTTATAATATTTGTGACGAAATTCTGAACAAATGTATTGCAACTAACAATGTGCTCAGAAACTTGTATTTTATTCCATTTAGTTCAAAACAAGATTATGTATTTTATATTAACTTAAAAATTTTATGTATCTTAAAAATTTTTTGTCTACGTGACTTGCTGCTTAATTTAGACGAAGATGCTCTTGATGAGGAGAGAATAGAAAATGCAATACTCAGTAGAATGAACAATGAAATACGAAGATGAAAACAGTAATTACTAGGAGAAAGTGTTAACATTTAATACATCTTTACCCGTCAAAAATATACGCAATTCCTCCACTTTTATTGTCTGTACGGTATGGTAAAATTACGGTTTGCTTTTTCAGACTAAAAATATACGAAGCTTTGACTAAACTATAAAACTGAATATAGGCTATTAATTAGGAATTTTTCGTTTACAGTTTGAAATTTTATTTTATGATGAGGCTTCAAATTAATTCAATTCAAAATACAGTGTAGACGAGCACATGATTCGATAAGATGAAAGGAGACATTGTTATAACAGTGTAAATCATTGAATGGAGGTTTTGTGAGAATAATTTATAGTTAATTGATGTTTTAGTGTGGTAAGTCTGCAATTTTTGGAGACAGTTTTTACAGACTATTGGTCATTTAGAGGAAAAATATTCAATCAGAATAAGGAAAATCGAAATGATTAGCTCCCTATCATATATGGGCCTTCTCTTTAATCGTCCTCCCACTTACACTGAACCTTGGTCGAATTTTCTCTCTCATTCCTAAATTTCATCGCTTACTTAATGAGTAAATTGAGACAAAAACCAACATAAACTGTTATTCATAAATGCTTTATAACGTTCTTTTGTCTGAAGAAGCAGTTAAGAGATTAAAACAAACTACTGAGATTAACTAAATCTGCTACAAATTTTAGAGGAGAAATATATTTGTTTTCCATTTCTATTTCAGCTCTAATTGTACGCTTTTTGACAAGGAAATACCTACCGGAGTACACGCATGGGAATATCACTTGCTACGAAAGGACAATACATCTGGATGAGAAAGAAGTTTCGGTCCGGATTATAGACACCCCTGGAACGGTAACTATTTGCAAGGATTTCCAATTTTAGAACTTAGAGAAATAAAAATCTATGTTGCCAGAAAATTGCTATTAAGTAACCCCGATTGTATCATCCTAAATTTCTTGCAGCTGGCAACCAAAAACATTTCTTTTAACCACCCTACATTGAAGTACTAGTTAATTCCGTAATATAATACAGGGGAGGGACACTATATTAAGAATGGAAAATAAATTTTCATTTTTCAAGAGCAACTGATTATTACATGCCAGTATTTATTTTTTAGCGCTAATATCGTATTCTTCAATAATTTGTGATGACCCAGGTAACATAAAACTTTACATTAGAAATAACATATATTAGGAAACGACCACTTGTTACGACCATTTGCATAACTGGGAATAAAATCCAAGGCCAGTGAGTGCTTTACATTTGTGGAGCACTCACTGGCTTCGTAACTGTTGTAAAATGGCTTTTTTACTTTTGTAAAGTGGCTTTACACATTTATTTATTTATCTATCGATTTGAAAATGCTATTTTTCTACTACTATGAACATTTGACGTTACTTTGTCTAACGGTTTATAATCGCTCTTTCCAATGGTTAAGGCACCATTATAACGACATTCAGCGAAGACTCGGAAACGAACCTGGGTTTCTGGACACAGAGGCTGATGTCCTTTTAAAAATCTAGGTGATACAAGTAACTCTCACTTTATAGATTTCATTAATGACACATTAATACTAAACAAAGACTATAATAATTAGAAACTATGATTAAATTAAATCAAATCAAACAAGGCATTTTAAAGCTCCATACTTCGCTAATAATATAACAGATAGAAAATAGACAAATAAAAATAGTAAACATTTTGGACTTGTGAAGATTAAATTATTTTTTAACATTTTCGACTGGTCTACTATTACTTAAAATGCTGTCAAAATTACGAATTAGCATGTTTGACTTTTGGTGGACTCATTAAAGTAAGAAAACTTAATAACGAATTTTATCACTCTTTAAGTTTACGTACTTCATTTATGCAAATAATTGTTAATGTCTAACCAAGATTCTTATACCTAACAAACCTTTAAAATATTTTGCTTTTATAATTTTTTAGATCTCAAATTTGTGTCCAAATGCTCAAAAATTACGAAAGAATTGGTAAATAAACGATTAAAACTGATTAATTGATAAATAAGCTACAAATAACCAAGTAAAATTTTCTTCTTTCTCGAGAAAAACCATGCAAGCATTCTTATAATCTCTTGAGAAAACTTTCTATACACGGTAGTCGAAATCTAAATCAATCAATCAATCATTTTTATATGATTCTATATGTAAAGTATTTACTCCGAACTGGCCATTTAAGATTATGGATAAATGCTTATGATATCAAAAGATTTTTTCCTTTCCATAGGAAACCTATACGTCCCTACAAAAGCAAGATATTTTTCATCATGCCGATGGTTTCCTAGTAGTTTATTCCTCTACAGATAAAAGAAGCTTTATGATGGGGAGAGAGATGCTGAAGCGACTCCACCATGAGTTTACGAACATAGGATCATCTCCAGTGGCTCTCATAGCAAATAAAGAGGATTTAGCTCACTTTCGGTAAGTAAAATAATGAAAAAGGAATCGCCTCGAACCATTTCAGATATTAATTTAATTTCATGAAGCACATTCAAATCCGATAGTATAATAATTTCTTTAAATTTCAAAGGAGCAAAATCATAAATATGTATGGGGAAGTAGGAAAATGGGATCAATAAATGAATTAAATTTTTTTTTTGAGTTCTTTATTCCGATTCATATTTCGGATGATATACAAAAATCGTAAGTTAATCTCTCGTCTACTAATCTTCAGTATTTATTATTTATTTATAGACATTAAATTCCAATTTCATTATTTATCTACAGACATGACTTTCTGATCTCTTAACTTCACATATCTGATGACATCTACAAATAGATGGTCGTAATAGCATAGTCTGTTTGAGAAAAAAAACTGGTTTTAAGTTTCCTCACGTCTTCCATTAGCTAGCAACGGACGGATTACTTTTACACGGAGACTCATTATTCTAAATTAAAAACAAAAACTTTTTTTGCCTATGACATTAAGGTAGTTAAATGGGTCAATCTAATACAGATTTATAAATAAAATAAAATTTATTTTTGTATTTATCAAATCTTTTTAGAGACATTCTCATTGGAATTATTAGCTTTTTGATTGCCAAATTTTAGTTTTCTGAAACTTATATTCCTTGATTTCCAGATATTTGAATTGAATTGGTTACATTTAGTTAATGTCTGCTTCACGGGACGTATCATTGTCAAATGTCAAGAACGGCTTTTTAAGCAGTCTATTTAGCTGTCATGCTGTGAAAGAAGGTCGAAAATAACCATCCTGTCTCACAGACCTCTAAAATAACCTTTATCTTATGTACCCTACGATGTACGCAAATTTCACTTGAAGAATGTTACGTTACTATAATTTTATCCTGGTTCTATTATTTTCTCTAAATTCTATATAAATGTAAGGATGATTTTACACAGATTGAATCAGATTTGTACTTATTGTATAAATTTGTCGAAAATGCATTGATTATGCAAGGTTCTTTTATTATGTCCGCCTCCAGAAAACGTCAAAATTTTCTTTAATGCGGCACAGCTGACACTTCTCAAAGTGTTTACCTCCTAAGCGTGAAACTTTCGTATAAATTTAAACAAAACAAATTACAATCATATAATGTAATGGTTGTGATAGACATCGGAAACACAACTCAGTAGTGTTTGAGAAAAGACAATTGACAAATGTTAAAGTATTTACTACTCAATTCAAATCAATTAGTTGAATTTTCACTAAAAGTCGTTTATTTCCCTAAAGCCGATTGTATTTGCTACAGACACCGTAACAGATAAATATTACGCGAGGATTTATTTGACTAAGACTTTGGTAAACAGAAAGTGCTTCAGAAAAAATTGAAAAATTGATAAACGCTTCTATAACCTTTAAGATGAGACTTATTTTCACACCCTGTCAAGAAAAGTGACACAAGTAAAAAAATGGCAATTTTGAGGATATGCCATTGAAAAATACATATGAAGTGATGTGTGCATGAAAAGTAACACATCTCTATCTCGCAATTTGTCCACCTGAGGGCAGTTGTATCAGTTTTATTGTAATGTTAGTTCAAGCTGTATATTATTCTTTAATTTGATTTTTCTCAAATGCTATATTTCAGAGTTGGGTCACTTTTTTTGTCGGGGTGCGTTTTGTTAAAACTCTACAAATTGACATTTGCACATGCTGATATAAGATACTATCTTTAAACATTATATTCAGAAAGATTATGTATTACAAAATTGGAGCCTGAAATAAATTGTGTGTTTTCCTATTTGCAACCTTCTTAAATTCATTTACAGGGGCTTTTCTCCAGGTTCATATCCTAATGATTATGCGCAATTTGAACAAAGGCAGAAATATGCTGTGGGAATTCTAAAGTATGCTTTGAAGAGAAGATTTATAATATCGTATATCAATGACTGATAAATATAAAGACAGTCGATTCTTCGAAAATTTGTAAGGGAATTATATAATTGTATAAATTATTAAAGGTTTTCTATCATAGTTTTATTTTAACAATAAATATTATTTAAAAAATTACTGTTCTTTCAAATTTTTCATCACGTCTTGATATTTCAAGCTATCTTTTGCTGCACAATGACTGAATAGACATATCCATGGCAACTGCGGGATTCAGACACCACAGAATCTTAATAACTATATGCCTACCAACACCGGTTAAGACAATAAACTAAGTTTAAATATTTTGCACTAAGATGACCTGAAGAAAAGTTACCCCAACTGAATGTGTCTTTATTATCATATGATGAGTTGTTCAGGTCTTTATTTGTTTTTGCAACTAAAAAAATATGGTAAGTATTTTTTTCTTTCGTGATTTTCATCCCAAATTTCTATATGAATTACATAATTTCCTTTTCTTTGTTATATTACCTGATTAAATAGTAACTTAACAAATTTGAGAAGCAGTGTACTTATGTACATTGAATTTACAAGTCTAGGTTGATAGCAAAAATGTTCCATTCAGCCTTGAGTTCCAGAGCAACAGAGTTGCATTTTCGGATAAATATTCCTTGACTTTTCATTTGTCTTCGTGCTTTTCATTTCCTGTGTTGAAATTGATTCCTTTTCGGAGAGTCGATTTCATTTCCTTTAAAAGGACAGAAAATCTTATGAATTCTCGCCACTTTTGTGCTTAAACTAATGGAAGTATTAGTTAACATCAGAGGAATGTATTGATTCATCGCAGATCATATAAAAATATACAATACTGTTCATCATGTTTCGAACCCAGTTCATATTTAGAGTCAATAATTATGTCAAATTTCTGCAACAACGAGGCAGGAAATTTTATTTATCTTATAATTTTCGTTACTTATAGAGCAATACTTTGTTTCAAATTTTAAAAAATTTTCTATAAAAATCTAGCATGAAAATTAACCAGTTCATTGTATTTACTTTGCAAGCTTGGTATTTTAGAGGCATTTTATTCCCAAAACTCTTAGCATGCATAATACTAATACACCGACTTTTAATCATCGAATTAAATGTTTTCCCACTCAGTTAAATTGCCTATTTACTCGTTCTTGCTTCACGTATTCTCATAAATTCAGAATTTCCATCTCCCTGTTTCAGAGAATGAAAACATTCATACACTGCTGGCCACTGTAAATGCAACACCCTGAAGGAAACATGCAAATAACATGAAATTTACAACATGTATTAGCTGAGGTGAGATATGCAAATGATTAGAATTTCAGCGCAGACTCACATCACGCGCGCCTGTGGCGCCACTTCAAAGCGCTATTTAAGGCTTGGAGATTTCGACGACTTCAAGATCGGCAATTGTATTTTTCTTGGGGTTTTTTCAAAAAAACGATCAATTATGCCTCGTCGAAAACAGCGATCATCTTTTGATCAAGTATCCGAGTTCGACAGAGGAAGGATAGTGGCCTACCGAGATTGTGGATTATCTTTCAGGGAAATCGGTAGTCGTGTTGGACGAAACCAAACAACTGTAATGCGGTTATGTGATCGTTGGATGCAGGAGGGTACGACGGACCGGCGTGTTCGATCGCATCCACCTCAGCGCACCACTTCACGTGATGACAGGCAAATTGTGCGCATGGCAGTGACGGATCGCTCAGTCACATCACGAAACATAGCACAGCACATGCAGTCTGTAACGCATCATCCAGTGTCTGCGCGTACCATTCGACGCCGTTTACAGCAGAGTGGTCTATCCGCAAGACGTCCATTGCTTTGTCTACCCTTGCCGCAGAACCACAGACGTCTCCGCCTCCAATGGTGCGATGACAGAAGGATGTGGACGGCAGAATGGAATGAAATATTCTTTATTGACGAGTCACGCTTCTGTCTGCAACGCGAGGATGGTCGCATTCGAGTCTGGAAACACCGTGAAGAGCGGATGCTGAACAGCTGCGTTATGCACCGCCACACTGGTCCTTCACCCGGTATTATGGTATGGGGCGGTATTGGATATCACTCTCGCACACCTCTAGTACGCATTACCGGTACTTTAAACAGCCAGCGCTACATCTCCGAGGTGTTGGAGTCAGTTGTCCTTCCTTACCTTCAGGGCTTGCCCACAGCCATATTTCAACAGGATAATGCGTGACCACATGTGGCACGCATTGTCCAACGGTTCTTCGTCAATCGCCAGATTGAATTGCTTCCCTGGCCGCCTCGCTCTCCGGATCTTTCGCCGATAGAA
The DNA here is from genome assembly GCA_907164885.2 of Dolomedes plantarius. Taxonomy (NCBI): domain Eukaryota; kingdom Metazoa; phylum Arthropoda; class Arachnida; order Araneae; family Dolomedidae; genus Dolomedes; species Dolomedes plantarius. The sequence continues at coordinate 38,658,511 of OU015494.1, read as the reverse complement.
AACATGTAGTCCATGGTTGCTCTACGATTGACCCAGATTCCATCCCCAGCTGCCACAGCAGATCAACTTTGGCAACGTGTGGAAGCTGCTTGGTCTGCTGTACCCCAAGAACTCATCCAAAGTCTCTTTGAATCAATTCCGAGGCGTGTGGCAGCGGTGATCTACAACAATGGCGGCTACTCTGGCTACTGATTTTGGCAGGAACCACACTTCACAAAAGTCTATAAATTTAATCATTTGATACTTGGTCAACATGTTATCTACAAAATAAATTTTGTTGTGATATCTCTTGTCTTTCTTGGTGTTGCAATTTGGGTGGCCAGCAGTGTAGTATCTTTCATGATTTTCCCAGAAATTCATGTTGTTGACTAGACATATTATACATTAGCAAAATTCTATTGCGGATAATAGAATGTATGCTTTACTAAAAATAAAAGATGTAATTCATATTCAAATGAAAATCTGTTATTAATTTTCGGGAAAAACAAAATTACTCCTTACTTTAGTTCAAAATCTTTTCACTCTCTAAGCGTTTAAGACATATGTTTCAGTCACAAACTTTTAAGTTTAAAAAAAAGTTTGTCATGGACAATTCTATCCTAAAAATTGGTATTCAGAAACGTTTAATACGGTACAGTTAAACATCAAACTCTTGAATGAAACATTTCATTGCAAACTCTTTTTCAAGCTGGAAGTATGTGACGTAAAAATAAGTCTGAAATGCGTAGTGGTTTAAATTGCATAGAACAGGAAAATCGAATGATTGTAGAATGAAAATGCAAATATGAGTGTGAAATTTTGAAATAACTCACCTGATAAGATTTGAAATTAAAGGATCGTCTGTAACGATATTAAGTAAGGTCACATAATGCATATTCCATTTATAAACCATTGTTTCGCCTTTTTGACACACTCGAATGATATATTTTTCAGTGAGGTCAAAAGTGGATCTATGACGGTTGATGGAACATTTGGTGTCATCCTCCAAATCAAAGTGCATTTTTACACAAGTAGCGTTTATAAACATATTTCACATTACCAATTTTATTTCGATTATCAATTTCATAATTTCATAAAAGATCAGAAAATCTAAGAGCGACAGTAAAATTAAGTTTTAGACTCTAGGAATTCTGCATAAAGTATGTGAAGTATTAATATAAACTGTTTTTCAGGCATTTTAGCATAACAAACTATAAACCTTTATGATGGCATCCTTTAAGACGATAAATTGTGATTACTGCAGATTTTCAAATTTATCAATTTGAGAATGTATACTAAAAATTAAATCAGATATTAATTATGTTTATGTTTGCATTATGTTAACTATTTGGAATATTCAAGATCATTATGTCTCATTAGAAGCATTAAAAGGAAATTAAAACTCTTAAAGGAATGCTATGAGTTGGAGATTTTAATTTCATTAAAAGTCAATTACAATATACTGCATTTTGGAAGGAAATAATAATTCTTAAAGGGATTTTGTACATTTTTGTACAAGTTTCAGAAACTTACTTTGATGAGCTAGTACAATGTTGATTGAAACGCTTCGATGGAGTTTATTGAGTCCATCGCTAATAACTCCGTTTCACAACACGGGTGATGGCCGAATGGCTAAGAATTCGGCATTCGGTTCTAGAGTCTGTGGATTCGAGTCCCGCTATTGGTATGTATGTTTGTAGCCATTCGAAATCGGCTTTAAGGGGTAAGTCTCGGTGAAATTAACCCACATATAGCAAAGAATGACCATAACGCTCTCAATCAGCCAAGTAACCCTCTCAAACAATAAAGATGAGGCACTTTTTGGGTTACCCCATGCTGATGGCTAATAGTATCCCATGTGTCTGGAGAGATTGTTCCCCCTCTTCCTAGCTGCCATATTGTTCCCGAGTTCATTCGATTAGACACTGTTCAAATAACACTATCTTGGTCAGCATTTGGCATTACGCTTCACTCTTTGTAAGATTTCTGTTCCAACGTTTCGCCATTGCAGATTTCCACACTGCTAATATACTTTAGAGCTTTTTCAGATCTAGAACCGAAACACTTTCAATCTCTTTTGCTTCATTAATAATATTTTTCTCTATTATAATACTGAAGAAGTATTAACTTAATAATACACTAAAAGCATAAAAAACATGGTAACATGGATCTTCCTCAACAAACAGAACAAATTCTTTCGTATTCGAGTGGCGACATGTATATTTTTTAGCAAAGAGAATTTCTTTGCGAGGATTCCCAATTATTTTAGCATTTTATCCTATTTCTGGGTAGGACACAGGAAATTGCAGTTACATCAGGCTGCAACTGGAAAAATCAGCATACATGCATTACGGACCTTAATTAAATTTATATGACGACGCATAAAATTTTATGTGTTGAATGCAATAATTTTTTTTTCAGACGAGTGAGCTCTCTTGAAGGTCAAAGATTAGCTTTAGTTTATCCACGCTGTTCATTCTACGAGTGTTCAGCTGCAAGAGATCCTGATAATGTGGAACAAGCATTCCGGGAATTTCTTCGGGAGGTATAAAGTATTCTTATTAGCATTTAGACCGATATAGAACAATACAAGGGGCATTATAAACAGTAACGAGACTAAACGCAATAAACTCAGCAGACTTACAAAGAACTTTGAATTAACACAATTTTTGCAGTTGTATACATCGTTGTATCTTAGCTCAAAAGCACATTCGAACCTTTCAGCTGATAGCTTGTTCCTAACAACATTATTCTGAGGAAATTTTTATCCACGGGGCTGTTTGTAAATGTCGGAAAAAAACCTTCATTTAAACTGGTGCTAAAAATTTCAATTACCGCATGAAGTCTTCGTTCACGTCTTTTACCATGAGGGAATACATCCCAAGAGGCCAACTATTTTCTTCTGATAGGCGCAAAGTATTAGATATTTGTAGTATGTTTATTAAGCTCTGGCGACTTCCGTTGAAGACATTTGTACCAGACATGGACTCTTTCCCTATCCCCTAGCATTCAGACGCCATAGCTTGATATTCTCTATTTTTATAATTCATAAGTTTATGTTACTGTTTTCTGCAAGCTAAAGTTTGGAGTAGAAATAGTTGTTGTTGTTGCATCACATAGAGGTTAAGTATAAAAAAGAGAGAACACTCTTTGAGTACACTGTTAAGTTACTGCGCCAGTAAATACCTGTTCCTCAGACGCGAACACATGCCACTGCAGTTTACAAATCATATTCTCTTGATTACCCGCATTTTACAATAATCTATACAGTCTCGTTACTTTTCTAACGTCCCTCGCATGTATAATGTTATTAGATCATAAACACACGACTATACGTATCTATACTTATATTTATGAGGAATAAAATATCAAGTTGGCTGTCACTATTCAGGCAAAGTTTGTTTTGACATGAGAAAATGTATAGTCTATGTATTTCAAATCATATGTCAGTTTAGGAATATGTTTCATATTGTTATGCTTTGGAATAATGATAACTTACTTTGCTTTCAAGCAGGAAATTGATATCCATATAACTATAGACCTATTCCAAGAAGTAATTTCATAATAACGGTAAATGGAAGTGCTTTAGGGATAAATTATCCTATGAGCTCATCTCCCAAATCTCGTCATACTTTCCAATGGAGCATTGACCCAGTGGACAAGTGGTTTGTAAAACGAGTCAAGGGATACGTTTACAATAGCGGCAGAGAAGCATTTTCCCATTATTTTCCTGGCAAAATATCTTTTTCATTAGTCGCTAATAAAACTATTGCTCGGCTCCTATAAGAATGTCTTTAGAGTTCGTGAACAAATTTTGCTTTTGTTTATTAATTGTAAGGATTTTACTTTTCCTCCGAAATACTGTTACTAGTTTTTATTTATTTATTTTTCTAATTCGGAGGCACTTGTCGTGCAGAAATTCCTCCTTGTGTTAGTTCACCGGCGACGCATTTCCTGCCCTACTTTATTTATAGGAGCACCATTTAGATAAACCAGCATTGCTCCATATGAGGGGACAACATGATAACGACCAAGCCTTATTCGGGATTTAAACCCAAGCCCATTACATGGAATCTCCCGACGCTAACCACTACATCACGTGGGAAGCACTGTTATCTGTTTGGATGCTATATTTTTAGATTGTAACATATCAAGTTGCGATTATATGTATCGAAAATTAAAATTTAGGAATTATGATACGAAGGTGAAATGGGAAATAATAGACTAATTTTATTTAGGTAATCCAGAGTAAAGATTCGAAAAAGCATCTGAATGTTAACAGTTCCTTAACAGTGAAGTCACCCAACCCAAGGCGAAACAGCGCTGGGAATTCTACGCTGTCTAGTTGGTGGCGGAGACCAAGGTCGAGTTCGGCATGTGAAAATAGACAAGGACAGAACTTTCACTATGTGAGGTGATATCACAGAAATATTAACATGGTGCTGACATAGCTTCTTTCAGTCTGTACCAGAGAGTGATGTATTCATTTTATTACCGGCCATATAAATTGGCTGTAAATGAATCAATTACACATTCAGATAACATGTTGAGAAAATGAAGTTTCTAGATCAGAACTGAATCCAAAAATATATCAGTTTCAATCTCTTGGTTTGGACTATTACTGATCACTGATATTTAAAACGAATGGCATGATGTTTCTTAAAATATTTTATTGTGGGTAATGAATGTATGTTCGTATTCTGAATTAAAAGCTTTATTACATTAAAATATACCTTCCTTTCGTGCCAGTAAAAAGATTTTCATCGTGTCAGTCACAAATATACTCGAAGACGTACTTCAAGATAATTGTCAAGCACTAATAATTTACTTTAGTGGGAAACAATGTTTCATTCTGAAGTTCGTAAATAATTTTATGGTCCAAAATTGAAATGCAATAAAATTCATAAAATGATAATTTGAAAAAAATTCTAGTCTTAAGAATTTCTTTGCACTGGATTTCAGTGATTTTTTTCCACTGAATCTCGTGCCTAGAAACCTGTTGAATCTATTACAGGAAAAGTTAAAGAAAGAAGCATTTTTATGGTATTAAAACCGTGTAAAACTCTTGTAACAAAAAGGCTCTTGAGTGTAATAACACTGTGCATCTAAATTACAGGCTAGAAACAAATGAATTATTGAATTTTCTATGTTGCGATCGTCCTTTCTACAATACTATATTTTTCGAATAGCTCAAAGAATTCAGTATTAGACAATTGTTACCAATAATATTGTACATTTGTAATAACTTTTTAGCTTTAATGAGACCTCCGAATGTAACTTACATTTAAAAGTCAGTGAGGAGCTTAAAAAATGATTTTTTTCCTGTCTAAATAATCTATTGTATGACTTTGCAACATAGAATAATAAGTACGGCGGCGTTGAATTAGAGTTGGCATGTGCATATTATTTCACTTTTACGGGATGAATTAAATAAGTTGAACAATGTTTGGACTCTCCGTTCATACAATTTACTAATTGCTCATATAAGTGGGAGAGCTATTTACCCACTTTCAGGTATATGGTGTAATATATATTCAGAAATGATTAAAATTCTATTATCGCTAAGGATATACAGACGGTCTACCGTATCTGTTGGTATTTACCAGACGATGCTTAAAATCCTATTGTAATCGTTCTTAATCAAACTTCAAGTCCATTCATATCCAATATTGTTTAAGCAAAGATGTTCTTATTTTATAGAAATACTGTCTTCCGTTTAACATGAAAAGTATGAAAGCAAGCAAGAAATCATAATGGAAAGAGAGAACAGGAAGTGATGAAGTAAATATTTATGAAAACAGAAACTTAAAATTGGCCATCAGAATTTCAGTTTTCTATACAACCTATTCCATATACACATCATGCTTTCAATTATACGGCATTCTCTTGAATATATTTTACTTTTCACAGAAAGAGAGAAACACTTTTTCATCTTTATAGCACCAAAATTTTCAAATTATGTAATTTGTTTTAATTCAAAAATCTCTGTGCAACAATTACGTGAAAAAATTTAGGAAGTTTAATTTACGACCGATAAATATTTTCTTTCGTAATACTTTTAGTTTTAATTTTTCGGGCTGACAATATTTGGTTGAAACGTAAGGAGCAAAAAAGTGCTTATTAAATTAATTAATGGAATGAAATTCAAAAAGAAATCGTATAATGAACTAAAAGTGTTTGATTTATTTTTAAATTTGTAGCCTTCAAAGAGGATTCAAGTTTTTTCCAATGACTGATAATATAGATACTAGTTATATTTGGCAAAAGAAAGGTTTTTTTATCTTCGTATTATGGAAATATTTTTTAGTAGAAAAGATATGCCATTAATTATTCGATTTCACAATATTTTATTGATTGAAATTCACTATTAAGATAATTTTGTGTGATTAATTAAATAACTTAATATCAGCAAATAAAGTTCTTCAGTGTTCGAAAATTAGATAATTCAATGTTCCATTCTCTAGAGTTAGCCTTCTAAAGTTTTATTAAATGGTTTGAATTTTAACATAATCATCGTATTATGTTGTAAAAAATTGCCGACAATTACATATTTTCTTATAACTTCGTTTAACTGTGAAAAAAATTTTACAAGTTTGTTTCCAAATTTTCCCTTCCTTTTATCAGAAAAAATAAATTATCATCAGGTATTATTTAATCCGAGATAAAATCATAAACTTTTCTTATGATCTTCAAATTCTTCCCACATGAACATCATAAAGGTTAAATATTCCTTTGATGTATTTAGTTACAGCGAGAAAATATCTTTTATGGTTTTGGTTAATGATATCAAGGGCTCTCTTTAGATATTATGTTATTTTAAAATATCTTAAAGAATATCAAATGGTTAATTTTTTTTGCGTTCAGTTCACAAAGTGTACAAAATAAGAAACATAAATGTGCAGATTCATTTTGAAGAATAAAAAAGGAATAATAAACGTTGCTTCAAAATAATTTAAACATAATATAACTTAATATAATATTAAAACGTAATATATACAAGATAGCTCACGTGCCTTGTCGGTCAATAAAAAGTCTCGAATTTTAAGAATAAAGTATATAGAATAATTGATTCAGCACTTGTCTATAAATATTTATAAAAGAAGAATAATTGAAGGTAGCTCATTTTCCTTTTTATAATGTGAATAAACTCGTCTTATCCGTGTATTTTATTCCACGTGAAAGAGAAATATATATATTGTTTCATTTACAATGCATGAATATCTCACTATATGGTACTGTATCTGAATAGAAATGTAAAAAGTGCAACAACACAAGCGACTAAAAAAAATATTTATCTGTATTTCAAGTTACACAAAGTGTCAATTTACGGCGTCAACATATTATTGTTATCTCTATGTAATGTTACACCTTTATTTCACTTGAATTTAAAAGAATTTAGGAGTCTCTGAAGAAAAACTATATGTGTCAAGTCTTCACGATACACGAATTTAAGCATTCAAGAGATTTCTTAAGAAACACCGAATATAGATTTAAAATAACAAAGTCTGGAATAGAACAAATGTATAAAAGAGTCAACATTTCAACTTTTTGAAATCCCGGAATGGTTAGAGCTATCCGATATCAACACATTTCTTCTCTTCAAATGATATACTTCCAGTACTCTTTTTATTATGCCTTACAAACATTTCATACTAGAAACGAAAAGCTTTGTCTCTTTTTATATGTATTCCATTTTACTAGAGATTTTGATTTCCTCAGCTTGTATTTTCTTTTTTAATCAAATCAAATTTAATGACACTGATAGAACTTGATGACAGAAAATTTTCACTTCTTAAAACAAGTTGAAAAATTTTGTCTTCATGGACGGATTTCGCGTTTGAAATTAGGAATTCTGAAATAAAAGGTGCATATTCAAGAGGTGTCTAAAATGAGTTTAAAAAATCATTAATATTCATCTCTAAAATTCATACTATCCCTACTTAATATGAAGGTTGTTTTTGAAGTGAAGACTGGCTGATAAGCTGCTGGAAACGTGTATATTTTTATCGCATACCAATTACACGTCTCAATTTCAAAATAATGTGTGTGGGGGAGCACTCAGTACAAATTGAAACTAGCTCTATCAAGTCTTTATTGTACAAAATGGCAGTTAAAATTTGATGGCAAAAGCAAGATAGTAAATCTTCATGAGTCTATTAAAATATTGTAGAAGAGCCTGTTTTACCGTATTCGAGAGGTCTATGTCTGCATAAAAGAATTATAAGATAACAGTATATGTCACATTTTGTTTTATGGCAAGCATTTTCACAAGCTGTATTATTTAATTTCTGTTATATATTTGAAAGTGAAAAATACTGTGTCATTAAATTCAGATAAAATGTTATTCACTGATGGATAGTCACTGTGTTGTCTAATTTTTCTTGCAAATGAAGTATCAAAATGTATGTAACATTTTAGATTTGTACCTTAATATGATTACCATTTACTTTTTTTGATATGGTGTGGGCTACTGTGAGGTTATATCTACCTTCCTTTGCAGAATGAAGCTGTTTAGCACTATGCCTTTGACAAGAAAGTATCTTAATTTTGCAGGAGAATTTTTATCTGTATTTTACAGGATGTCAAATAAATTTAAAGTATTATCTTGTTACGGGTTATTAAGTGTTTGTAAGCGATATATATACATATATATATTTCAATAAATTTTAAATTATTTTGTGATTTGTGTGGTATTATCTCTTGTTTAAACACTCTCAGGATATGAAAAGATACCAGATAACACTGTTTAAAATTTTCAAAAATGGTCACAAAAATTGTTTTAATTAAATTCAACAAATGCCCTGTTGTATCATCCATACTGGTTAGTATTGAATATCTCCAAATACTAATGCAACCGACAGTATAGAATTCAGCAATAAATATTATAGCAAGATATTCTTCAAATGTTTTGGCAACAGGTTTTCTATTAAAGTAAATCTCCAAAGAGAACGAAAAGTTACTTTTTCCACTTAAACAACGAGGAACAAAAGCACCATTACGAAGAAGTTTGTTCTCCATCAAGGTGATCGAGGTCACCTAGAGATAGTATTGAGACTATTAGATAACAAAGACTTTCCATAGGATTCAGAATAGAACTATTGCTTGTGCAGCACAAAGATTATCTATGACATTTTATTACAGGACTCGTCAAAATATTCTACTGTTTAGTAACAATGCAATAACGGCTCTTCACAAACTATACCTACAAATATAGGAATAGCCTATATATTCACTTGAAGAGACTTAAAGAGTTATTCTCTCATTGAGAGATGTATTAGGAAAAATACTTCCGTATAAGATTATTAATTCTTTTCAATATTTTTCTTTCATTCTATTTCTTTTATGGTTAACATGCCTAAATGCACAAGTATATAGTGAACAGGTACATCAGGAAATGAAGTATACCTCTTTATTTGAAGCTAATAAGTTGAAGGTATGGGTGTTAGGGCAATATGAATCCAAACAATATAGTTCAGGAAAAGTTTAGTCCAAAGAAGAATCCTAAGTAGGAGAACAGGCATTTATTCCTTTTTAAATTAATCTCATTTTAAATCTAATATATAAAAATGAATGTTTGTCTATCTGTAATTGTATAGAAATCCACAGTTTAGGAGCAACAATCTTGAAATTTTACATACAGGCGTCTTTAAAAACAGCCGAGGGTCCGAAGAACTTCAAAAATCGAAATTAATTACCGCTGATTTTTAATTAATAAAAAACCAACAATTTTGAAACTAAATGTAAGCTGTTACACTTTATGGAATCACCCCTCTGAATATGGCGTCCACGTTAGGGCTAGCTGGCAAACAGCGAGCGAAAAGATAAAAATAAATAAATCAAAAGTTTCAAGGTATATAGTAAACCAGAATAATAAATGAAATAATAATCTTTCAAGTCAGATTTTATACTTTAAAATTTATACTTTAAGACATTTCGATTAACGATCGTCATTTTTTCGCCGCGTTATTTTGTAAACAAACTTTCTCTGTTTGCCATTTTCATTTCAGACATTCTATTGAACGATGTAATGCGTAGTAAATGCGTTAAATATTTCTTATCTAAAATTTATATTTTAAATTCATCATTTCAGTGAAATGAACATCGTCTTCAGATTATAAACAGGCATTAGTTGTTGCTATTTTTATTTTAGAAATTTCTTATTAAAATGATGGAATTCTCCGATATATTTCCATAGTGGATATTTAGACACATTACAGAATTAAAAAAAACCTTTTGTGTAATTTATATATTTGTGTGTGTTTAATTATTTCAAGTGACACTAAAGTGGCGTGGCATTTTTCCACTAGCGTGAAAAAATCAAAATAATATTGATTATTTAAGTTTCTTTTGCTCATCAGACGACAGTAGCAGCGAGTGGCAGTAGTACACACAGTTGGACTCTGAAACATTGTCTTGCTGTTTCCTAAAAGAAGCAATATCCGTTGGATCTTTATAGATTGTATTTTTTTTCTGCATTCTTTTTGATTTATGTATTTTTTGCTTTTCATTGCTTAATTTTCATACGCTTTTAGTATTCTACTTTTCATATGCTTAATTTTCATACGCTTTTTAATTTTATCTGTATAACACTTAGATATACATTTGTGTATGTATATCTAAATGTTATATGTACTGCTATATATACATAGATATACATTTGTGTATGTATAACTTGATGTTATATATACTGCTATATATACATTTGTGTATGTTTAATTATTATAATTAATAGATTTATAATTTTTCTAGCATTCTTTTATTTATATATTTATGGTTTACATATGCTTAGTTTTCATACGCTTTTTTTTGCTTTTTTCATATGCTATTTCATTTACGCATTATTCATCGGAAGTTCTGAAGCAGCATTATTTTTATATGCTCTTCATATTCTCTTTATAACATAATTTTGATTAACCCTTCAAAAATAAAGGATGATAAAATTTAAATTTTAAATTATTTTATTTTAAATTTATACATTTGTGTATGTTTAATTATCGTAATTAATAGATTAGCATTTTTTCATGCATTCTGTTTTGATTTATATATTTATACTTTTCAGTTACGCATTATTCATATTATTATTATATCCATAATATAGTCTGGATTCGCCCACTTTGCACTTAAAATTGAAAAAATAAAATGCCATCCAAAAAAAGGGCTAGATTTGGTGGGAAAAAAAATTCCCCAAGGAATAGAAGATTATCGGCCTATCAACAAGCTTCTCGGAATGTGGAATCTGTAGAACACAGATTTCGAAGGCTGGAAGCTGATCGCATAGCTCATGCTGTTGCGAGAGCTGAAGAATCTCAGGAAGAAAGAAATGCAAGGCTGGAAGCTGAAAGAACAAGACAAGTTTCTGCAAGATCTACCAGTCTAGAATTACAAGGTGCAGCTTTTGTTTATAATCCAGTAAGTGCAGCGGCTATTTCAGAAAAGTTTGTCATTGGAAGGATGGAACATGCCTGCCCTCATTGTGGTGCTCTGAAGTGGAGGGGCGAAACTAAAGGCATGTGTTGCTGCAATGGAAAAGTAAGTCTGCCTATACTTCAAACACCTCCAGAACCACGTAAGTCACTTATGGCCAATGAAACGGATGTATCTAAGCATTTTCTTCAGAACATTAGACTGTAAAACTCTGCTTTTCAAATGACTTCATTTGGCTCAAGCAACATTGTTGCTGAACGTGGATTTATGCCGACATCCAAAGTTCAAGGGCAGGTTTATCATAGAATTGGAGCCATGTTACCCCTAGAAAATGAGGAGCACCAATTTCTTCAAATATATTTTGTGGGAGATGAACGGAAACAGGCAGAACATCGTTGCACGACCATTCCGGGAACACGTGAGGATATTATCTTGCAGTTACAGTCTTTTTGGATAGGTGTAATAATTATTATGTACGAAGTTTCAAAACTGCATTGGATCGTATGCCGACAGATGATTACAGGTTAGTCATTCGAGCTGACAGGACACCGGCTGGAGAGCATTAGCGACGTGTCAATGCCCCAGTTATAAATGAGGTGGCAGTTGTTATTAGTGGTAATGAATTTAATCAGAGGGACATAGTTTTGCAGAAAAAAGACAATCGCCTTCAACGTGTATGTGAAACACATAGATAATATAATGCCTTGCAATATCCACTTATCTTTTGGCAGGGAGAAGATGGATACCATTTTGAAATCAAGCAAGTTGATCCAACAACATTGATGCCTTCAGCTAAAAAAGTATCCGCTATGAATTTATATTCTTATAGGTTGATGGTGCGAGAAAATGATTTCAACCTTATTTTGCGTTGTCGCCGACTTTTCCTTCAATTTGTGGTAGACATGTTTGCAAAAATAGAAAGTGAACTACTTTTTTATGTCAAACTCAACCTGAAGAAGCTCCGTGCAGATGAGTACATCCATCTTCGAGATGCTATGAACAATGATGCTAATTCTACAGAAGTAGGTCAATTGGTTATTTTGCCCTCAACTTTCATTGGAAGTCCACGTCACATGCACGAATACACACAGGATGCTATGATGTATGTTAGGAATTATGGGCGACCTGACCTCTTCATAACTTTTACTTGCAATCCCAGTTGGAATGAAATTCAGGCAGAACTGATGGAAGGGCAGAAACAATATAATCGGCATGATTTGACGGCTAGAGCATTTCACCAGAAGCTTATACAATTCATGAATTCCATTAGAAAATTTCACATCTTCGGTCAAGTCCGTGCTTGGATGTACACTATTGAGTGGCAGAAGAGAGGTTTGCCTCATGCACATATTTTGGTGTGGCTCAAAAACAAGATTGTGTCGAGTGACTTTGATAAAATTATATCAGCTGAAATTCCAGATCCTCAAGAAGATTCCATCCTCTTTGAAGTCATTGTGAAAAATATGATTCATGGACCTTGCGGAACAATCAATCCTACTTCACCATGCATGAAAGAAGGCAAGTGTACAAAGAATTTTCCAAGGAAACTCATTAAGGAAACTCAGACTGGAATGGATGGCTATCCCCTATACATAAGCAGAAGTCCTGAAGATGGTGGAAGAGTTACGAAGATAAAGGTAAAAGTTGGAAATTCCTACAGAGAGTTTGAAATTGACAACAAGTGGGTTGTCCCTTTCTGTCCTTTATTGTCAAGGTTATTTCAGGCACACATTAATGTTGAATACTGCAGCTCCGTCAAGTCCATTAAATACATCTGCAAATATGTCAATAAGGGTAGCGATCAAGCAGTTTTTTCTTTTCAGGAAGATGGATCTGTTATCAATGAGATTGAAAAGTACCAAATGGGCAGGTACATTAGCAGCAATGAAGCAGTTTGGAGAATTTTCAGTTTCCCAATTCATGAAAGGTTCCCTTCAGTTATTCACCTCAATTTACACCTGGAAAATGGGCTGCTTGTCTATTTCACTGAAGAAAATTTAGAAGAGAGGATTATGCATCCACCAAAAACAACATTGACTGCTTTCTTCGAACTGTGTCAAAATGATGATTTTGCAAGGACCCTGCTATACTGTGAGTTGCCAAAATATTACACATGGAATGCAAATCAAAAAGTTTTTATGCGCAGAAAACAGGGAGTTGCAGTAGATGGTCATCCTGGTATCCGAGCAACAGAAAATCTTGGCCGTGTTTACACAGTACATCCAACAAATTTTGAATGCTTTTATCTCCGAATTTTGCTTCACACCGTTACAGGTCCTACTTCCTTTGAAGACCTTAGGACTGGTGATGGGAAAATTTGTGATACTTTTCGTGATGCCTGCTTAAGACGAGGTTTGTTGGAGGATGATGCACATTGGGATGCTACTATGTTTGAGCCTGCTGCGACTAAATCACCAAAAAACCTGAGGATTTTATTTGCAATCATAATCGTTAATTGTGGAGTTGCAGATCCCATGAAATTATGGAATGCATACAAAGAGAGTCTTTCTGAAGACATACGTCTCCAAGCTCAAATGATGATTTCTGGTGAAAATGTTGAATTTACTCCTGCAATATTCAATCAAGCTATCATCCTTATTGAAGACAAGGTTTTAGAAATGATAGGCAAAAGAATCCAAGACATAGGCCTTCCTACTCCCGACAGAAATCCTAATACGCTCACTACAGAGATGACTAGAGAGACATCATACAGCATTGCAGAATTGAGAAGTTACATATCACAGAATGAACCGCTTTTGACCGATGATCAAAGAGCTGCTTACAATACCATCTTGGAAGAAGTACCAAAAAAAAGGGGGAAGATTTTTTTTCTAGATGCACCAGGAGGAACAGGTAAGACATTTCTCATCAAGTTGTTACTTCCAAAAATTCGAGAAAATTCCAAAGTAGCTATTGCTGTGGCCTCTTCGGGAATTGCTGCAACTTTGCTCCCTGGGGGAAGAACAACACATTCAGCTTTCAAGTTACCGCTCAATCTGGCCCGAAGTGAAAATTCTATCTGCAATATACCTAAACGAACAGAAAAAGTCCAGGTTCTACAGGAAAGTCACGTCATTGTATGGGATGAATGTACCATGTCACACAAGAATGCTTTGCAGGCCCTCAATCAAACGCTTCAATTTTTAAGAGGCAATGATTTACTCATGGGGGGAGTCACCGTTGTATTGGCTGGAGATTTCCGACAAACATTGCCTGTCATTCCAAAACGAACAATGGCGGATGAAATTAATGCATGCCTTAAATCATCACATCTTTGGAGGCATGTTCACACTTTAAGACTTACTACAAATATGAGAGTTCATCTGTATGGCAACACATTGGACGGTCAGTTTGCTGACCATTTGTTAAATATTGGAAATGGATTAATACAACTTCATCCAGTAACTGGTCTCTTCAAACTGGTAGAAACATTTTGTAATACAGTAGTGTCTGTTGATGAACTCAAAGCAAAAGTATTTCCAAATATTCAACAACATTTTACAGACCATAAGTGACTTTGCGAACGTGCGATTCTTGCACCAAAAAATGATAGTGTAAACAACATCAACTTGAAGATTCAAGAAGAGTTGCCTAGAGAAGCTGTATTGTACAAATCAATAGATACCGTTGTTGAAGAAAATGAGGCTGTGCACTACCCTACTGAATTTTTAAACTCTTTAGAACCTCCCGGAATGCCACCGCATAATTTGGTACTGAAGACTGGATCACCAATTATGCTTCTCAGAAATTTAAATCCCCCAAGACTTTGCAACGGCACAAGATTAGTGGTTAAGCAGATCCATCCTCATGTCATTGAAGCAAAAATTTTGACAGGCTGCGCCAAAGGTGAGGATGCTTTCATTCCACGCATACCCCTCATTCCATCAGATATGTCATTTCAATTCAGGTGCCTACAATTTCCAGTTCGTTTAGCTTTTGCAATGTCCATCAATAAAGCCCAAGGACAGTCTTTACATGTAGCTGGAGTCAACTTGGAATCACCTTGCTTTTCTCATGGATAGTTTTACGTTGCGTGCTCTAGAGTTTGATCTTCAAAAAATTTATATGTATTTGCTCCAAATCAAGAAACGAGAAACATAGTCTATGAAGCTGCTTTGAGGTAATATGGGGATCAGTTTAACTGAACAGAGATTTATATTGAGTTTATTATGGAGAGAATGGTTCTATTATTGTTACAGAATCTTGCATTTATGGAGATATTTTTTTATCGAGACATTTATTATGGAGATTTTTATTATGCAGATATTTATTGCTACAGAATCTTGCATTTATGGTGCGTGGAGCCCTTAATTGCAGATTTCTATTAATTTTTTACTTTGTTAGTGCCTTCTACTTTAACTTTTTTTCTACAGAATCTTGCATTTATGGTGCGTGGAGCCCTTAATTGCAGATTTCTATTAATTTTTTCGTTTGTCAGTGCATTCTAGCTATACTTTAATACTTTAATTTTTTTTGCTACAGAATCTTGCATTTATGGTGGAGTCCTAATTGCAGATTTCTGTTAATTTTTTGGTTTGTCAATACCTTAAACCTATACTTTAATCCTTTAATTTTTTTGCTACAGAATCTTGCATTTATGGTGCGTGGAGCCCTTAATTGCAGATTTCTATTAATTTTTTCGTTTGTGATACCTAATTGCCTTAAGTTGATGAGTCTGCATAAATTCTACAAAATTAAACAAGGAAACATATCCCTACTGGGGAATCCTCGCCTTGCATATTTCGCAAAGGAGGATAAGGCGCCTTTGCTGTACGCCTAGCGTGTAGTGGAAATCAGGAATTTATTAATTTAAAACCTCTTTTCTAAGAATTCTAGGTGTTTTTTCTACCGTGACGAACTTCACGCAATCGTATGATGGGAGCGGGTCCCTAAACCGACCGGCTAGACGGGCGAAGCACGACCAAGTAAATTTGACTTTTTTACTTTTCAGATTTTAGTGCTACAATGATGAAAGGCTGAAATTCTGAGATGTGTATAATGTTTCACATATATTTTTTCTATGTTATTTATACTGTGTTAATTTTTAAATTGATTTTGGTTAACAAACATTCTTAAAATCCCGGGCATCGCCGGGTACTTCAGCTAGTGTAAAATAAATATCCATTAGGTCAAAAAAATTCATGAAGATGATATTTGTAGTAAAGCGCTTTTAAAATAAAAGCTAGCTTTATTACATGTTGGTGATAAAAGGTCGGAATCAAACTTAACGCCGACAATAATTATTGAATAGAGTTATTTAGGACGCAGCCCGTGCGAGACAGCTTTATGAGATTGGAAGATTGAAAAGAAAGAAAGACAGAGAGTCTGGATCGGGGAGGCTGTAGGTCCCCATCTTCAGCACGACTTAAAAAGTTATACTTTAAGTGGACTTGAGGGTTCCACATAAACCTGTTACGGCCACTGAGGGGGTAGAGAGAAGAGCTCCACAAATTTCAAATACGATAAGCTTATAGACGAATTGCGTTGACTAAGTAAAATAGAGAGGTCCGCACTCAGATTGCAGCAGAGACCAAGAGACGCAGCTCCCGTGCCACAGCCGAGAAGCAATCTCCATCCAGAACGAAATCGAGAAGTTACACGACGAGGAGAGCCCAGCGCCCCGTTTCACGACGTGAAGAGATCCCCATCGCCAGTGCAAAATAGTGAAGGTACGCGCCAAGGAAAGACCGACTACAATTATCAACTGAGAAAAATTGATCTTTCATCGTGAAAGAAATAGAGATAGCCCCCTGCCCGGTGGAGTAGTGTGACCCCGAACCCTCGGCGAGGCGAGAAGGCCAAGATAGTAACGTGAGTCGATGAAAAGCAATTGGGGTGAGTGTTAAATCTCAAATTTGATTTGTTCAGTTCCAATTCAGGCGAGGTAATTTAGTTTTTTTCGTAAGGAAGGAGTTTTTAGTGAAAAGGTGTTTAATGTTGAACTAATAGTTAAGTTTATTTGTTTTTGCGCTCGGGACGCTCCCTAACCTTGGCAAGGTAATAATAAATACAATTTGTGAAAAATAAGAATTTTGTGCATTGATTTCGGGAAATGAAAGATTATTTTTGTTACTTGAAAATATTATGTGTGTAAATAAACTAAGTTTTGTTATGTTAAAATCTATTTGTTTGTGTAGTTTGAAAGTTGTTGGTGTTAATTTCATGATCTAAAATTGAGAATAGTTTATTGGTTTTTGTTCGGTTGCTAAATTCGACATCCAAAGCTTTGGGTTGTATTCAACAAAATAATTATTAAAACACAACGCACCGAAATAAATTCTAAGAAAAATAAATAATTAGTACTAACCAAAATAATTTACGATACGAGCCCAAATGAACTAAAAACTGGATGTAGCAACACGACAATATTTTGAAAGATACGGAAAAAATTATATTAATAAATTTATGAATTCATCAATGCAACAATAGAAAACATGTCTTCTCTAAAATCAATAAGAATTATTTCTTTTTATCAAATAAAATCTTCATTTTGTTTTCTGTGTACTTAAAACATCAATATGCATAATACGCGTTCCTTTTTAGTTGGATAAATGCATATTTCAAACATATTTAATATTTTATTTTTTCATTAAACATCTCTTGTTACTTACAACAAGGATTTCTAACTTTACATTGTTTGCAATGAATCATAAATTATTTCCAGCAAAGCGTATGTTACATTGAATAAAATACTGATTTTTGAATTGAGCAGAGTTTCTCCTGAAATGCTCTGTTGTATTTGCAGGATTAAAAGCTATAAGTTTTGAAAAGCTTAGGTTGTGAAATTTTCTCCTTTCAGTGGACATTGAAAGATCAAGGAGAAGTATTTTAAAATAAACTAGAATAATTTTTATGCAACAAAACTTTTGAAAAATTATTTGATTCACATAATCTCTCTTCCATATTTCAATTGAATTTGAAAAATCCACACCATGACTTAAACAACAAGAATGTTTCTGTTTGAGTTATATAAATTTTTGTTAAGCTATTATCTTTCAATAAAAATACATCAATCAGGACTCATTTATATCCTTTTGAAACTATACTGGTAAGTTTCACTGTAAAAAATTCTAATAGTAGTGATTAATGTTTATAAATATTAAAAGGTATATGAAAAAAATAACAGGAAAAAAATCTAACATAAAAAATAACATTTCTGGAAAGCTTTATATATATATATAGTCACAGAATAAAAATAAAATTTCAAGTACAAAATTTTTATCTTTAAGTGTTTATCTAATGACATTTTTATCTTTCTGAACAGAGCAAGGCAGATTTCTGGCTAAATGATGAAACATTTTACTTTTGAATGTAATATTTTGAGTGATAAATATGACTTTTATTCACGTATTTATCAGTAATATGATAAGCCAGAAAAAAGTTTAAAAAAAATAAATTCGCAATTATCCCTTGTATTACTACTGTAAGAGGTAATTATTAGAAAGCTATTTATTATTACAAACATGGATATATATATATATATATATATATATATATATATATATATATATATATATATGTCTGTATGTATGTATAGAGGATTTAACAATGTATGGTATTTGTTATATGAATGGCGTGGTAAAACTTAAAATGCACCCAATGCGATTCTCAGCTAAGGTATAAAATTAAAAATTATACTGAACTGATGTGTGCTTTCATATAATAATGCAGAATTTCCAAATAATAAATCTTTAGATGTCATTAAAGCTTTTCGTGATCCCTTAAACAAATTGAATTATTTAAATTAAATTATTTAAATCTAAATTAAATTTTAAACTCTCAGGAAGTTTTAAATTTATGCTGAGAGTTCATGAGATTCCAAATCCTTATTATAATTTTAAATATTTTCCGCCCAATACATTGCATAAGCATATCCTGGAATACATTGCTTTCGGTTACCGCTCATTTGCATAAATTATAGAATGTACACGTGCAAGAGGTGCTTTTAGTATTTTTCAGGGGGCAACTTGAAAACTTTTGAAGTTGCCGAAAATGGCCCTGTGTTATATATATGACTGCCGGCATTACCTGAAAGTGTCTATGGTTGTCGCAGGGAGCAGCTATCATTATTCAGCATGGTTTAAATTTCACTGGTCATTGTGTCCCCTCACTTTTATTAGTGGGTTATGTGAGCATATTTATAAAATAATACTCCAGGGAATCTACTTTTTTAATCAAAGCGAGAGTTTCAAATTTAGAAAAAGCATTTTAATGGTTCATCGTAATCATTTTGGTTATATAATTGTACAGAACTTCTCAAGTCCAACATAAAAATGAACTCATTGATATCACGTTTTAGGAAAAGCATTAGCCTATTAAAAGAAACTAGATTTTAATGATAAAGCACATTTTTCTCATTTAATTTTTTATATATTTAAAGCACGCACGCACACACACACACACGCACACACACGTGTGTGTGTGTGTGTGTGCGCGCGCGCGTGTAAGTGGGTGGGTGTGTTTGACAAAAGAAAAAAAAAAGCTTCCTCCTAATTTTAACCTGACGCGCATTCCTAATTCCCATTCTTAACAAAGTACGATCCATTTTCTTAAACGTAACTTTAGAATAACGTATTTTATAAACTATATTAACCCTTAAAGCACGTGTCTACGTTATTTCCAGGCACTAAAAATAACCGAACCCTGCAATCAACGCCAAAAATTTAATACCATTCTCATATATGGTAAGACACCGGTAAACCGTGTGGATCCTATTAGCATTGTACGTATTACATAAGCTCTGTTTTCACACAATTACTCTCTAACAGACCACCGAAACCCGTTCTTGCCGAAATCTGGACTAATTCATACTAAATTATAAACATTTGAAAAACGCAGGTATAGACTACTTGATTTCAGTATCCAACAAAAAAATTCTAAGCCTTGTGGTGAAACAAGAAAATGTCCATCTTAAATACGCTTGAAAGGTAAACATCTTTGTTCTGCCGTCAAGTAAACTCACGCTTCTTTCGTTCGAACAGTTGCCGGGTGATGTTGCGGTTTTTTTTCGTCCAATGTGTTGTCATGTAAATGTGCGTCCTCTCACTCCGTTCTTCGCCTGAATCCACCAGTATGCTGATTCTATATGCACGATGTGGCCATGACTGCTAATTCTGTGTGTCCATGATGCTCCATCTGAATAAAGTTCTCTGGAAGATAACTACGCCTGTGCTCTCGCTATATTTTCCCGTGTCCCCGGCAGAGTCTCCTTCATATTTAACCTTGGTCTGACAGCTATCGTTTCCAATGGACTCGGGCAGATGGAAATGTCCACTTGTGAAGATACGTCATAAATTGATGAATCCAGTATGTCAACAAAGGAATGTACAGGCTGGTGGCCCCTCAGTGATGGTATGGGGTGTATTGAGCTGGCATGAATTACAGGACCCCTCACACGTCTGCAACTTCTCTGACCAATGAACGCTATGTTAACATTATTTCAGATGTGTTACACCATTTATGTCATCCGTTCACTCTCATAGGTTTGGGCGCCCTCCGACAAGAGAATGCCCACCAAATTATGGTTTAAGGAACACTCAGCCAAGTTTTGGAATATTAAATGTCCCTCTTGTCCACCAGATATCAACGTTATTGAACAAATCTGGGATGCCATGCAAAGTTCTATTCAGAGCAGAGATCAACCATTTAGGAATATTATAGAATTGCGAACCACTCTGCAGGAGGCATGTTGTTCATTGTCTACAAAATTCGTCAAAGAACTCGTGGAGGCCATGCATCGTCATGTTTCTACAGTTCTACGTTCCTGAAGTGGGCCTACCTGGTAATAGATAGGTATCCAAGATTTTCTGGCACTTCAGTTAGTATTGTGGCAATTTCCCCCCCTCGAGGCGAGTAGGAAAACCATTAAAATCGTCGTTAGTCGTGAACCGATGCTAAAGAATGGCAGACCCCCCGAGCGAAAGAAGATCACAATGGACACCTCTTTGGGACGCATTCCTGGGATGAAAAGAGGAGACAGTCTGGCGCCATATTTTGACAGTGGCCGACAATGACAGTTTACGCCCTGAAACGAGATCGCTAATGAGGAAGCGGGTGATGAAGATGAAATAATCGGCAGCGTTTTTTGCGCACGGCTAGATGCTCAGCCTATCCGGAGCGAGCTATAGAGAGGAGGCTAGAAAGAATTCCGCCAGGGATCAAGTTTTTAAATAAGCCGACGAGGGCTTGAAGACCAGTTTTTTTTGTGCGGAGAGTTTTTCTTAGAGAGTTTAGGAGTGATACCTGATCTCCTAGCTCCACGCACTTTTAAGTGACTTGTTTTTTGTGAGGCTCTGGCCTCTACGTGAGAAGACCCTTTTTCACCGAGAAAGGTCGGGGAAACCGATTGGAATTTGATCTCTCCAATTGTGTTATTTCAGAGAAGCTGCTAACTTCCAGTGGACGAGTGCGGGCCCTTTTTTCTGTGACCTGACCAGCGGTTCGTCGCCTCGTTTTAGCGACAGTGTGCTCCATCCTTGAGAGACAATCCACGTTTCCTACTCCAACTTCTACGGACTGCTTTGTATATCTATCATTCGAGATCGCGGCCTAACCGCGTATATTAAATAAATCTGAAATTCTCATTATCTTGAAAGTCTCTATTTTAGTAAGCTGTCTACCTTACACGTAACCTGTGACGCTACCTAAGTGTTTGCTTTTGACACAAATAGCAGGAATACGTTACAGCTATACTAATAATACAAGAATGGTGGCAGCAACGGATGAATCCAGCTTTAGTGAGTGATTGTGCAAGACTGTGAGTGTGTGCGCGTACGATAATTCGAACTTTCAACAGTGCCTGACTAGTGTGGAGCCATTCCTACTAAGCCGAGAAAGCCAGCATACCCGTGGAGAGAAGCAAGCTTCGAGGACAGGTACTTGTTTTTTCATTCTCTAGAGGCAATTGTGTTTTTTAAATATAAACTCTTAAGTTAATTACCCGTCGAGAAAGTCGACATAATATTTGTGTGTTTTAATATTAATTCTTAAGTTAATTACCCGTCGAGAAAGTCGACAGAATATTTGTGTTTTTTATAATTAACTCCTTAGTTAAGATAACTCGAGAAATTCGAGAAACGTTTGAGCATCAGCTCGTTAAGTATATTTTTTTTTGAGTCCGAGAAATTCGAGACTTGTGGTTTTGTGATCTGGTTTATGAACAAGTCGTGAAGTGTTACCAATTTAGTAAAAGTGTATCGTAGAAATTGTTTGTTGCAAGCATATGTTATTGAACCTAAATTGCATATTGTGTTATAGTATCAAGTGTATTTGTGCTAGAGATTAAGAAAAGTGC
Organism: Dolomedes plantarius; assembly: GCA_907164885.2. Classification (NCBI taxonomy): domain Eukaryota; kingdom Metazoa; phylum Arthropoda; class Arachnida; order Araneae; family Dolomedidae; genus Dolomedes; species Dolomedes plantarius. Next base: position 38,635,815 of record OU015494.1, on the reverse strand, counting down.
ATTTTTATTAATTATTAAGTATTGTATTAGAGTGTATTATTTTGGAGAATTGGGTTTTGATTAGTGTATTGGGGTTATATTGGGTTAGGCAAAATGGCTTTCTTAATGACCTATAAGAAAGAAGACCTCCAGGTTCTTTCAGATGATCTAGGGATTGATTTCGAGGATCACGATAGGAAATGTGACCTATACGACAGAATTTTGGCCAGTGCAAGGTATGATGAAGAGAGTGTTAGGGCTCAAATAAAAATCATTAAAGAAGAGCGCGAAAAAAACCGAGTTTAGACACTTAGAATTAGAACGCGAAGCTAGACAAAGAGAATTTGAACTGGAAAGGTTGCGGTTGACTCATGCAGCCGAAACCGCCAGCGTAGCTTCATCCCAGAATGAGAGCGCTAGGCCCGTACAAAATTTCAAAGCCCTAATGCAAAAGTATGATCCGGAAAAATCGGACATTTCTCTCTTCCTAACCCTGTTTGAACGTCAGGCACGAAAAGCACAGGTTGAAGACGGGGAACGAATGATGCATTTGCTTTCATTATTACCCACGGAGATCGCTGAAATAATTATTCGCGAACCCGTTGAGGTAGCAGATGATTACGATCAGGTAAAGAAATTACTTCTCAGCCGTTTTAAGTTAAGTCCGGAGACGTTTAGAGTTAAACTAAATCAACACCAGAGGCGGCCAGGTGCCCTATGGAAAGATTTAATTTTCGAGCTGAGAAATTATTTAGAGGGATGGCTTGAAGGGGTAAGTGTAAAAGATTTTGAAGCCCTTAAGAATCTCATGGTTGCAGACCAGATTAAAAAACGCGTCCCGGCGGAAATCCGAGAACATTTTTTGGATGAATGGGGAGCTATAGTGGACCCTCACATCTTAGTGAAAAAATTGGACGAATATGAAGCGACAAGGCGCACTATCAGAAAACCCATTAATTTAAAGCCGTTAGAGAAAAAAGGAACGGAAAAATCTAAAACCTTTGAGAAAAGTGAGGATAAAAAAGAGGTTAAAGAGAAACCCAACTCTTCTAACGGGAGAGACCAGGGATCTGTGAGAAATAACTGGAGAAATCGTGAGTATGAAAGGAGAAGAGCCCCGGCTTGTTACGAATGCGGGTCAACTGAGCATTTACGCCCTCAGTGCCCCGAATTACGCCGACAGACTAGCGAGCGGGTGAACAAAGTAGCGACCGCAGAGAACTTCGAACCCGTTTTTAAGCCATACCTCAGCAAAGCGAAGGTAAATGGTGTGGAGACCACTATTCTTCGCGACAGCGGGACGAGCCTTGATGTCGCTCCTTTTAAATTAGTCAGCGCGACGGATTTTACAGGAGAGGTCGTATGGGTCCGCTCCGCGTTAGAAAACGAGTTGCGAAGCTTACCAGTCGCAGTAGTGCGGATAGAGAGTCAAAAATATGGGAATTTTGTGACGAAAGCGGCCGTGGTAGGTAAATCAGTAGAGATGGACCACTACTTAATGGGGAATTATACTCAGGAAATTGTTGATAATATTAAGAATGAACCCCAGTTAGTGAATAATGTTGTCACGCGGAGCCGATCGAAGGCAGAAGCGAAAAATAAACCTGAAGGGGGGAATCAAAATTCAGAAAGTGAATTAGAAACCCAATCCGACCTCGAGAGAGAAATGGACGGCGAAATTGAAGGGGATTTAGAATTGCCCCCGGTCGAGGGAAGTACCGAGACGGAATTAGCTGGGATAAACTCAGAAACCTTCCTCGCAGAACAAACGAAATGTGAGGATCTAGAACCTCTCTGGGAAAAAGTTAAAAGTCAGACGACTACAGAGTACATAGTTGAGAAGGGGTTATTGTATAGGAAGTCTGCGGATCACAGAGGTGAGGAACGGAGACAATTAGTTATACCCAAGTGTCTCCGAGACAGAATGTTAAAGCTAACTCACGAGGGGTTAGGCGGGCACATGGGAATCACTAAATGCAAAGACAAACTGTTGAGGTATTATTACTGTGCGAATTGTACTAAAGATGTAGAGAACCATGTAAAAACTTGTGATCCATGTCAACGGATAGGAAAGGCCAGGGAAAAGAAGAAGGCTCCCTTAAAATTGGTACCCATCATAAAGGAGGTTTTCTCCAAACTCTGTATTGATACGGTAGGACCCCTGGCCGAGACGAAAATAGGGAATCGGTACTTGTTGACAGCGATATGTGTAGCTTCGAAGTACCCTGAAGCTATACCCATCCCGGACATCCGGTCCGAGACTGTTACGGAGGCCCTCATGCTGATTTTCAGTAGGCTCGGTTTTCCGAAAGAGGTACAATGTGATAACGGCACTTGCTTCACGAGTAACTTGACGGAGACATGTTTTGAAAAGTTTAAAGTTAAGGTGACCCATAGTTCGGTTCGACACCCGCAAAGTAATAGTGTGGAAAGATGGCATCGAACTATAAAACGGTTAATTAAGGTTTTATGTTTAGAGTCAGGGCAAGATTGGGAGAGCATTCTCCCCGCCGCTTTACTTGCATTACGGACTGTGACCCACGAGTCAACAAATTTTAGTCCGGCAGAACTGGTCCACGGGAAAAATCTGAGAACCCCCGAGACTTTGCTCTACGAGCATTGGACCAATGCGGAAGATGAAGAAAGCGCTGTTACAGAGTATGTGTTCGGGTTGTTAAACCGCCTAAAAAGATGTCAGGAACTCGCTTCAGAACGAGTTATAGAACAGCAAGGGAAGAGGAAAAATTATTACGACCGAGACGCAGTTCAGAGAAGGTTCAGACCAGGGGACAAGGTTTTGGTTTTAGCAGCTTCCAGACCAAATCGACTTGCTGTACAATGGGTAGGGCCCGCGACAATCGAGAGTCAGTTGTCTGACACTAACTATATTGTGCAGGTGCCAGGTAGATCTGCGAAGTCGCAAATTTATCACATAAATTTGTTAAAACCATATCATCAGAGGGTGGAAAATGTAAATTTTCTGTTGAATGAAGAGGTAGGTCAGGAAAAATCCGATTCGGACTTAGAAATACCGTATCCTGTCGCGAACCCGACTCTTTTCGATTTCGACGAAATTGTTAAAGAGAACGACTTAGGAAATAGGTGTACGCCCGACCAAATAAATCAGCTGGGAAAACTACTAGGATCCCACGCTAAAATATTTTCTAATGAACCCGGTCGCACTAACTTCATCGAGCATGACATCCAGCTGATAAGCGATAAACCTGTTCGATCAAAGCCATACAGAACTTCTCCCCGACAAAATGAAATATTAAAAACCGAAATAAAGCGCATGCTAGATCTCAATATCATAGAGATAGGTGAATCAGACTATACGTCTCCTATGATTTTGGTAGAAACTCCGGGTCGAGACCCCCGACCATGTATTGATTACCGGAAACTGAATTCAATGATCAGGGTAGAATATTTTCCGCTACCAAATATAGAGGAAAGGGTTGAAAAGGTCAGTGCCGCGAAGTACATCACGGTCATAGATTTGACAAAAGGTTACTGGCAGATACCCCTGAGTCCCCGGGCGCAGAGACTCGCTGCGTTCGTGACAACTTTTGGGACGTATCGACCCTTGGTAATGCCATTTGGTTTAGTAAATGCCCCGAATAGTTTCTCGATGTTTATGTCTCGACTCTTACAAGGTTGCGAAGAGTTCGGGGTTCCCTATCTAGACGATGTGGCTATTTTCTCGGAAACCTGGGAAGAGCATTTGAACCATATTGATATTGTGTTAAAAAAGATCGCGCAAGCTAAACTAATGATAAAACCTGCCAAATGCCAATTCGCACAGAACCAAGTGAAGTACTTAGGGCATATTGTAGGAGGGGGAAGCAGAAAACCTGCTCAAGCAAAGGTCGAAGCGGTGTTAAATTTTCCTCCCCCGAAAACGAAGACGCAGGTGCGCCAATTCTTAGGACTTAGCGGGTACTACTCCCGGTATATAATGGGATACGCGCTTATAGCGGAACCATTGACACGCTCTTTAAAGGGTCGAAACCGGAAGGAAAGTATTGAGTGGACAGAGGAGTGTGAAAACGCCTTCCAAGAACTAAAAACAAAACTAACGGAGAAACCAGTACTATACGCTCCCGATTTCTCTAAGGAATTCGTGATACACACCGACGCGTCCGACAAAGGAATAGGGGTAATATTGGCACAAAAGGGACCAAATAATTCGGAACATCCCGTTTTGTTTTTAAGCAGGAAGTTCACTGAGAGTGAGCAGAAATATTGTGCGACCGAAAAAGAATGCGCCGCAATTATCTTTGCCTTAAAAAAGTTGCGACATTATTTAGATGGACAGCCATTTACGATCGAAACCGATCACAACCCACTGGTTTTCCTGAAGAATAATGCCGGAAATAACCATAGACTTATGAGGTGGTCTCTAGCTATGCAACCATTTAATTATAAGATTGTTCATAGGCCAGGGTCACAAAATAAACACGCAGACTGTCTCAGTAGAGCAGACTGATTTAAAAATAAATTGAATTGAAACATTTTTCATTTTTTTTTTCGTATTGTAATTGGAATTAATTGTATTGTTTTTAAATTAATAAATTGTGATAAGATAAAGTTTTCCTTTTAGTTGAACCTCTAAACCTAAGATAGTGTTGTAAATATGAATGTTTTTTTTGTGTTTCTGTAAATATAAATGACATTTAATGTTTTAATTGAGGTATTGTGTTAGTGTAAAATTTTTTTTTATTGAAAATTAAGTGTAACATGAATAGTAAACTTAACCTAGAAGTTGATGCATAAATTAAAATTGTTAGGAATGCCTCTGGAGATGGAATACAAGTAAGATACCTGTACCTAACTCTTGATTTTCAGATTTTGCAGAACCGCAAAATCTCTTCAAAGGGGTTAGGGGCTGTGGCAATTTCCCCCCCTCGAGGCGAGTAGGAAAACCATTAAAATCGTCGTTAGCCGTGAACCGATGCTAAAGAATGGCAGACCCCCCGAGCGAAAGAAGACCACAATGGACACCTCTTTGGGACGCATTCCTGGGATGAAAAGAGGAGACAGTCTGGCGCCATATTTTGACAGTGGCCGACAATGACAGTTTACGCCCTGAAACGAGATCGCTAATGAGGAAGCGGGTGATGAAGATGAAATAATCGGCATCGTTTTTTTGCGCACGGCTAGACGCTCAGCCTATCCGGAGCGAGCTATAGAGAGGAGGCTAGAAAGAATTCCGCCAGGGATCAAGTTTTTAAATAAGCCGACGAGGGCTTGAAGACCAGTTTTTTTTGTGCGGAGAGTTTTTCTTAGAGAGTTTAGGAGTGATACCTGATCTCCTAGCTCCACGCACTTTTAAGTGACTTGTTTTTTGTGAGGCTCTGCCCTCTACGTGAGAAGACCCTTTTTCACTGAGAAAGGTCGGGGAAACCGATCGGAACTTGATCTCCCCAATTGTGTTATTTCAGAGAAGCTGCTAGCTTCCAGTGGACGATTGCGGGCCCTTTTTTCTGTGACCTGACCAGCGGTTCGTCGCCTCGTTTTAGCGACAGTGTGCTCCATCCTTGAGAGACAATCCACGTTTTCTACTCCAACTTCTACGGACTGCTTTGTATATCTATCATTCGAGATCGCGGCCTAACCGCGTATATTAAATAAATCTGAAATTCTCATTATCTTGAAAGTCTCTATTTTAGTAAGCTGTCTACCTTACACGTAACCTGTGACGCTACCTAAGTGTTTGCTTTTGACACAAATAGCAGGAATACGTTACAGTATATACGCTGTTAGACAAGAAAAAAACAACGCACCAAGAAGGAATTATTTATCCGAATGAGACGAAAATCGGTAGATTGGATGTATATGTATAGAAAAACAAATGATTACAATTAGAGACAATTTAGATGATTTATTCAAGAAAAAGAGCTTCACAAAGTGAAAAGTCAATAACGTGTTGATCCACCTCTGGCCCTTATGCAAGCAGTTATTCAGCTTGACAATGATTGATAGAGGTTGCGGATGACCTCCTGCGGGATATCGTACGAAATTCTGTCAAATTGGCGCATTAGATCGTCAAAATCCCAAGCTGGTTCGACGGCCCTGCCCATAATGCTCAAAACATGCTCAATGGGGGGGGAGAGGTCCGGCGACCTTGCTGGGCAAGGTGGCGTTAGACAAGCACCTTGGCAAGACAAACAGTAGAAACTCTCTCCGTGGGCGGACGGGCATTATCGTGCTGAAATGTAAGCCCAGGATGGCATGATATGAAGGGCAACACAACGGGGCGTAGAATATGATCAACGTGACGTACCGCTGTGCTCTAAAGGTGCCGCGGATAACAACCGAAAGGGTCCTGCTATGAAATGAAATGGCACTCCAGACCATCACTCCTGGTTGTTGGCCCGTATGGCGGAAGACAGTCAGGTTGTTATCCCACCACTGTTCGGGGCGTCTCCAGACACGTATTCGCTGGTCATCGGGGCTCAGTTCGAAGCGGGACTCATTACTGAAGACAATTCTACTTTAGTCAGGGCCATTCCAGGTCGAATGTGCCCGACACCACTGCAAATGGGCTTTTCGGTGTACAGAGGTCAATGGTAGTCGGCGCAAGGGGCGCCGTGAGCTCAACCCTCTGTCTCTGAGCCGCCTATGGCCCTTGAGGTTACTGAGGCACCAGTTGCACGTACTATCAATGATAATGACGAATCTGGGGATGTGAGTGCCGCTCTGACGATTGTTCGATCCTCACGTTCTGTTGTTTCTCTAGGCCGACCGCTTCCTTCTTGACACTGTGTTCGGCCATGGTTCACCCATCCCTATCAACATCGTCTAATAGTGGCATCGCTCCTATCCATAGGCGTAGCGTACTTCTAACTTTTTTTTTTTGGGGGGGGGGAGCGCGAATCGAATTCAGTTAGGGCTCTCCTCAGAGCATTTACTACCAGACGGTTCTTAAAATTTGAAATATTATGATTTTTGAAATTGAATATCAATACAATTGATGTTTGAGTAGTATTCAAAAGTTATACAATGGAGGAAAATGAATATAATATAAATAAAATGAGAAAAAAAATATAGCGTCGAATTTTTGTTATGGAGCATATCTTTGTTAAAAACTATGTCAAGGCTAAAGACATAATCAGAATGTTCAGTTTCACAGTTTTAAAAGGCGGAAAAAAACAAACTTTCTTAAAAGTTTTCTACAATTTTCTGATTTAACTGAACTTCTATTGAGATTTTAATTTATTTGAAGTTAAGTTGAGTGGGGGCACGTCCCCTCCATGCCCCCCTACGCTACGCCTATGCTCCTATCAACCTGTCGAGCGATTCACCGATTAGACCAACCAGCTTCGTTGAGCCTAACTATACGTCCTCTCTCAAATGATGACATCTACGCATATTCTTCGCGCACCTGTATGCGAGGCATAGTTACTCTCTACCTGAGTACATGGAAGGGAATTCGCAAAGAATTTATGACCTGAAATCGAAATTTCTCCTCTTTAATATCCTGCCAGTTGCGCAGTTAAGATGCGCTACAGTGTCACATGTTCATTCATTGGTCGCCAAACTTTAAAATTTTGCCTTTTCCGTCGGAACCTGTATGCATATATATTTGTGTCCAATTTGCTTTACCCCTTCTTGGTGCGTCGATTTTTTCTTTATCTAAGAGTGTGTGTGTGTATATGTGTGTATATATATATATATTTGTTCTATGGTTAAGTAACTTTTTATTCAATTCTACAGTTAATTATGGATTGTACGGTGTCTGAGTATGTTTATTGTATAGATCATACTTATCTGAAACAATGTATTGGTTTTTAGACAGTATTGACACCGCTGATGATCAGATATTGTCTAAAAACACTTTTAATCTTACCTTTTCATGTTATTGGTTCCTGGCTGTAGTAGCTTCAGTGCTCATACTGGTTTTTCTCTTTCAACTTTATCTTATATATATATATATATATATATATATATATATATATATATATATATATATATATGCCTACACAAATCTGCATTTAATAATATTATTGTTAATCAGCTTGTAAGAGTAAATAGGCTTTGTTCTAAAGAAAATAGGCAAAAGCATATTATAGAATTATTAGTAGTGCTAAAACGTAATAATTACCCTGATATTCTATCCAAGCACATAACTGGTTGTTTTAGATTTAATGAATAGCATGTTCTGTTGCTAATAATTCGTAAAACAAAACTAAATGAATAATGAGAGTAAATAACTAATAAAAGTAAAATAAAAAAATAACAAATACTAGTGTAATTAAAATAATAAAAAATAATAACTCTTAGCCATAATAAATGTATAAGTTAACTTAGGTTAAATAGCCCTAAAACACGGCATCCTTAGTAAGTTTGCTTCTGTCTTTCCATTAATTCCATGGTTGCAATGTTTGTGACGTCAGTCTTCTTGAAGTCTCCTTAACTTAACTTCCAAGTTTGTCTGGGGCCGAGTTTGGTGTTCTAAGATAAAGCAACTGATTATTCCTTCTTCTGTTTCATATGGATTGTACGGTGTTTAAGTATGTTTATTGCTCAGATCATACTTATTTGAAACAATCCATTGGTTTTTAGACAGTGTCGGCACCGCTGAAGATAAGATACTGTCAAAAACCTCTTTTTCACTTATCTTTTCATGTTTTTAGTTCCTGGCTCTTGTGGTTCTGAGCATATACTGGTTTTTCACTTTCAACTGTGTCTTTTATATATATATATATATATATATATATATATATATATATACGAACCCGCTTAATGGAATAGCCAATTTGCCACGAAAAATTATTCTAATAAGCGGGATATTCCATTATCCGGGATCACATTGACACGCCCACAATGTTTAAAGTTACAGTTAAACCTAGAATGCATTAAAAATTACCTAAACCATAGGCATATTTAAACTATTATAATTAACAAACAATTATTAATTAAAAGTAAGAAACAATTTAAACACATTAAAATTTAGAAAATTGATGAAAAATGAGCTAATTTTGTTGTAGAATATACAAATTTCCCTTAATTCAATTCCTACTATTAGTTCACACTCTCCCTATATATATATATCTTGTTCAAATTTTCAATCGTTAATTAAATAAATTTTATTCATCCACTCAAGTTCAAATACATTTTTTTTAAACTTGTAGTGGATGACACTTGATGTTAATACAGTTTTTTGAAATATTAATTCATTAATTAAATTTAATTAATCAATTTTAGTTTTAGACCTAGAGCGTCTCTTGCTCTTGAATAGTAATTTCCCCCTTCTTACTGTGTAAACGGTAGCACCGCAGTAGCGCGGGCTCTTCCCGTCCTGTAGGTTGCGGGATCGAATCCGCAACCTGACAAACTTTTTTTCTCTCTCTTTCCCCCTCTCCTAATCTTGCACAGTAGGCAAGGTTCTGGCAGACAATCCTTTTTTTCAATTCCTACTATTAGTTCACACTCAAATTTTTCTTTGTTGACCTAAGTAGGAATTGACTTTAAATTTTTTTTTTATATTACTTGTTTTTTGGAAATAATTGCAATGTTACTTACTTATTTGTTGCTAAAGAAGTCGGATATTTTAGACTGTTTACTGTTCTGTGAATGCAGCAAATCTGTTATTTGATTTTCTAGTTTATAAAATAAATAAAAGTCTGCATTTGGCTTCGTTTCCAAGAAACGTCTTATAATATCACAAGCGTTATTAACTTCAACATGTGACAGAACCTTTTTAATGGTACATTCTTCATAAAATTCATCTTCATCGACTTCGCTTTGATCAAATTGAGGGTCTGAAGTTTCACCACATTCTACCAAGTCATTATCGAAGTTTACAAAATTGGAAAAATTTTCTTCTGTCATTCCTTCTGGTGGTAAATAATTTGCGTTTGTAATTGATTCATCATTTAATTCATCATTTGTTACGTGTGTTGAAAATTTACATTTTACGAAACAACTTTTTATTGCGTCAGAGGAAATATTATTCCAGGATTTGTTCATCATATGAACAGCTGTAAGAATTGAAATGTTTCTAATAATTTTACAAGTTGAGCTATTGATAGAAAATCCACTAGTATCATCTATGCAAGCTATGATCTTTTTAACGATTTCTTTTCTATAATTCCTCTTAAAAAGTGATATAATTCCCTGGTCCATTGGCTGTAAAATAGCTATAGTATTCGGAGGCAAAAAATCTAGTGCTACATTTTCTAGTCTTACGTCGACTTGGTGGGCTTGACAATTATCGATAAAAAGGATAGCTTTTCTTTTCATCTTATTCATCTCATTGTCAAATGACACTAACCAGTTATGAAAGAAATTAGCAGTTATCCAAGCTTTTGAATTCGCTTCATATTTAACTTCAAGGGATTTTACACCTCTAAAACATTGTGGGCTTTTGGATTTCCCGATTACAAAAAGAGGCATTTTATGACTGCCGTCAGCATTGCTACAGCATAAAACTGTCAGTCTGTCTTTCGGGATTTTTCCTCCAACAACTTTTTCACCTTTTAAGCACAAAGTCCCATCAGGCATTGCTCTGTAATAAAGTGCTGTTTCGTCACAGTTATAGATACAAGAAGAACTGTAGTCTTGTAATAAAGCAGGTAATACTACATTTTTCCAAGAACTGGCAGCGACTTCATCAGCATCACTTGCTTCACCGTGAATTTTTTTGAAAGAAATTTGGTTTCTTGCTTTCCATCTGCACAACCAACCATTTGTAGCTTTAAAATCAATTATATTTAACTGTTGTGCTTAATCAGCTTTCTGATTCAATAATAATCCACTAATAGGAACATTACAAGATCGTTTTTCAGCAAACCTTTGAAGAAGAGCATCTTCAACTTCAGATTCTTTTCCTGTACGTTTTCGTTTTTGATTAAGATTTTTATTGCATTTCCAGTCGTTCAAGGCCTTTTCTTTATTTTTTAACAATTTCGAAACTTGAGCTTGAGATATCTCAAACTTTTTGAGAATTGCGTACACTTATTTAGTTTTGCAAACTCTATGACTTTTACTTTTTCTTTTAAAGTAAGATCTTTTCATCTCAAAGATATTGTAAAGCACAAGAAAGATTACTGATTTCACGAAAGCGAACTGTCGAACTAATCGCCGTAGAAAATGTACAGTTAAATGTTCAAGGTAAAGACCACCAAGTTAAATGTTGCGCTTCTCCGAAGAGATTCGTTACAGTTGGTAATCCACGTCCCCTTCAAGATAAGGACCCGTTGAAGTTTCACATTTCCTTCACACACACACACTCATTTTCTAGCTCTCATTTGGGGGTGAAGCTTATTGTTCATTCTCTGAATAGGGAAACGTAGGCCAGCGGCCGAGCAATACGGGGAGGGAGTGGAGGGCTAGCAAAAACAGCAACAACAATGAATTGCCCTTCATAATCGAAGAAATCCCCATTTCCTGCTATTGGACACTTTCTGCGAAGTGACAAAATTGCTTTGAAAGACATTAAGTTACTGCACATTCATTATTGCACTTTACAGAAAAAAATTCTGGAAAGAAGTGAGCGAAATAGAAAAAGATTGATATCGTCATGGCTAAAAATTATTCCTTTAAGCGGGATAACTTCAAAACAATATATTCCATTAACCGGGAAATTTAACACAGAAACAAATTACTACGGTTTGGGACATTGAAAATTTATTACATTAAACGGGATATTCTTTTAACCGATATTAAAATTTATTACATTAAACGGGATATTCTTTTAACCGATATTCCATTAAGCGGGTTTGACTGTATATATATACAAATATACATTTAATGTGTGAGTGTGAGTGTAACTAATGACAGTGTAACGATCCGAAGGGAATATAGAAGAAAGTAACTTACTTATCCCATCTTTAGCGATACAGCGCGTCAACAGATGTCTTAATGAAAGCGACAGCATAGAAGCAATATACCTGATTTTCCTATATTCGGGCTTATATAAGATGGATATATCTCTTTTTTAACACAAGATTTATTCGCTGGACTTCATCGTAGCAGGTGTATACATGCATAACATTAGAATAGGGTCAGTGGCGAAAGTTACGTCACTTTATGCCCACTTGACTCTTCATATTGAAAGGGTCAATTTAGTATTTTTCCACGTTATGGGAAAGAGAGAAGTTATGGGGAAGAGAGTTTTGAGCAGTTCTTTACGTTCTATTTACTTAATAGGGCGTCCATAGGGTGTTTTCTAGTGGGCCAGAGCTACTTTTTAAGCCCTTAATTTAACATGTACATTGACTAAAGTGTTGAAGAATGTCCAACGCCAGGGAAAGAATGTAGGAATCTCAGCAGGCTTAAAGGCTAATAGTGTGCCCAAATTAGCTTGTTCTTAGAAAGAAAAGGGGCTATTCTGTGTTTGTAAAGTATAAGCACTTTTTTCTAATTAATATATATATATACACACACACACACACACACACACACAGGGTGTTCATAAACTGTCTCGATAAAATAAGAGCGATGACAGTACTCATGAAGACTAACAATATTTACAATGCAACCTAGGGTCGCATTCCCCTCAGTGTGTCAGAAGAGCGTCAAGTTCAAAGGCCAAGTTGAACTTTCGTAAAATGTGAATTAATGAAATCATAAGAAAATCCCCACACCACTACCCCTTGTAAACACCAGCAGAGAATTTCAGTGAACATCTGCCCAAGTATCGTTGGCAATTCGCTGGTGGGGGGAGGATCGGCGACAGTTACGATAATCAGACACGATCGGGGCGCACTGAGGAAATCTGCATATGACAGTGGCTAGAAACAAATCACAGAACGCCGTTCACCAAATATTCAGCGTAGAAAACTCATAAAAAGCTCTCTGATCGTGTTTTTGTTAGCCATTCGCAGAGCTGTTTTTTGTGTTCGTGACATACGCGTCGATTTTTGTGATACACGTAACGTTCCAACGCTTTTTAGGGTTTAGCATGCGCTGAGCATTTTACGACGGGAGGAAAAGTTTGCGTTGCCATTTGAGAATTTCGAGTTTCTATACCTATAACGTAACCGTGGGCGTTACTGTGTTGCCGTTCTCAGAATTCCGAACTCATACATCTGAATAACTATATCTGAAATCTCATCTTGATAGGTTGAACGGAATGGCCCTCTAGAGGTCTATTATCGCTTTTGTGGGCCGTTCGCAGAGCTATTTTTTTTTGGGGTGGGTGCATAACACGTCCGTTTTTTGTGATACACGTACCGTTCCACGCTCTTTAGGTTTTTCGCATGCACTAAGAATTTTGCGATGTGAAAATGGGTGTGCAATTTGAAAATTTTGAGTTTCTGTATCTATAATGGTAACCATGCGTGTCACTTGGTTGCCGTTCACAGAATCCCGAGCTCATACCTCTGAATATACTATATCTGAAATCTCATCTTGATCGGTTGCCCGGAGACAGGCCGCTAGCGGTTATATATCGGCAAAGATTCTTCTGAATACCTGTCTGTATCTGTAATATATATATAATATATATATATATATATATATATATATATATATCTAATATATGTACCGTTAAAGTATAACTGCAGTTCGTTCCTGAACTAACTAGGTATTCTATAAATTAACCTAATGAGGAGACAGTTAAAGTGTAAATCAACAATTTATCTAACATGAAATTAACCTCAATGCTCGACCACTTAACATGCAACCGCTAGCACTTTATCTACTTTCTGCCGCGTCTCCCTGATATTTATGGAACGTCCCATCAAATCATTTGTTACACCACGGATTCCTAACCTGACACTTGGACTTACAAGAACATAAATTTCTAAAACCAAACCATTTTTGTTTCACCACACTGGGTTTTAAACGAACATTTTTTAAATCCCTGACCAGTACCTAAACTTTGAGCTGTAGCAACCGAACGGAGCGATATTTCTACATCCGGTACTTCTTCGATTTTAATTAATTTTTGTTCGCAGACACTGAACTGGGATCGGGAATATAATTGTTTTATGCGGCCGTTTCTTGTGCCCAATTGGAAAAATCCTTCTTCGGTTATTTTTATGATGATAGCTAAAATAACTCATGGACAAAAAAATTAGCGCACCAAGAAGGAGTCGTCAAAATGAAACACAATTTTACATACGTAATGACTACTTTGATATAAGTAAATGATAAGAAAATCAAAGAAAAAGGATACTTTATTTCATAGAAAAAGGCAAAAGAACGGAGGAGTTAATACTCCGTTGGACCCCCTCTAGCGCGAATGCACGATCCCATACGATCGAGCATTGAGTCATACAAGTTCTGTATGATGTCTCGAGACATTTCGTTCCATATTTGCTGTAACCTTGCCTCTAGTTCGTTCAAACTCGTGGGATGTCCAAGTCGTCGTCCCAAATGATCCCAGATATGCTCGATTGGAGACAAATCTGGGGATCGGGCAGGCCAAGGAAGGGTAGTAACAGTTCGGAGGACAGTCTTGTGACACCCTTGCCGTATGAGGCGAGCATTGCTCTTGTTAAAAATGGCTCCTGGGAGCCGTTGCGTGAGTGGCAACACATGTGGTTGCAGGATTTCATGAACGACCGCATGGGCTGTCATGGGGTCCACGGAACAATACTAGGGGTGACCGTGTATTGTAGGCAATGGCACTCCATACCATCACACCAGCGGTGGGAGCGATGTGTCGCTGTACAGCAAAGGCAGGATTGAAGCGTTCACCACAGGCTCTCCACACACGAACACGATTGTCATCACTGCCGAGATTGAATCTGGATTCGTCGCTAAAGACGACCTGGTTCCATTCCGCTGCAGTCCAGTTTCCTCGTGCGCGGCAAAACTCCAAACGGAGGCGTCGATGGGTGGGCGTCAAGGGCAGCACACGTAATGGGCGCCGCAATACCAACTGTCCTTCAGCCAAGCGCCTTCGTATGGTTCGAGAAGACACAGAGGCCCCTAGTGAAGGTGCTACCTGTGCCTGGATGGCGGCCGATGAAGCTGTTGGCTGTGCGCGTGCATTTCTTACGATGTGGCGGTCTTCTCGACGACTGGTCTGTCGAGGGCGTCTTGAGCCAGGTCTTCGTGTACATGACATCTCTCGGATCCACTGGTCCCAACACCTCCTCACAACACAATCAGAGCGGCCTAATTGACGAGCTACTCGCCTAGCTGACCACACAGCTTCCATCATCCCGACGATTCTCCCACTCTCAAACTGCGACAACTGCTTATATTGTCTTCGAACACGGCGTAATGGCATGTCTATCTCAGCTCTTCCTTTGTAAATGATTCAGCACACTTAAACAAGCTTTGGTTACCTGTTTTATACTCCACAGAGTACGATGTTCAACGCCCTCTACCGGCTATACGTAATGCGCAATCACGCTGCATTTATAATCATTTGTATATCTCCCCGACATGTACCTTCATTGCACGTTTCATTACGATCCCCTAATTATTTCTTGGTGCGCTAATTTTTTTGTCCATGAGTGTAGATTTGGCATCACCTTTTCCTCTGTCAACTTCAGGCACTGGGATACGGACGGTAAACCCCACAGAGGGTTCAGAATGAGATTTATCCGACATTAATTTCATCTTTTTCGCTTGAATTTCTAAACATTTTTTAGACTTTTCTCTTTCTCTTTGAACATTAAGTTCATTAAAACACAATTTGCAGATTTTCTGCTCAACTTTATCTTCTGAAACATAATCTTCCGAACATGATATATGGACAGGCTCCATACATTTGAAGCAAACTATATCTTCACTGCATTCTTTTAAACAGACAACACATACTTTCGTAATGGGATTATTTAATACTGTTTGTTCAACTACTTTTTCATTATCAGGTTGAGAAGAAACATTCATTGCAGTCAAAGTATTTTGTAATTGATCTTCGTCGACCAACGAATTAAGTGCTTCCTTCGGAATGGCAGTTGTTGACAGTCCAACTCTAGCTGCGCAACCAAACATAGCCTCGTATGGGGACCTTTGAATACCAGAATGGAACGCTCTGTTCTTCATAAACTGGGTAAATTTTTAACCCGTTACTCCACGAAGTTGACTGGTTCTCTTGCATGCAAGTCGTCAACATATTTTCTATGTCCTGATTGGCTCTCTCAACAGTGCCTTGGCTTTGGCTATGTCTTGGTTTGCCATGCACGATCTTAAGCTCTGGCCAAGTTACTTTTAAGTCATCAATAAGTTTGTTACAAAATTCTCTTCCATTGTCCGACTCCAATATACATGGGGCTCCAAACAACAGGAATATATCAAGCAACTGTCTTGCAACTTCTTCTGCTCTCTTTGTTTGAAGAGGTCTTAAAACCACGAACTTTGTAAGGTGATCTTGATAAACTAAAATAAATTTATAGTTTCCATCAGGTTGTGATTGAAAATCTATGAGGTCAACCTGACATCTTGAATTCATATGTGAAAAAATCATGGGCTTAACAACAACACCTTTTCTGCCCGCTTTGCGTTTTTGTTGACAAGATTCACAAAAATTCAGAAAAATCTTAATATCATTTTGCGTAATATTTTTGTAACGACGATTAAGTTCTTTTATCATTCGGTCTATACCACCGTGCCCAATACATAAATGAGTTTCGTACAAAATGTCAAACAAAGAATCACTTGAGCAATAAAACATTACATCTGGTGTTGCATTTGTTACTGGGACTATTAATTTTTCTACTCCTTGAACTTCAAGGACATCGTAAAGTTGAAGTAACCAATAATCACGAGGCACTTTCTTATGTGATGTTTTAGATTTCTGTACATCAGCTATCAAACTTAATAATTTTTCACGGGTGAGCAAAGAACTGTTTTCTTTCACATCACGCTTATTTAGTAAAGATTCAAACTTAACTTTCATTGCAGCTTTTTTTTCGTTATCACTTAAAGAATTCATTGTTCAAGGCAATTTAAGGTCTTAAAAATAATTGCACTTTAACGTAAGCAAACTAAATTAACGTAATAACAAATGACTAAATTATAAAACTTAAAAAAATAAATGTATCTCAATACCTGATACGTGGAAACAGTATTTGACGAACAGCAGCCGGCATTGTACGTGCAAGTAATCAATTAACCGGAAAGAACTGGCGCCAACACGCTAAACAAGTTCTCTCCCTATGGCCTGGAATAGTTCATAAATGCAGTAGGGGTGGAAGGTAAATGTATTTGTCGTGCGAGATATATGATATAGATTATTTTACACTTTAACGGGCTGCAGATCGTTATTCTATGAAGTAACTAGTTAAACCATGAAATGCAAGAGAGTTTTACACTTTAACGGACACGATCAGTTATTTCATGGAATAACTAGGTATTCTATAAAATAACGGATTTCATACTTTAACGGTAACACACACACGCACATATATATATATATATATATATATATATATATATATATATATATATATATATATATATATATATATATATATATATAAAATACCCAGCAGCTGTAGGTATTCTTTCTGTAGTCGGGTCGAAAGGAATATCCATAGATTTTTAGAACTGTCTTTATTCTGGACAGACAATAGGGCCCTTTACGCGTCCTTGCGCGTGGGGAAAACTTGCAGACGGAATCACGCGTGCTTGCGTTTTCTCCTCATGTTGCGACTGTTTCGTACGCTCGTTTTTTCGCGCGCGAATACTCGTGTCATTTTAAAGGAAAAGGGAAAGAATGTCCGTGTAAAGGGATTCACGCAGGATTGATCGCGTAAACCTGGCGCGTGTGAAAAACACACAGTTTTACTGGAGCGTTCAGTTAATTCGTTAGTGTTTTAGTAATTTTGTGTTACAGAAATGGACCTTTAAGAAGTAGAACCATTTCCGAAGCCAATAGAGACTTCGTAGTAAAAAAAAATTACAAAGAGGCTCTTTCAGGAAGGAACTGAAGAAAGTCAGTGTCAGTCAGCGTGGTGGAAGAGGAGCAGATGACGTCTACATATCTTCCCTTTGGTACTACAATAATTTACTGCTTATAAAAGACCAAGAACTACATACAAGTAGTGTTACTAATGATGGTGAACCAGAGGATGGAAGCTTAAACATTGACGAAACTTACCTAACTGCTATTTTGACAAATGAACAAGGCGTAATGGAGGGTGGTGAAACTGGGCAGGACAAAAAGTCGTAATTTGAATTATTTTGCCTTTATTTACAACTGCATATTACAGTTACACGTGAAAGATAATAACATAGTAGCTAAATACATTAATTCTTAATCTAAGCTTTCCCCATCGCAACCAGACTATCTTGCCACTCAACCTTTCCGTTGGTATTGAAATATTGTTTATAAGTTTCTCTGTTTGGTTTAGCTTGTAAACTTGTATGTTCCAATACATGTATGTTCCAGACACGAGAATTCGCGCGCCAAAGAACGAGCATTTGAAACATTTGCAACACGAGGAGAAAAATTAAGCACGCGTGATTGCGTCTGCAAGTTTTTCCTCGCGAAATCCTGTACTCTCCAAAGCCCCTTTCCCTTCCTCTCCGACACCTTTAGACGTGCACTCTATCACGCGGGAAAGAGCTTGCGTGAAAAGGGTGCTAATGACGGCGTTTTAAAGTATGTTATAGCACCCATAAAAGTACATGTAAATTCCGGACCTGCCGAAGTATTTATACACTGGTGTATGAAATTAAGAGAATTTGCAGACTTGGTCGATTATCTCTAGAACTACTGTACCGATTTTAATGAAATTTGATATGTACATACATTGATACAATACAAAACAAATAACCATTCAATAATTGTAATACACACGGATGATCGTGCGTAACAGTAGTTGGAGTCGGAAGGTATGAAACAGCGGTTGCAGAGTAAACAAAACAAATGGGTTAATTCTTGGCGTTATTTTGCAGCAATCGGTTAATTTCAAATTTTAATAGTAAAAATGAGTAATGACCAACGTTTAGATGATGGAATGAGGTGGTGAATTGTGGGGAGGCTAGAAGCAGGCCAATCTCAAGTCCAAATTTGTAGAGAGTTTAATTTAACGCCCAGCGTCGTGTGTAACTTATGGAAACAGTTCTAGGATACCGGACCGAGAGAAAGCCTGGGCAAGGTCGTCCAAGAGCCACGACGGCCAGAGAAGATCGCCATTTGTCGATTATAGAGAGGCGTAACAGGAGTGCTTCAGCTTCTCAGCTCTCTCGTGACTGTATGCAGCCACAGGAACCCGTGTATCAAGGGTGACTATTTCCAAAAGACTTCATGAGAGAGGGTTGTTTGCAAGAAGACCTGCTGTTTGCGTCCCGCTCACTTCTACGAACAGGAGAATCCGTTTATCATGGTGCAGAGAGCATAGAGATTGGAATATGGATCAATGGGCGACCGTTCTCTTCACTGATGAGTCCCGGTTCAGCCTAGACACCGATTCTCACCGTAAGTTTATATGGAGAGAACCAGGGACCCACTACCTACCATCCAATGTACGCGAAATCGACCATTATGGCGGAGGAGGTTTAATGGTCTGGGCAGGCATCATGTTGGATGGCCGGACACCTCTCCATGTCTTTGAAAGAGGCACTGTGACTGGTGTGAGGTACAGGGATGAGGTCTTGGAGCCCTATGTTCGCCTTTTCAGGGGTGCAGTTGGCCCTGAGTTCATTTTAATGGACGATAACGCTAGACCACATAGAGCTCTTCTGGCCGACGAATTTCTAGAGAGTGAGGATATTCGCCGGATAGATTGGCCAGCTAGATCTCCAGACCTTAACCCTATAGAGCATGTCTGGGATGCTCTGGGGAGGGCAATTGCAACTCGCAACACCCCTCCGAGAACCATCCAGGAAATGAAAACAGCGTTGCTGAACGAGTGGGACCAATTGCCACAGGAAATGATAAACTGCCATATTTCAAGTATGAAATCACGCTGCGAGACCTGTATATCTGTAAGAGGGGACCATACCCCCTATTAACCCATCTATTAACCCATCTATTAACCCATTTTTTTGTTTATTCTGCAACCGCTGTTTCATACCTTCCGAATCCAACGAGTGTTACTCACGATCATGCTTGTGTATTACAATTATTGAATGGTTAGTTGTTTTGTATTGTATCAATGTATGTACATATAAAATTTCATTAAAATCGGTACAGTAGTTCTAGAGATAATCGACGAAGTCTGCAAATACTCTTAATTTCTTTCACCAGTGTAGCTACGTTACATCTTGATGGACGGAGAAAGGATGCGGGCAGTGACTTCGCGACGATAGAGCAAACACATGACAAAAGTGTGCAGGGATGACGCAAAGCATGGACGGGACAACATCAACATACGAGGGCAGTCCCAAAAAAGCCCGTGCAAAAACCCTTGCTCTGGCTTATACGAAGGGTTCATGTCCTTCGAAACCAGGGGGCCAAAAACTTCTAATTGGTTATCGGCTACCATCTGACCTCGTACGTCAGAAGTCATATGATCTTTCGAAAGGCGCGAGATAAACTTGTGATGTTGAATCATGCTTAAAAAATAACTTTTACTGTTTTGAGCACGTGTGTTTCAGGGACAATTTAGCTAGTCAATTCGTTTATCCTTAGGTCATAATTTGAAATATGGGCCTATAGTTTATTGAAACGTTAACGGGAAAATTTAGAATATGCTTTAATTAATAAAGGTGGAACGTTATTATTAGTTATCTACTTCTCTCTTTCACACACACACACGCATATATATATATATATATATATATATATATATATATATAACTTACGAGTAGATTGAAATATGCAGCTTATTTTACATAAGTCGATTGTCGATTTTTTATCTAAAATTGCTCTTAATTCATTTAATACAAATTTTTGAGAGTCAAAATCTTACTTTAGTCCTAAAAAACGAGTGAAGAAAAAACTATATATAAAATAAAATTCCCCCGATTTTCTAAAACTGACTTGACTGGCACCAAAATGTCTAATCTTTCTAAATATTGGAACAAAATAAGAAAAGAAATTGCCTCCCAGAATCCGTCGCAAAGACTGGGTGGAGAGTGAGTGTTGCACAAATCTGCTAATGAACGATTCATATTCCTTGAGAAATTCGGAAGTATGCGGAAATCAAAGGTCGGTTTTAATTTTGTCTTGGCACATCTGGAATGCTTTCACTGATAATCAAGCCAAGATTTATTTCAATTTCTATATACTGAAAGAAAAGGAATTGTTGAAAAAAATGTCTGCTGGGAATCTGTGCTCGAAAGTTTATGGAATCCGCAGTGTACTTGAAGCCTCTGTCACATTTTGACGTCGCTGGATGTACGATATGTGTTCAAGTCTCGTACCATTTCAAGGAACTTCTCGCACTTTTTGAATTAAATATGGCGACATATTTATGCCATGTAGTTCCTTACAAAAGACATTTCGTACAAAGTCATTTATGTTACTCGTAAGCAAAAATATCTAAGGTAGCTGTTTAGCATACTTATACGCAGTTCTCGATTATTCATAATGTCGAGATATTTCATGGCACTTTGAAACAACAACACTTATATGTGGTTTCTGACATTAGAGGCACGCATCCCACTTGCAGCTATCTAGATGTTTTATGACGTTCAACCGTCTACTAACGTGTTCGAGAGTATTTTCAACAAGATGTTTCCTGCTAAGTTTATTATTACGGGAATATATTGTAACGTCAACTAATCCCGATTTTTGGAACATCAGCAGGCGCGCGTGGCACAAAGTGCAACATCTCTGTCAA